>NW_021024599.1:1105173-1199566 GCF_004153795.1 Camellia sinensis | reverse complement strand
AATCTTCGTCCTCTCCCTCTTGCAGAAATTTTTGCTGAATGGCAGCAGCAACCAAAGTGTCTCGGCTCGGTATGAAATACGAGGGAGGGTTAAAGACCTCAGTCTCTAGACCATGGCCGAGCTGCGCCACAGCCGCCTTCCATCCGCATTTGAAGAAGAGATCTTTCGCAGCTTCGTATTGCTTAATATAAGTGGCCTCCCCCTCCTTGTAACCCCGGTCCTCTGCGTCGTCTACTTTCTTTTCCAGCTTGGCAATTTCAGCGTTCTTCTTGACCTCAAGCTTAGCCAGCTCGCGTAGGTACCTATCTTTTACCACGACCGTGGCCTTTTTCTTATCTGCCTCAGCCTAACTGACTAGACCGGTCAGACTTGCCATCTCGGTTTGTAGCTTGGTTATTTGCTTCTTTGACTCTTCCAGCTCGGTGGTTTTGGCATTAGCTTCTGCCATGGCCTGCCTTGTGGTTTTGTGCAGTTCCAACACTCGCTTGTGAGCAATGTGATTTTTCTGCATGGCCTGCAAAAGGATGGTAAGAAACTTTTAAAAGAAATCGAGCGGAAAGTTGTTCAAATTACAAAGACAAGCAAGGGGGTAACTTACCAGCACCATTGATTTTGTGGCTGAGCGAATAGCCTTTAGCTCGGTTAGATGGTTGTGGTGCTCCATGTCGGCTGGAAGGCAAACGCTTTTGGCGAGGTTGAATGCCAAGAAATGGTCCTTTTCTGCGACCACGGAGTCAGAATCCTTGCTAGCACGGTTCTAAAACGTGATCTTTGGTGCCCACTTTGAAGAGCTGGCTCGGTCAGAGCGCTTAGGTGGAGGGCTTGGTGGAGTGGTTTGAGGAACCACGGTTTCATCCTCGTCGACAAGGCGTGGCTCGGTTGTGGAAGTTCAAGCACGCTTGCTTGCCCGAGATAATGAAAGCTGATGGGTTGGTAGGGCTACCATGGTTTCTTGAGTTTGGCTGGCTGGTGGTACCTCGGCCTGGTTTGTTTCGGTTATGAGGGCCCTTACTGCTCTTTTCTTGGCCATCTCTTGCTCCGCTGTCAACGGGATCAAATTGACTTGGGGCAAGGTTGGGTCTGGCTCTGGTGAAGGCTCAAGGAGGAAATCGGTCACCCTGGTCTTCCTACGGCTGCTATATCTGTATATCGGTTCAAAATTCAGTAGCTCGGCCCAGCTTCTGTTGGGATATCGCAGAATGGCGCGAAGTGCATTCAAGTTGGGGTAGCTGTACTGGGACTTGAGAAAGTTCAAATCTGCATGAAGTAAAAGAGACAACAGTTAGTATGATTCAAGATGTGAAAACCAAAGTAAAGAAAAATATGAATTTGAGCCGAGGTAATTATACCGGCGACTCCTTTGTTCTAGTTTATTCGGTCGCCTGGGATCTGGGCCTTATGGTCTTCAAAATTCCCAGAAACTCAGAAAAAATCATCGTCATTTACATCCTTATCTGGGTATTTTTAATTATCTTTTCATGCCGATGCCTTATTCTTAAATAGTAAACCCAGCCATCTTCATTTGACCCTATGGAATATTGGTGGAAGAGCTCGGCTAAACCGAGGTTAAGGCCAGCCCAGCGGTTTAGCTCAGCGATACCATTTATTATGCGGTATGAATTTGTGGAAAGTTGGGAATGGCAGAGGTTGGTTTGTCTAAGGAACTCACAAAGAAGGAGCTGTACAGGGAATCTTAGTCTGGTTTCTACAATGGAAAGAAGAGTAAAGGGAACAAAGCCAGGGTTTCCCCAGGGAGTGATATCTAGTTCGGCTAAGGTAAGATGGACATCATTAGGGATATGGTAGTCCCTTCGGAACTCGGCCATAGCACCTGGTGTGTTTACTAAGAACCTATACTTCCCCATATGGGTTAAAATTATGTATAAATTAGCCTAAGTGTTAGCTCGATGCTGAGAAGATGTTGGATATCTCGGTCGGACGTTCAAAGGAGTACCTGGGCAACCTAGTCAGAGTCTGCAAAGTAAAAAAGAAAGGTGTTAAGCACAGATCGTTGGACCGTGCTAAAAGAAACAAAGGCAAGATAAATTAAGTCCTAGCTCGGCTACGTGGGATACTGTCCATTCTTAGCCCGGTTTGAGCAAGGGTCTTTAGCCCGGTTGAGCATTTGGGGCAGCATTCTTAGTTCGGTTTTGACTAAGGGAGCTGGTTTAGCCCCAAGTTGGGGCTCGGTCGGTGGTTAGGGCTTTCTAGCATTGTATTGCACAAACCTAGTACGGTTCTATAGCTCGGTTAGGTGTAACAGAGGGTACTTAGACCTATGGAGATTACACGTATGGCGTGAAGTTTTAGTTTGGTCATCTAGTTCGGCTGGGTGCACACCTGAAGTACAAATAGGATCCTAGCTCGGTTGGAATTCTATTTAGGATCAAACACATCGTTCTACAGGTTATTCATGAATGCAATGGTTCTATTACACTGTTTTTTCCAAGAAAAATGGAAACAAAAATGCTATATGTGTTGTGAAAGGCATACGAGTATTGTGCTATATATTTCAGAAACTAGACAAACAAAACGAAAATGGGACTAAGGTACTTACAGTTTGAAAACGAGAGGATGAAGATCGTAGATCACGAGGAGAAACTTCGCAGGCACTGTGTTTGGAAAAATGGATGCTCAGAAAGAGAGAAGAAGATGAATAGTGGTGCGTATGGTTCAAAGAGTAGGGTTTTTTGTGAAAAGAACGAGTTTGGGCAGGACTGTTCAAATGTTGCGAGGTACGAAGGCGGCTATGACAATTGTATTCAGCCAGTGGGAACTTGACACGTGTCTTTGGAAGAATAAGCGATTCAGATGACAACGTGACTGAAGAGACGTTTTTCAACCGAACCAATCGGTAGCTCGGCAGCATTTTATCTTGGTTAAAAGACTAAAGTTTTTAGCTCGGCTAATAACAGTTAATCCCAATCATGCGGTGCAGATGGAATTAAGGGGTAATTGAGAGGGTAATTTATAAGTAAATTGGGCCGAGCTGAGTAATGGGCCGTTCGATGGGCCACAGTAGAAAAGGGCTTGGCAAGTGAACTGTAGTAAGTAGCGCGGTCCAAGTGGAATGACAGTTACCACGATCGGAGTGAAGTTAGCTTTGTCATAGTGTTTGAAGCCAAGGTATGATGGTTTCACACGGTGGACCTCGCTTTGGTTAGTACGGTCGTTGCAGGCCGTAGATTAGCCCGATTTCAACAGGCTACTGAGGTACAACTGAACGAGAGCCAAGCTAGCTTGGCGTTGTGCATTGGAGCACCAAGCTTGGTTACCTCGGTCTTAAGTTAACAGCCCGGTTGGAGTATGCATAACCAGGGTACAGGCACTGAAGGGAAGATCTGAGCTGGGTTAGCTCGGTCGTACTGCCATCCAACCGGAGTAAAACCATCTCACTTGGTTTAAGCAGTAAGGGGGGTGTTGAAAGATAAGCATTATCTTTCAGGAGTGTGATTCCTAGGAGGACTTTGCATGGAGGAATAAGAGTCCTACTAGGATTATGCCATGCGGAACCTATAAAAGCTCATAACATCACCTATGGAGAGGTAACACAACTTTGATTCTCGAATACACAGAGCTTTTGTCTATTTGTCTATTTTGCTGACTTAGGCATCAGAGAGGTATCCGGCACACATCCGCTGGCTAGCTCATGTTTGTGGTTTCAGGAAGTAAAGCGACGATGTTTGGAGGAGCGCAGACTTGATCAATAGAATTATACGAGAAGAATTATTTCATACTCGTACAATTTCTATCATATTTAAAAAAAAAAATTATATATATAATATATATATCATGTTATAATAAATAAATAAATAAACTTATTTTCTCATTCAATCCACTGAAAATAAAATTCTAATTCCCTCCTTATTTCGCAGGAGCCACATGGACCACATTGTTGCCAAAAAAATAATATTAAAAAAAATAAAAATAAAAAAAATTGACTGGCAGCTGCATGCTCTACTGTCATTTATCTTTTTGAAAAAGCTAGAGCACCTGCCTGATAGGGACAAAAAAGTATCAAAAAAAGAAAGGTGTTAAGCACAGATCGTTGGACCGTGCTAAAAGAAATAAAGGCAAAATAAATGGAGTCCTAGAATTTGTTATAAAAAAATTCAGTAATTATAAATTTTAGCAATAATTTATAAAAATCATAACAAAAAAAATCACTAATTGTCAATTTTTAGTGACATATATAAAAAATTATTACAAAAAAAAATATTTAATTACAATTTTACCAAGACTTATTTTCAATAGGACTTAATGAGAATTACGTCCAATTATTAGGACGTATTGATAATTTATCAAAAATAAAACAAAATAGTGGCTATACTTTGTCCAAACGATAGGTAATGCTATCACACGCCTCCCAAAAAAAAAAAAACCGTGTACAACTAAATTATAATATTATAAATTATCTCAACTAAATTATTTTCTATCATAATTTAGATTTCATTTGACAATTACATATTTTAACTAAAAAATTAAAAAATTATTATAAGTAATCACATCATTCTCTTTATATTTTGTACATTTTTGTATAAAAAAATTAAAAAATTATTAAAATAACTTGTGTTTCTAAATGAGGCATTGATAGTTTATAATTAAAATTATAATATAATGTGTATGATTAACTACTACATGAGATATAACTTGTTGAGATTTATATTACATCCCACCAATATGAATGGAAGCACATCATGCAAACAACAAGGAGAAAAAATCAATCATTCACGTATTTATGTGGTTTGATCCAAATTGTCTATATCCACGAGAGAGAGAATTTGTACTATAAATAAAATAGAGAATATATGTGAAATAACCAAAATACTCAAAACTCACACCATTACCCGAACCCCATACTCCAATGATAGTTGAGGCCTCGCTCACCCCATGCCCGTGGGTATTTTTTTTTTCTCTCTTACATTTCTATTTTTTTCCCTCACTACTCTCATAATCTCTCTGTCGGAGAAACTCTATGACTATTTATAATAGTCTATCCATGAGAATGCTAATTTCATACAATTAACTAACCAAATCCTACCTATATCAAGTTTTCTAGTAGATTCCGAACTGTATTATCCTAACCCAAATATATATAAAAACCAAACTAATAATTATATGAGACTCACACTCATCACATAGGTGACTAATCCTAATATAACTAAAAACCTCTTTGGTCATAATTAATCAAAATAATAATCACAATAAGTCATAACTAAGTTATAACCAGTACCATAATGAGTCATAATAACAAATACCAAAATAGGTCATAATCAAATATGCTACCCGCCCTTTTCAAGGGATACATTATAGAAGTTTTCCTAAATAATACAAAAATTAAACACAAAATTAGACACAAAATACACATAGATAGATAAGATTTTACCAAATTTGTTGGTGGAATTCACATTTAAAAAAACCTTATCCCCCAATTTATTTTCTATGTTTGATTTTTGTGTTCATAATTATATTGTTTTCTAAAATCAAAATGTTACCATTTATTCTATATTAGTTTTCAATAAAGAATATTTATCAATCAGTCATATTAATTAAATTATTTATCTATAGATTCTGATTTATAAATTTAACATTGTAAATTTATTTATGAAAATAAAAAAATATTTACTAAAAAGCATAAATCTTAATGAGTAATAAATTTAAAAAATAAGACTTATTGATAATTTAAAAACCTATGGTCTTTCCAACTAGTTCTGTCCAGGTCGATGGTTGGGGTGCCTCTATTTGCACACCACATTTGGTCTCAAAGCACATCACTACTCAGTTCACACATTTAATAATTTGAAAAAACATAATTTTTCTTAACACACACCACAACGTTCCATTTTTGCTCAGTCCCACACCACTTAGTTCACACCTCAAATTCTATAAATAAAAAAATAAAAAAAAAAAACCTAACTATTAGACATAATTTTTGCCCCAGCCCTCCTCCTCCTCCTCTAAGCCCATGACGACTCTCTTCCTCACCGACCACTAGCTTGAAGCTAACGAGAGAAACTAGAGAGAGAGAGAGAGAGAGAAAGAAAAAACAAATGTCTCTGCTTCCATATTCGATCCACAAACTTTGATTTTTTTACACAGATTTGTTTGGTTACTTAGAAAACTCTAATGTATCTATCTCAATTCATCCAATCCATTGATTGGCAACAAGAATCGTACCCAGAATATGAAGATTTCGCAGCTCTTCCATTATTTGCTCTGTTCTTCCCATCTGTTCGTTTCTTTCTCGACATATTTATATTCGAAGTACTACATATATATACATATATAAGTTGTATAATCACACATGATTCGAATTGGGTTTTTGATTGTATCGCCGCGTTTGAAATTTAGATCATTCCACACACAAAAAAAGCTAAAAGATTAAATTTTGTGTTTCAAATATATAGTTGTGAATGCCTTTTTAATATGGGTCAATCTTCAAAGCATTTGCTCTGTTCTTCCCAGCAGTGGTGGCTAGGGCTAAGGTTTGGATGTGTATTCAACTAAGGTGTGTATTCAGTTGTGGTCATTTTAGTCATTTTAAGTAAAGTCATTATTGTAATAAAAAATAATTGATTAATGGTGTGTCTTGAGACCAAATATGGTGTGTAAATAGAGGCACCTCAATGGTTGTCTTGATCAGACAAAAACCAAGCATGAAATTACTATTTTGCCCTTAATCGAACATGAGAGCACCCAGATACACCATGGCTAAATAGTCCATATGAAAAATCATTATAAAAAAGAAAAATGTTGCACACACCAACAAACTTTACAGTTTTATTTTATTTACTTTTTATTGATATTTTTGTTAAGTAAGGATACAGTATTATTATAAATTTAGACTTAATTATTCATAAATTATTTAGAATTATCATTTTATAATTTAAATTTATTCTACATAAAGATCCCACACTATACAAATTTAATTTTCACCACACAATCTTTCACTTAAAAAAATCTAAGTGGTTAAGTATATGACTCTAGACTTTTCTGTAACGTTATGATTCTTACACTGTCATATGAAGTGACACACTAGCTTGGGTATGGTCATTGCTCTAACTGTGAAGAATGGTGACACCCCTGAGACAAGCATGCTCGATTCGTCGGCTTACATGCCTATTTGTCGTTCTCCGTACTCCTCGTGTCCAAGCTGCACTTCCTTCCGAATGACTTGAGAACACAAAGATGGTGAGCTACTTGGCGGTGTGCTGCCGGAAAAACCCTCCTACTGTCAAGTTAGCACACTGAGAGAGAAGAAGAGAGAGAGACAAAGGGGGTAGGTAGCTCTGATAACTAGATGTTCCAGACCTGTGTATGGAGGCTCAACGCCGTTTATATAGTTTTTGCGCACTCTTCTCTGTCTACCCTCCTTCTAACGCATGGATATGTTCCCCTCTTACATTCCCTCACGTGTAGGTGCAAATACTACCAAACACCACATGACAAAACTTCCGAACGATATTGACACGTACGGACGGCGGAATCTTCTTCCTGTGGTTCCATTATGCTACGTAGCACTTCCTACCGAGCTATGCTCAGCGCGGTGCCGTGCTACCTGTCTGATCTCATCCGTCAAACTTGGACGTGGGCTCAACTAAGCTCCACAATCATGACCGAGTTTTTGCCCAACTTAGAAGAATACACATCTCTACCGTGCTAGTAGCCCAAAGTTGTTGCCAACTTGACCGAACCAACTCCTCGGCCCAGTGCGCCCCAATGTCTGACCAAGTGAAAACCTCAACCTCGGCCCAAACTAGCTCGGCCCATTGTTAGGTCACAAATCTCTCTCTCATATAGTTTCACTATCTTCCTATAGCCAGCTTCATGAATCAAATGTTTTAGATTAAAGAATAACAAATGAAATAAGAAAACAAGCAAATAGTAAATACAATGTAGACCCAAACTTCCTAATTACTATTAACCTTTTGAAAGGGAGTTGCATGTGCTCTTGAGTATTGATTACTTTGTGTCATGGATATGTTCCATTGATGTAGAAAAAGTAGCTAGAAGATGAAACTTGAAGATAAGATCAAATTGATGATCAAGGTTAAAAATGTAATTTCAATGGACAAACTCGGATTTGTTTCAATTATTATTATTATTATTATTATTATTATTATTTTTGATCGACGAAAAGAAAATATATCAATCTGTAGTACAATGTTCAAAGCTACATCAGAGGGCGAAGAGGGAGAAAGCATCATAGCTTGAAGAAAATGATCCCAACTAGGTTAGCACCCAAACACAAGCACAATCATATGCTAACCTAACGTGAGAAAAACATAATAGAACGCAAGATGCCAAACTATGAGCAAAGAGATTGAAGGAGAAAAACTACTAACGGAAGAATAAGAAAAATAGACAAAAAAAAAAATTAGCCGATGTGAGCAGATTGGTGCCGCTTTTTTGCTTTAATTTTTCAAACGTCATGGATGAAGATGGAAATCCTAAACTGAAAAACCAGAGAAACCATAAATGAATTTTGACCAAAGGGCCACCTGGGTAATGATTTCATCCACTAGTCTTTCCTAATTGGCCTGAGAATTGCTAAAGATAATACTATGTTTTGCCAACCATATATTCCAACAAACACAAGGAAAGATAGCATGTTAGATGGACTTCTTTAAAAATTTGAATCTATGACAAATCCACCAGGTGTAAAGGGTGGTGATTAAGCCTAGGCTAAACCACTATAATCCCCACCAACTAAGAATGGACGACCAGATGAACCAAGAGTGGTAGCACAAAGGAAGGAGGTGATTAGGTGTTTCCACCGATTGATGACAGAAGACACAAAAATTATCAACATTTTGTGGAAGAATATATCTTTGAATTAAAAAAAAAACAAAAAACAGTTGCAATTTTCCCCAGTAAAGCCAGCCAACAAAATATTTTCACCTTAGGGGGGAGCAACTAATTTCCAAGTAAGGGCAAACGATTTAGAGTCATTATTTTCGGGAGAATCAAAATGACTACAAAAAGATTTGACTATCAATCTCCCAGAATTGTCAAATTTTCAAACAAGCTTATCAACAATTTATGGAGGAAAGGGGAATTGTTAAGAAGAGAGAAGAGTTCATTTAGCTTATCTGATTCCCAAACTCAAAGAGTCCTATGGAATTGTAAATTCCAAATACGGCCACCCTATGCAAGAGTAAAAATATCTGAGACTGAGGACTACTATTAGGTTGAGAGGGAGAACAAGCATGGATAAAATTCTGATAAGGTCTGGGAATTTATCCATTGGTCATGCTAGAAAAGAATATCACTGCCTAAACCAAGTTATAAAATGAGATTGTTAAAGAAAATTGACTTTAAGGTCACACCATTAAAGAAGAAGTTAAGGATGCCCTTCCAAATATTTGAACAGCTAGATGAAGGAAGGAAAGGAGGGAGGGGGGAGGAAAGCTAGCAGTTGGCACGAATTCCATATTACTGAAATATGACTTTTCTCCAAAGAGATTGCTTTTCAGAACCAAAACGCTACCACCATTTGGCAAGAAGAGCTGCATTTTTTATTTCAAGAGATGGAACGCCTAGACCACCCATTTCCTTTCTTTTGGTGGCTAAATTCCAAAAAACCAATCTGATTTTCATTTTAACCATGCTATATCCCTAAAGAAATTTCCTTTGAAGCAATTCTAATTCCTTGCGTACATAGACAAAGAGTTTAAACAAAGACATGTAGTAGATGAGAAGGTTCGAGAGAGTGACTTTAAAAAGGGTAAGTCTGCCACCAAGGGAAAGAAGTTTGTGTTCCTATTGAGAGAGATGCAATTTAAACCTTTTAATCATTGGTTGCCATGTACGAGGGGATCTTAGATTTGCACCCAATGGGAGACCCAGGTAGGATAAAGGTAGGCCAGAGATTTTACAATTGAGTAGGGCAATAGCTTGGCTGAGGAAAGAGGCATTAACACCAATACCAGTGACTGAGCTTTTAGAGAAGTTTACCTTTAGACCTGATAGGAGCTCAAAATTGAAGAGAATGCTTTTGATAGCTAGAAGCTTATCCAGATTTGCATTTGCAAATATCATTGTGTCGGCAAATTAGAGATGTGAAACAATTAAGCCCTCATAACCAATTGCAATACCTCAAATGAGATCTGAGGCTCTAGCACTTTGAAGGAGGCAATTCAGACCTTCAACCGCAATTAAGAAAAGGATAGGGGAGATGGGGTCTCCATGCCTGAGGCCTTTTGACATATAAAATTGGGATGTGGTTGATCCATTAATGAGGATAGAAACAAAAGCTACAGAGAGGCACCCGCTAATCCACTTAATCTAGATAGGACTGAAATTCATCATTTGCATCATTTGAAAAAGGTACTCCCAGTATATAGAGTTGAAGGCTTTCTTAAAGTCAAGTTTAAGGAGGATACCTTTCCTTTTTTCTGCGCTTCCACGTGTCAATAATTTCATTAGTGATAAGAACACCATCAAAGATTTGTCTAGCTCGGGCAAAGTTAGTTTGGCACTCACCAATAACTTCATGAATGACAGATTTGAGTCTATTGGCAAGAGTTTTAGCGAGGATTTTGTACATAGAACTCACAAGGCTAATGGGTCTATAATTGGAAAGTGAATTAGGAGAGTCTAATTTTGGAACAAGAGTGATGAAGGTGGAATTCAAACCTGTCACTAACTTTCCTTGGAAGTGGAATTCTAACATGAATCACATGATGTCATTTTGTCATAATGGGCCAGAACCTTTTGATGAAATTAAAGTTAAAACTATCCGAGCCAGGGGCTTTGTTTCCTTCGCAACTCCAGATAGCAACCATTACTTCTAACATGGTGAAGGGTTTAACTCATGAAACAAAGCTAGAGTGACGTAGCCTGAGAGCAAGATCTCCACTCAAGAGAGGATGGCAGTCCCTGAAGTAGGGTTAAGAAAAAAGAAACTACTTTAGCTTTGATCTCGGAGGAAGATGAGAGAATGCGATTTCCAGATATGTAGTTTCTCCTGAACCTACTTTTCATGACTTTATGAAAAAATGAAGAACTTTTATCTCCATGTTGTAGCCATAAAACCCTAGACTTTTGACGAAAGAATTATTTTCTTGTTCTGTGGGCATCCCATAATTATGAGATAAAAGACCTCCTTTGGGTCTGAATGCTTGGGGAGATGTTGTTACCTTCAAGTAAGAGATCAATTTGGTGAAATTAATCTTCAATTCCCCCAATTATGTCCTGAATATTTCCAAATTCATTCAAATTCCACTCATTTATACATTTCTTCAAATGAACTAATTTTTGGTTGAGAATAAAGCCTCCCCAGCCATCTACAGGTAGAGAATTCCACTCTTTCTTAACCAAAATAATCAATGAATAGTTTGTTAGCTAGAGATCGAAGAATTTGAATGGTTTTGGGCCTTAGTCAATCAGCTCATCAGATAAAAAGATGGGACAATGACCAGATAAGCCTATAGGCAAGCCACATTGATTGAAAGAGAGCTCATCAGACCATAAATTAGAGATGAGGAAGTGATCCAATCTCTACCATTTTTAAGACTCTTAGTTGTTGGACCAGGTGAAATTTCTTCCCATCGGGAGGTCCTGAAGATCCATATTGTCAATGAAAAAGATTAAAGTCATTTATATCCCAACATCTACGAAGACAGCCTTTTTTTTTCTAAGACGATAAACTTCGTTAAAATCCCCACCCAAGATCCACGGTTGAGAAAATAGATGCTTAAGTGCTAAGAGATCAGCCAAAGTAGTTCTTTGCCACTTTCAACAATTGGGCCATGAACATTTACAAAAACACAAGAGGTAGAGGCAAAGGAACCTTCCAGAAAAATAAAATTAGAGTGAAGAATCTTAGTTGAACCCTTCAACTAAGATATGAGACCGCCAGAGAGACCTACTAAATTGACTGTTTCACATGCGAAGTCAGAATTTCCCCAAACTTTTCAAAAAGATCGAGCTAAAGGTGTGTGGGGACATATTTTGTAAATAACAACACGTGGCCAAGGTGGCACCGAAGTTCCAGCCGAGGTGCCACGAGTCCTAGTCATGACGCCGAGATGATCTCGGCGTAGCCGAGGTTATCTGCGAAGATGCCAGAATCCGAGATAAACAGATAAGCTATAAGAGTCCTAGAATGGGGGAGGACCTCAACCTAGATAGAGATAAAGATCTTAGGGAGTTTATCTTTATCTATTAGAGAGTCTAGGATGAACATTAGGTCAGAGTCCGAGGGAAGCTAGGCTTCTACAGGGATCAGGTTAGTGCTAACTATAAAAGCAAGGCACCCTCATGGGTCTAAGGTACGCTTTTGTGTTCTGGCTAGTGAGTTAAGCACTGTTTGTTATCTTTGAGAGATAATTGAGTACTGACTTGATCGTTGGAGTGCCCCCGGGTGGACGAACCACCGTCGGAGTCTCATCTTTTTGTAACAGGTCGTTCGGGCACAATCTATTCTGCCGGTGTTCTTCAGCTGAGTACCTGTTTGGCAGTGTGGTCAGAAAACAACACACACAATTTGTCGCTATCTGTGGGAAAGAAAGAAGAATAGATGGCCAGCAACGGACAGAAAGGGAAGATTGGGGACGACATCCCTACTGGAAGTGGTAAACACATTGACCCTAACGTAGAGGAGAATAACTGTAACGAAAAAACTCGGGATCAGAATCCCGGAGAGAAAGACGTCGGCCAAAAGGGTGACGTACCAAAGAAGTCAGACCGAGGCGGGTATTATAACGAGAACGACCTCCAGGTGTGGAAAGATAGATGCCTACGGAGGGACAGAGAAATGAAGGGAATGGCAAATAAATTGGCGAACCTGCAATCGGTCGTCAATTTCATAATGCAGAACAATGTCATGCAGCCACCGTTTCTGTTACAAGATACGCCGATTCCAGCGGCCAAGAACGATGCCCAGAAAGTATGGCAGAAAACAGTCCCTGCAGTCTCCTAGCACACCAGGACCAAGGAACGCTCTCACCGGCCTTTAAGAGAGGTCGGGCGAGGAGAGTCAATGAAGGGAGATTCTCGGAGGACACATCGTACCAAAGAAGCTAACCCCAAAGGATATCGGCATGTTCAAGGGAAGGAACTCTGTTTCGACACAACTAATGGAGAGAGGTCCAAGAGGACTCATAACGACACCGGGAGTAGCACACCAAAGACGCTAAAATCTGTTGATAGCCGAGCTCCTAGACGAACCAAGGAGGATCTGAGGGATTACCTCCAGAGAAAACGACAAGATGCCAAGGTAACCTCTTTGGTTAAGCCGAGAACACCATTTTTGGTAGAATTGGACAAATTTGAGGCCGCAAAAAGGTTCCACATGCCGAGATTCTAGATATACGACAGAAAGTTTGACCCTAACTTTTACGTCGGCTTGTACCTGAACTCAATGGCACTGTACACCGGGAACGAGCCGTTACTCTGCAGAGTGTTCCCCTCATCCTTTGGGGAAATCGCATCAAACTGGCTTCATAAGTTGTCGAAAGGAACTGTGAAAAGCTGGGAGGGCCTGGCCGAGATGTTCGTGGCCAGGTTTATGACAAACAAACTATAGCCGTTGAGGGTGGACTCCCTAATGGCTCTGAGAATCGGCAAGGATAAAAGCCTTAGGGCCTATGCTAAAAGGTATTATGAGGTATTCAACCAAATACCAGGGTGCAACCAAGAGGTAGCGGTTGTGTCTTTCAAGAACGGCCTGAACGATGATTGTCTGCTTCAAAAAATCACTGGCAAAAACACTACCAAAAAGTATGGAGGAACTTATGGCCAGGATAGAGAAGTATGTGAGAGTCGAGTAGGACACGCCAGGGACAAAGGCATCAAAACAAGAGAAGAGAAACGGCTCGCCGAAGCGAGACCGAGGTAATAGTGGATACAATAAGCAAGAGACAGGACTGAGGGCTACACAATCAGTCACAACCGTATTCCAAATTCCAGTTTACAAAGTCTTGGAAAGAATCTGGAATCAGCCCTATTATAGAGCACCATAGAAGATTCCTGGTGAATTTATGGGAAGAAGTCTGGGGTAGCATTAAAGATGGGCATCTAACTCAAAGGTGCAGAGCCCTAAAGGCACATCTGGAAGACCTGGTAAGACAGGGACATTTAAGGGACCTGGTAGATGAGGCCAGGACAAGGGAAGAGCAAGCGAGACTGCCTCAAGCACCGGCAGCACCACCTCCACCAGCACCGCAACCACAACCGCAAGTAGGCGGACCTCAAGCGATCAATGTAATTCACTCGAAAGTCAATCAGAACGACATACAAGGGGAACTCATAAGGTAAAACACTTGCAACATGTGTATCAAGTCCGACAGAAGAAACCTAGGGCAGACGAGTGCCAGGGACCAATGGTGTCCTTTATTGAAGACGACCTAAAGATGATGCAGCATCCACACAACGATGCCTTGGTAATATCCCTCCAGATTTGAGTGCCAGGTAAAACGAATTCTAATTGAACAGGGCAGCTCTTGTGTCACCATGTATGTCAGGTGTTACAAGGAGCTTGGCCTTCACCAAGATGATCTGGAACAATCCAATGGTCCAATGGTTGGGTTCAACGGAATGCCGACGTGGCCCCTGGGAGCAGTAAGTTTGGAGGTGCAGGCTGGCACCAAGAAGGTAAAAACGGAGTTCACAATAATTGACACCCCTTCTCCTTACAATGTTATCCTAGGAAGGCCATGGCTGCATGCAATGGGGCCTGTTTCCTCAACATTGCACCAGCTATTGCGGTTCCCAACAGAACATGGAATTGAGGAGGTCAAAGGAGATCAAGTGCAGGTAAAGAATTGTCCCATGGCAGCAATGAAATCCACATGCAACGTATGAGAAGCAGAAACAGTAGAGATTGAGGATGAGGACATAAAGGTCCTTAAGGATGTCGGCAAAGAACCAGCTGAGAAAAGTGAAGAGGCCCTGAAGAAGATTTTAGTCCAGCAAGGGGATGGAGAGCGATTCTTCCTTCTCGGCTTAGGCTTGGCCGAAGAAGAGGAAAAGGAATTAGAGGTGTTCTTAAGAGCAAACCTTGAGATGTTTTCCTGGACACCATACGAGATGTTTGGCATTGACCCCAAGGTCACTTGCCATAGACTGAATGTGGACAGGTTGGACAAACTCGTCATCCAGCGAGCAAGGAGGCCTACGTTGATGCATGTTGAGGCAGTAGAAGAGGAAGTGGATAAACTTCTGGAGGCTACATCCATTCGAGAGGTAAACTACCCAACATGGCTATCAAACACGATTGTTGTGAAGAAAAAGAATGAGAAGTGAAGGGTCTGTGTGGACTTCACCAGCCTGAACAAGGCTTGTCCTAAAAACAGTTTCTCACTCCCCAAAATTGACCAATTGGTGGATGCCATCTAAGGACATGGAAGGATGAGCTTCCTAAACCCTTACAGGGAGTACCATTAGATAGCCATATACCCCCCATATAAGGAGAAGACTGCATTTATCACCCTGAAAGGGCTGTATTGCTACAGAGTGATGCCTTTCGGGTTAAAAAATGCAGGAGCAACTTACTAGAGATTGGTGACTAAGATGTTCGGACATCTAATAGGCAAAACAGTGGAGGTATACATTGATGACATGGTTGTGAAGACCAAGGAACCTGATGATCATCTGGCCGACCTGAAGACAGTCTTTGATATCCTAAAGACATTTCGGCTCCGACTCAATGCGTCAAAGTGCACATTTGGAGTTGGGTGAGGAAAGTTCCTAGGATACTTGGTTACCAGAAAGGGCATCAAGGCAAGCCCAGATCAGATCAAGGCCATCTTGAACTTGAAGAGCCCAATATCGGCAAAACAAGTGTAGATGTTGACTGGAAGGACTGCAGTCCTGAATAGGTTCATAAGCAGAAATTCTGACAAATGCAAACCTTTCTTTAGTTTAGTGAAGAAAGCTACAGACTTTTTATGGACAAAAGAGTCCGAAGCCTCCTTAGCTGGCTTGAAGAAATACTTGACCACCGCTCCAGTTCTCTCAAATCTAGTGCCTGGAGATGAGCTGTTCTTATACTTGGCGGTTTCAGAGCATGCAGTGAGTGCAGTGGTAATTAGAGAAAAAAGGGAGAACAAAGGGCAGCTTACTACGTGAGTAAAACCGTAGCAGATGCAAAGACCAGATACTTGCCCCTGGAGAAACTGACACTAGCTTTAGTGATGGCCTCCAAGAAGCTGAGTCATTACTTTCAAGCCCACAAGATTGTGGTGTTAACTGAGCATCCTTTGAAATCTCTATTGCAACAAGGGGATCTGACAGGCAGGATAGCCAAATGGGCAGTGGTGTTGGGCCAATACAACCTGGAATTCAGACCCAGAGCAGCAATCAAAGGCCAGATTTTGGCCGACTTCGTGGGCGAGTTCACTCCAGGCTCCATTATACAGCGGGCTCCATTGAACCGAGGTATATGATATCCAGGTGAACAAGGAGAAACCCAGCTGGGGATAGCAAAACAGAGGAAAGAAGAGAAACTCAAGCCCTGTAGTATTTACATTGGCGACTCCTTCCGCCTGTTTGTTAATGGAAGTTCAAACCAATAAGGAGCGGGGGCAAAAGTAGTGCTAATATCGCCAGATGGGCAGATGCTGGAACAATCCATTCATTTGGGATTTAAGGCCTCAAACAACAAAACAGAATATGAAACACTGATCGTAGGGTTGAAGTTGGCAGTAGCAATGGAAGCCGATGAGGTAATGGTCTTCTATGACTCCCAACTTATCGTCAACCAGGCAACAGGCGAATACGCAACCCAAGATGAATGGATGATGGCCTATGTAAAGGAGGTGGACAGACTCCAGAACTGCCGACTATAGCAAGTTAGCTGAGATGACAACAACCATGCTGATGCCTTGGCCAACCTGGCTAGTGTAATGAAACCAGGAGAGGCAAGGACAATAATGGTTGACTATTTGTCAGGACCAAATGTAGAACCACTAAACACAAAGTATGAGACAATGTGTGTGGAGAAGGAACCAAGTTGGATGGATTCGATAATAGTATTCCTTAGAGATGGGAAATTGCCAGATGATCATAAAGACGCGTGGTGAAAATGGTTGAGTTATTGTGCGTAACAGCTCATACGCATGTAGAACTCTTGGAGTTCTTGATTTAATGAAGCAAGGGCCTCGGCTATGGGGACGATCTCGACTAAAAAACTTGAAAAAACTTGGAACTTGGTTCTTGGTTCTAAGGCATTGATAAAAACAGACTACAAGTCTTGGTCATATGGAGCCGACGAATGATGACCTCGGTAATGAATGATAGAGCAAACTTAGCCGACGTGCTATGGGTTCAAATGATATGGGTTCCATCACCACAGGATATCGAGGTAATAAAACCTAAGGGACAATTATGGGGACATATTTTATAAATAACAACACGTGGCCAAGGTGGCACCGAAATTCCAGCCGAGGTGCCACGAGTCCTGGTCATGACACCGAGATGATCTCAGCGTGGCCGAGGTTATCTGCGAAGATGCCGCAATACGGGATAAACGGATAAGCTATAAGAGTCATAGAATGGGGGAGGACCTCAGCCTGGATAGGGATAAAGCTCTTAAGAAGTTTATCTTTATCTATTAGAGAGTCCAGGATGAGCATTGGACCAGAGTCCGAGGGAAGCTAGGCTTCTACAGGGATCAGGTTAGTGCTGACTATAAAAGCAAGGCACCCTCATGGGTCTAAGGTACGCTTTTTGTGTTCTGACTAGTGAGTTAAGCATTGTTTGTTATCTTTGAGAGATAATTGAGTACTGACTTGATCGTCGGAGTGCCCCCAGGTGGATGAACCACCGCCGGAGTCTCATATTTCTGTGACAGGTCGTTTGGGCGCAATTTATTCTGCCGGTGTTCTTCAGCTGAGTACCTATTTGGCAGTGTGGTCAGAAAATAGCACACACAAGGTGATGTGAGTTTCGATTCTTGAATAAAACCATATCAATTCGGCGAGAAGACACCAACTTTCGAATCATTCGTTTGATAGAAAATGGCTCAAAGAGCAAAACTTGCTACCTTGTCATGACAAATTTTGTTATTTGGACCTCTAAATTTGCAATATTTCCTTTTATGGAAACTTTCCTTTATTTTAAGTAATAGTTTTATTTAAGAATTTCCTTTTTTAGCCTTGTTTGCTTTAATGCCTTTTAAGACTTTCTAATAGCTGAAATTTTGGTAAATTCTATTTTATTTTATTATATTATTTTTTCAATAATGATATCTGCACATAATTAGTGTAGTTAAAATACACTTTGAGTATAGTATGGGCTGCACTTGAAATAAATGTCAGCCACACAATATATTTTTGTGTTCTATTTCTGTGAACGCAACACTATTGTCATTATTTTGTATTTAGCAAGAATTTAACCTAGTTAGCTATTGGTTTCCTATTCAAATTAAGATTTCTCTTATTTATATTAGGGGTAAATTATACTAACATTCCTTAAGGTTTGAAAAAATTCCTTTAATTGAATTATTTTTTAACACTTACTCTCTTTTCAACAATAATTTATTAGTTATATGAATAAAAAAAATAACTTTTTAATTTTGTTTGCAAGAAAATGTATACGTTGTTTATTTTTGTATTTTTGCATAATTTGCATTAATTTTGATCTATTTAATTTTATTAAAACAAAAATCAACATAATTATGTTAAAATTGCTAGGTTTATTATATATTTTCCAAACTGCAGGGAAGATTAGTGTAATTTACACTTACATTAAAGGTTGTAAGTATTCTTGATCACTTCCTTGAGAATTTCATTTTCCTCTCTTTCAGGTAGTTTTCTCGCGTCAAAAACTTAAACCAAATAGGATACGAAGGTATCTTTTATTGAGCTTAAGAAAGTACAAATATCAAAAAATAAATAAATAGAATAAATAAAAAATAAAAAAAATCCCAACTACATAAGAGAGAGCAGACTAGAGAATGAACTCTTTTTAAGGGCTTGGGGAGATTATGAGTTTAACTCTCCATAAGAGCGAGTTGAATTAAGAGGCGAACATTTGATACTTTACAAGGATGAAGGGGCTAATTCCTATTAGTTCTAATCTAACAATTACCTTTTTTTGATCGAAAAATAAATAAATAAAGAGAAGACTAGAGAATCCTTCTGTTCCAACCTCAGAAATGAACCCTTCATTGAAAAATGAAAATCATCTGCCATAAGAATTTCATCAACTTCATCATAAAAATTTGAAACATCACTAACTTGATAAGCAGGAAGAAAAAAGATCCCAAACAAACTATTCTAAATATAAACCACATGCTTTTCCTTCAAGTTCCGAATCTGAAACAATTTTATAATCCTTAAATTACACCCCCTTCACATTATGCTTACTTGCAACCGGAGGCATTTGGTTCATAACCGGAGGCATTTGATTCATCTTTAGGGGAGGACCGTAAATACTTGCACGTCATCCATATCTGGACTCCTCACGGAGTATTGAAATGTCCACCCATGACAGGCGCCTGCGTGCACGCCATTTTTGTTTACTGCAAAAACAGCCCCGACAAAATCTGGGTATTTTCTTGCAATTCGCAATATAGCATCTTTGGCAGCAAGCTTGGGTTCCATTCCCAGCCTCATACTCTCCACAACCTGATAACTGAAACCACATCCATATAACAAGTCAGATGAAAATGGACTTTTTGAGGTGGTAAATCATGCCAACATCACTAGTATGCGTGCCATTTTTTGAGCTGGTATACATGCCCAAATAACTCGTGTGTTTTTATACGTGCACACGTGTGTGTGCTGAACCAGCATAAATCAGCTTCATGTGTTATTTCATATGTGCTTGTGCACGTATGCATCAGCTGTTGTTTAAGTGCAAAGTGTGTTAATGTACAAAGCTGGAGCCCAAAGTACAAGTGATAGTGAGGTTCTATCTCAATTGAGAGCTAGTTTCTTCCTTGACAGGAGTGCAGAATCAAGTTTGAGTAAGATACATTACTCTGGAGTAGGAGTTTCCTACTGCTAAGGTTTTGACTACGACCACCAGACTTAACACTGAAATTCAAGACCATATGTTTTAGCAAATTACCATGGCAGGAACCGCATCATGATATCACCATCGCCAGTTGCACCACATGCTCCAACTTCATCATCAGCATATGCTGAAGATCCTACAATAGGTCCATCACCAACCCTAGAGTCCAGCAAAAGTTTTCCTTTAGCTAATTAGAGAACATGAATGTTTATACCCAAAAAATATATATATCATTGATATATTTTGCTTGCAGAATTACTGCTAAGATTGGAAGCCTTTGTACCAAATGCTATTATTACCTGCCAGGGATCTTAAAAGTGGCTCCATTAGTTGATGTACCAACAGCAACGTGTCCCATCTGAAAAGAAACAGAAATTTGATTTAAGAAATGGCTAAAATTCCAAAAAATTAGAAATTCCAAAGAAGTCTTGATCTTTGACTTACTTTATCAACAACAGCCATGGATATTGTATCATGGTTGCCAAGACCTACATGAGATGATCTCCTTGTGGTAGTTTCCATCAAACATTTGTTCTGACTTATGTACCCAGTTTCCTTTAGATGATAAGGCCCACAACTATCAATAGGTAAAACGTTTTTCCTAAAATTAGGTTGGCAACCGTTCTCCTTCCATTTAATCCATTTTTCGAGTGATTCTGTCGAGCTAAGGTTTGTGGGTCCGGGAAGACCCATAGAAATGGCAAAGGCTGAGGCCTGCTCTCCAACTAGCATGGTATGTTCAGTATGCTGCATTACTAATCTCGCAGCTCTGGCACCATCTTTTACATACCTCATAGCAGCAACAGCTCCAACCTCCATTGTAACCTATGCATGTTCTTAGCAGACCCAAGATAGGTTGTCATTTATATTTACAAAGCAACATTCATTGACAAGGGTATATAATAAATATTAAACAGTTGTTACCCCATTCATGACCAGAGCATCAATCGTAGTTTCCCCATTCTCATCTGGACTTCCACCAGGCCCAACTGTATTATAGTTACAGGTAATTGTGAGAATGTTTAGCAGTAATCAGTAACTATGCTATCACAAATAAACTAGATATGAAAAGCACGATATTTTCAAGACAGTGCTCATTTAAGATTCTATGATATACTAGATAGGGCCAATTCTATGATATACAATAACATACAACTTCCAGATAAGATCCCAAATCATATCTTTCTCTGAGAACTTGGAATCTTGGATCAATTTCAAGTTTTAATGACTTCCTAACAGAAGACAAAACCACAAATCTTCTGGAAATAATTTAACCATTATTATTTCTGTTTGGAAAACATGTAACCAAAAATATCATCTCAAAGGAGATATCCAAAACAGGCAACAGATGATTCCATTGGTCTTTGAAAGTCAATGCTCTACCTATATTCGTTGAATAAACATCCTAAACATTCAATCAAAAGAATATAGCATAAAGTTGCTAGATAAAATGAGTCTCCTAGTCCATAAGAAGGAAATCGACTAATCAAGTCCTCTTCGGTGCAAGTGAAACCTGACTAACAGTTGCATGGCCATGTGATTGACAGCCTTAATAGAAACACAAACCAATTTAGATGATATAGTTAAATGCATATAAAAAATAGTCCAAGTCTCCAATATGTTAAAAAGTACATTCTCTGTGCTTGAGAGCCAGTCTCAATCCCAAAGAAAAGCGCAGGGTTGTGGTAGGCTAGCATCCAATGTAAAACTTATAATCACACCTTGGAAACATGGATCCTAAGGAGTTGATTTGAATCTTTTCGTGCAATTGAGGGGAACCCAAAAAAGATCATAACCAAGGGCATCTTAGAAACATTTACTTGGTGCCCTAGGGAGGTCCAAGTGCCCAAAATCAATGAAATCTAAAAATAAATATGGACATTTCTAGTGTTACTTTTACAAGCATCATTGAGATGGCTAGAGGTTCTATTGATGCTTGTGTCACCAAATGTGAGTTCGGTCACAACAAAATCATTGACTAAAAAACAGGAAATAATGAAATCAGCTCCAAAAATAGCTATGACAACAAACAATCAGAGTTGACTACCCAACTTAAGTAGAAATAAAAGGTTGCATCCATCTAAAATTTGCCACTTACAAAAAAAGTAAATCAATAAAAAAATTGTACATTTTCAAATGCCATCTTTAAGTCACAATGCCCAATGGTTCTCAACAAAACTGGTTTCTTCTATCTTGCAATCCATTTAATTTGACATCTAACTATTGCCTCTTCTCTCCAAATCCAGATTTGTGATGAAAGAAACATCACCAAATCCTCCAAAAAAGTCCCCATCATATCCTCCTCAATGCAGTGTCTTCTTTAAGAAAATAGAAAAACTCATCTCTCAACATGAAATTGCCTTCCTGTGTATAGTCCAGGATTTCCATCTCCAACTTCTCCACAACCTTTTGGTACTTTTTACTATCAAAATGAAAAAAACAAAAAAAAACAAAAAAACAAAAAACAAAAAAGCTTCCTGAATAAGAACACCAACGATCTAATATTTGCCAAGACCATCAATGCCCCAAAAAAGTCTCTTCACGTAACAAAGAGAGTAAAATAAAGTTTACCAAAAGAAGTTAAACCATATCTTCACCTTTAAAAAATAAAGAAAAAAGTAAAACCATATCTTCACCTAAAATCTATTTTTTCTTTACAGATACATCTGAAATGAGCCGCAATAATTAACTATGTTCATCAATAGGTGTTTCCTGGACTTCAGTTATGCACACATTCTATAAATTCGAACAAAACAGTATGCGGTAAACTTATTTTTGGATGCAATTAACCCTTGAATAAATAAGAAGAAAATCAACTAGTTTACTACCCTAGGATAACTCCAAAACTCAACCAGCCATTAGGCTGAACAAAGAAATTATAAGCTACCTCCTTTCCCCATAGAATTAACACCGACATCATAAATATTTGCACATGCAAGACACAGGCAATAAGTACACATAATAACACAAAAAAGAAGATAAAGTAAAAACAAAATAAGGTACTTCAAATAACATAACACATGTATTGGCTTCATACTCCCACCTGTACCATCGCATCTTAGGTCCTCACAAGCTGAGCAACCCTCCACAATTGCGTCAACTGCAGAAAACCCACTTTCGACAGCCCTCCAAGCAGCTCTAACAGCCTCCAAGAAAGGCCAGGTACTCACAACTAAAGGGAACTGCCCTGAATTCCCAACCTCATGTCCCAATGCCTGATTAACAACACACACTCACACACAGACATATATATAGAGAGAGAGGGAGAGAGACAGAGAGAGAGAGAGAGAGTTGAAACAGGGGAAGAAAACAGGAGTTTTTTACCAAATGTATGTGATTTGAAATCATATTTCTCAGTCAAAGCCATGTTATTTTGTGAAGTATCATTTCCAAAACACGACTACCTAAGAAGCAAAAACACGGATACGGATGCGAATACGGGATAAGGTGATTTTAAAAAAATGAGAACACGGACACGGCAGAGACACGATAATAAAATATATTTTCATAAATTTTTGTTTGCTATCTAAATTAATATTACATTCACAAACAATCAATGTTAACAAAAACTAACTCTAATTCTATATTTTTTTAAAAAAAATACTTCTAAATTAACATTTATAGTTTATGAATTTTTTTTTTATGGATAATCTATTATGCATTTAAATTTAAGAAGAAGAAAAAAATTAAAAATTAAACATTTAACATTCAACATTCATCAAAAACAATAATAAAATGGGAAAAAAGACAACTTGACATGTCTCTAGCGTGTCCCCTAAGTATTCCCAGTGTGTTCTCTAAAAATAAATTAATTAAGGAGACACGCCATGTGATGTGTCCCATACGTGTCCCTACCATGTCTGTGGATCCCCGAAGTGTTCGTGTGTCCGACACAGATTCGGCACTTGTTTTGAAGTGTCTGTGCTTGATGGACGACTACAAATGAAGTTGTGGAAGTCATGTTTTGAAAATACTACTTCAAAAGACTTTACAATTGAACTTATTTTTCAAACCCATGTTATTTTGCGAAGTCATGTTTTCAAAAACGACTTCAAATAGCCTGTGTTTTGAAATTATGACTTTAAAAAAATGTTACAATAAGATATTTGATGTTTCCAAAAACACATCATCAGTGTTTTGAAAACACAACTTAAGTTAAGCAAAAGTCTCAACACGCCTTCAACAAAGAACCTTCTTTTGATAAATATGTTGGAAAGCATTTCTATCAGAGAAATAAGTCTAAAATCACAAGCATTTGGTTAAAAAAACTCAACAAAACAGATCACAACATAGTAACTCCAATTCTTACTCTCTTTTTTTCATCAAAATTGATTGAAAATTTGTTAAAAGCTTGATCTGATATGGAACACTCCAATCTTTAACTTCTTTTTTTTTACCCATTCAAATCTTTTTAAAAAATTCCAAATTTATCCTAAAAACTTGTTTCAATCATTTTTTTATGAAAGAAAATCATCTCCATTAATTACTTTTTTTTTTTTAATTTAATTTCCATCAAATTTGAGTGAAAATATGACTGTTGAAAATTTGATGAAGGGCTGATTTGGTGAAAAAAAATTGCCTCTTCAGTGATTTGATGCAGATTTGATGAAATGATTGGAGCACAGTTTGTCATTTTTTCATCAAATTTGAAAAACAAATAATAATAATAATAAATAAATGAAAACATTCATGAGATCATTTTCCAAAGATTTGAATAGAATTGAAAAGTCCCCAGAAAACTACAATCACAGCAAAACCTAGACAAAAGTATATATACAAATAGAGACACAAAATTGGAGAACCCTTAAGTGCAGAAAAGAGTTGAGTGAATATGAGATTACCATAGAGAGGAGTGTGAAGAGGACGACGATTCTGACGAGAAGGTTATTGTTGTTGTTGATGGTGGTGGCGGTGACCTCCATTATTGAAGAATGGTGAGGGGCTCTCTCTCTCTCTTTGTTAACACTCGGATTATGAGACCCGCCCTCGTTTGGTACTAAAAATTTGGGCAAATTACATATACACCTCTCGAGGTTTGGCTAAATTACAAATACCCCTGAGGTTTGAGAAATTACGAATTCCCCCCTGAATGCTATATTTGCATAAGAAATTAGGGGGTAATTTGTTATGAAATATAAACCTCAGGGGGTAAATTGTTATGAAAATACAAACCTCAGGGGGCGGGATGTAATTTCCGAAACCTCAGGGGTATCTGTAATTTAACCAAATCTCGAGGGGTGTATATGTAATTTGCCCTAAAAATTTTAGTTGAAAATGTTAAACTTAAGTGCAGAAAAGAGTTGAGTGAATATGAGATTACCATAGAGAGGAGTGTGAAGAGGACGACGATTCTGACGAGAAGGTTATTGTTGTTGTTGATGGTGGTGGCGGTGACCTCCATTATTGAAGAATGGTGAGGGGCTCTCTCTCTCTCTCTTTGTTAACACTCGGATTATGAGACCCGCCCTCGTTTGGTACTAAAAATTTTAGTTGAAAATGTTAAAAAATTATTATAAGATTTTATATTATTATCTTTATTTTATTTAATTTTTTTAAAAAAAATTAAAAAATTATTAAAATAATAATATATTTTCAAACGAGATTTAAAACTTGAATAATATTCTTATTTTAAAAAATTTAAATAATTTTAAAAAATTATTTTTTTTATCAATAATGTTACCCCCCATTAAATTTGGTCTCGTCCGAATTTGTACAAGCTAATTGCCTAGCAGGTCATTCTAGAGATCCTCTTACCAGTCATTTGGGAGCATGTTGGTGGACATACCGACGGATAAGGGTGACAATCACTGTTAATAAGGATAACAATCACGGTTGACAAAAGTAAATACCTATCATCTGATTAGATGTTCGACCAATCATCTGACCACATCATTCTGACGGAATCAGGCTCTTTCTACTTCCCAAACATTTTTGTTTTATTATTTATGACAGATTAGAAACATTTAGATAGGGTCAATATATTTCTTTAAATAAGCTCAATAAATAAAATTAGCTTGTCATTTTCAGTTTATTTTTATCTTTAGTAAATTTTCTTTTAAAAAAAATTCTAATTCTTTCAGATTTATAGGTTCTCTAGGGTTATTATTATTAGAGTAAATTACACTTGTTTCCTTGGAGGTTTGTCTAATTACAGATACTTTTTCTGTGATTTCAAAAATTACACAGACCTCTCTTCTTTTTGAAAATAAGGGATGGTTTGGAATGATCTAAATAAGTGCATTTTTTGACTTTTTATAAAATATGGATTGAATTTGAAGTGATGTGGTAGAGAGATGATTTGACTTAAATAAAATGATATGACTTAAATTGGATAATGACTTTTTGACTTTTTTAGGGTACCCCAAACAAGGCCTAAGATTCTCCCTTCTTGTTGAAAGAGCCTCAATGACGATAACTTGACAGTAAAATTGACCATAATACCCTTAAATCACATTGTGAAAAGACACAACTAGCTCTTAATGTAAAAAAACCTACCATTCATTCTTTCCTAGGGTAAATTACACTTACCTCCCCTGAGGTTTAGCATAATTACAAGTACCTCCCTTTTACAATATTTTGAATAGTTTTCTTTCCCAAAAAATAAAAAAATAAATAAAAGCTTACAAAAAAGAACAAATACTCAAGTGATTTAAACCCAAAGAAAAAATCTTATATAAATTTTTTTTCTTTACAATTTTTTAAAAACTTTTATTTCATTACATTATCATGTAAAATAAAAAATATATAAATAGTGGTTGCATTTATTTTTATAATCATTTTATTTAATATTTTTTATTTTCTTAATGTGTTGTTTAAAAAATGCCTTTAAAAAATAAATACAATCAGTAATTCAAAAATAATTTTTATTTATGGCATAATTTTTATTTTTATAATCATTTCATTTAACACTTAATTGTAAATAATTTTATTTAGTTAGCTGTAAAGCATTGTCTAAAAAAATACCTCAAAAATAATTTTTATATATAGCACAATTTTTAATTTTATAATCATTTAATAATTGTGAATATTTTTTATTCAGTTAATTCAGGTATTGGTCAAAAAATAATTTGTAAACATTTAAAATTAATTATTCTTAAAGTTATTAACTATTGAAATAAAATGCAAAAAAAAAAAAAAAGTCATTAACTATTGAAATAAAAAAAAAAAAAAACCATTTTATAGTGATTTGAAAATATGAGGTTTGGAGAATTTATTTGACAATGGGATTGGATTATGCATCGGTGGTTATCAATAATCCTACCAATGAATTGTTGAGGAGAAAGAGAGTAGAAAGAGTTTCTATAAAGAGAGTGAGGGTAGAAAAACATATATAAAAAGAAAAAAGAAAAAAGAAAAAAGAAAAAGAAAAATAGAATATATATGTAATCATTTAAATTTAAAAGTTAACACATATATATAGGATCATATATTTCAGTTATGACATTTGTGATATTTGATTATGACTTATTGTGGTGTTAATAATAACTTGGTTATGGCTCATTTGTGGTGTTAGTTATGGCTTGGTTACAACTTATTATGGTGTTAGTTACAACTGATGTTAGTTATCATCTATTGTAATTATTATTTTGGTTATGATCCAAAATGTTTTTAATTATACTTTATGTGGTATTTGATTATGACTTTTGTTTTTAATTATGACTAAAAAAGATTTAATTATCAAAACCACAAATGTCATAAATTGCATATAGTATATTATTTTAAGAATATGTATTATAACATGATTCATATATATACTAGATATTTATATGTGCATATATAGATATGTATGTGTTTATATATATATATATATATATATGCAGGGGGAGGTAAGTGTAATTTATTTTAATATGTTAAGTAGCTGAAGGGTAGTATTGGAATTTGTATAATAATTATGGATAACATCAGCAAAATCTATTTGATTTTGGACGGATAGGTAACAGAAGGGGGTCTTTGTATATTAGTTTCAAAAGTAAAGGAGGTCTGTGTAATTTTTGAAACCATAGAAAAATGTATCTATAATTAAGGCAAACCTCAGGGTAGGTAAGTGTAATTTACCCTTATTATTATTATAAATGGAGGTTAGACTGTTTTAAAAAGTTAAAAGAGAAATTCCTCGAATTTGAAAAGAATTCACTATAAGACGATCTCCAATGGTTACTTGGACTTGTTAACAAATTTGAATTTGGTGAAAAGTGACTCATTTTCCTGCTCCAACGATCTCATCAAATAGGTATCAAATTCAGAATATTTTTTTCATTTTTTTCATCAAACTGAGGACAAATGTACTTTTCATCAAATCATTGTTCATAGCCGTTTGATTTTCACCACCAGATGTTCCCTAAATGTCCTTCTGGATAACCACCTCAAGGCAAAAATTGTGAAAAAATTACACTAGCCGGTCGATCACCTAGTCATTCCCCTAGTTGACCGTCCAGTCAACCACCTCCAGGCCAAAAAAAAAAAAAAAATTACACCGGCTGGACATCCGCCCGATCAACCGGTGTTCTGACGAAACTCCAAAATCCTCCGTTGGAACACTTGATATCAAAGGAAACTTTTATTCAAATTTGATGAAAAATTGATGCACCATTGAATATGCTCCAAGTCAAAAAAACTAGCAATGTTACTAAATAATCCAATTTATTTTAATGTTAATTTGTTATGTATTTAAAATTCATATGTATATATATGTATATATATATTTTACTTTCACTTATTTACTTGTCTATAAGTTGGTTCTGGGATTAGATGGATAGTGGGGCTGGAAAATCGATTGACCCAATTGAACATCAATGAATTGCTTCTGTAGTAAATCCAGTCTGTAGTTGGGAACTCTCGCACTACTTCTCATCTCTATCATTATTCCATTTCTTGGAAGCTAATAATCGTGATTGGTGACTTGACCTCATACCATCTTTTTTTACCGTTATAATGTATACCTCATATTCAAGGTATTCATTTGCCCTTCAGGAACAAACCAATTTGGAGAACATCTAGGAATGGGGAGTATACAGTCAAGTCGGGGTCTATTCATGCTGTTGATCTATTGGAACAAAGAAATTTTGATCTTTCTAGTTTGAACTCATCATTCTGGAAATGGTTATGGAAACTCAACATCACTTCAAAATGGATAATGTTTATTTGGAAGTGCCTTCGCAATCTGCTTCTAGTTAGATGGAACTTAAGAATGTGGGGCATAGCTTTGATCGATGCTCTGAAACTATTGAAATTCTGGATCATACTTTCTTCATATGCCTAGATTCTCAAAGAATATGGATGGGATCATCCTTCGGCCTAGATTTTTCATGTGGGGAACCTGTAAGTTTTAAAGAATGGTTTAGTAGTGGGTTATACTTGTGAATGAGGAAGTTGTGATCATCCAATCTATTGTGATCCTCTGGACTATTTGGAAGCAAAGGAATAGTGTAGTCTTCAATAGCAAGCTATTTGCACCCATTTTTGCAACATTCCTGTCGATAGGTGAACAAATTAAAAGATGACACGTGATGGAGTCAAAGTGGAAGTCCTTCATCAATCAAAGGGACAAATGGCATGAAAAGAGTGGTCATGTGCATAAAATGGTGGAGGCAACTTTGTAGCAGTAACTGGCTAGTTTTATACTCTAGTGGGCTAGTTGATGCTTGCAATGGGAGGTGAATTCTTTGTTGATATGCTTCTCAGAGTGATATGGGACACTTGGCAACATAGTGGAGAGTTAGTTCGACAAAGAAGGTTAAAGATTTGGCAGAGTTTGAAGATTGAAAGACAAGGAAGTAGTTATAGTGGCAGTTATGATGGATGCTAGGAAGGATCATGCAATCATGGACCAAAAAAAAAGGAGCAAGATATAAAAGCCAAGGAGTTGACAGAGAGAGGGAACATCAACAACTCAACATTTTGTTTTTAGACTTATGAGTAGTTCTGTAACTTATGAGGGGTTTCTCTGTAATTCGTAATTTGTAACTTGGTGAACTTTTGTAGTTTCATTCTGAAATTTGTTTGCTATGTTTACTTCGTAACTGTCAATTATTCCAGATAAGTCCTCATTCTTTTGAGCATTTGAATCAATTGCAAAATTGCTTGATTGTTCTTGTTCTATTGTTTGGTTTAAATTGTTATTCAATTTCTGTCAATTGCAAATTAGTATAATTTTTATTAACACAAGCCAATGACTATTGTTCAAGATGTGGATCATGCCCAAGAACTCGTAAATAGTTTATATAAGAGAATTAATTATGTTTTGTTTTTGAATATAACTAATGCATATAAGGATGAAGAACAGGTTCAGGATATTTTTTTTTGTTGTGAATTCGTCTTCTAGCCTTGCAACTTCTCAGGTCTGGACCATTGTTGTTGATGGATGATGGATACCTGAGAAGTGCACTGCAGGTGTTGCTTGGGTATGCTACGCTGAAGATCAGGTCTTGGTTGATCAGAAGGCTTTTCTACTTCATCTTCCTATTGAATGTGGCTACAATTATTATGTTTATTAAATCTATTAGTAAATATTTGGAATCTCAGTGTATTTTTAAAGTATCCAAGTCTAATTAGCCCATGTGTTGATTATGTCTGTAAACAATAACCCCATATAATACTTTATAATATTATTATTTCCTCAAAAATAAAAACAAGAACAAAAACAAACAAACAAACCAAAGAAGCATAGTGCGATCCACAGTATCATATACATATATATAATCATAATAAGTGGTTCGTAAAGTGGTAGATCAATTGATAGGTTATTATGGTGTCTGTTTGTGAATGGTGTGAAAATGGCCAATGCCACTTGTGCTCATGAACACCATATTATTTACCTATGCCTAAAATAGGACTAGCCTGTCCCTGAATAATTACTTAGGTAGTCATGAAAGAGTACTTAGGCCCGTTTGTTTTGGGTGTAAAGGATGGAATGAGATTAGGAGAGAGGTGAGCTATTTAGTAATGTATTTGTTTGTAAAATTGGGGAAGGGATTCAGATGGAGGAGGAAATTTAAATAGAGGTTGGAAGAGGGAATAAGATGAAAAAGATATAAGTGATATTAAAAAAATAGTGAAGGAATTACAAATTTTTTTATTTTATTTATTTTTTACATATTGGGAACTTGGAACTCAGCACTTAGAACTTAGAAATTGGGAACTTAGAAATTTTTTTATTTTTTTATTAGAAATCCTCTCCAACAACATCCCAACGGCATTCCAAGTTGGAACTTGGAACCATAAGCTATGATACTCATTGCTATTGTAATAATAAAAAAATCACTCGTTGATGATACAGTCCTCTAATTTACGAAAAACTCAGCACATCATACATCATTTGACAAATACCCTTCTAATCAGTAGACAGGTCAACGGCAGCAGCCAAATCGCTCACCTTATAAATCAGTAGAGGCCGATGAATGGTAACTTCCAAATGTAAGAAATGTCCTTTGGCATTTTCATTCTCTTTCTTCTGTTCTTCTTATGGAAAAGGTATATGTTTTCTTATTTCATTGTTCATGGGGGGCATTTACAAGCAATTTAAAGAAAAAAAATGGCCTCAACCAAGAAGGCCCTGATTAAGAGGAATCTCTAGACAGACATTCAAAGGAAACCCATGCAAAAAGCAAATAAGCTTGAGGGTCAAATATTTCACATGAATTATATACGAGTCTCGACAAAATAGAGGGGGAAGAAGATATATTTTTAGACACAAACTTAAATCTAATGCTGACTTAAATCTAAAAATATATGCCCACACTATGAAAACACCCAAAGCTAGCAAAAAACTTTACATCTGTGCTATTAGGCAACGACCACAAAGAGAAAAAACAGTCCATATTGTGAAATTATTGGCTATACAGTCCAATATAATGGGAAAAGAGGAAATCTAAAGTCATCTCCAGACAGTCTCATTGGCATCTGTGAAAATTGCATTGTGATGTTCGATTAAGCAGTGAACAACCTCTATAGCACTGAAGTCAATTGGCAAGCCATCATCCAAAGGAATGAGGGAGGATGCATCTGCATCTACACCTTCACCCTCTTCTGCAGGCACATATCATAGGATACAAGAAAAGAAAAAGATAAGAACCAGTTAAATTGCAATAATGTTTTCAGCTGAAAACAGTGAAGGAAAATGTTCACTTAAAGATATTCCTCAATATTTCCACAGATCAAAAGAAAAAAATCACAAGAATGTGAATGAAAATAAATTATACTCGCAAGAATGGTTCACAAACAGAAAATGTGGAGCACAGTTTTTTAAATTCTATAGTTCAAGAGAAGAAGAGGATAAAACATCTCAGTTACCATTCCGTGTTTTCCACCTTGTTTGGTTTAGTTTCTGATAACTGTTTTTGAGTTTCTTTGTTCTTTTTTTTTAGTACATTTTTTTTAGACTTCTTGACAAATATTTTACTTTTTAGGTGCATCCAGTTTGAGTTTTTTTGTTTTTAGTGAACTTTTTTCATATTTTAGTTATTTTTAAAAAAAAATAAAAATAAAAATTAGATGCACCTAAAAAGAAAAATAGTTGTGAAGAAATCTGAAAAAGAAAGTTCACGAAAGACCAAAAAAAAAAACACTATTTTACTTTTTTGGTGAATTAAGTAAATTTGACTATACTAAAAAAAACTTCATGAAAAAAAAAAAAAAAAAAAAAAATGAAAAACAATTTTGAAAACCAAATACAGTCCACTAGTTATTGTATCAGACAAATCAAGAAAAGAAAACAATATATTATTTCCCAGAAACCCACGTGAATTTTAACTAATAAAATTAGACTATGTTTTATGTTTCAAAACCAAGTAGATCAGAGTTAACTATCTTGAACTTCATAATAGAAAACTATCAATCCTCATCCAAAATTATACTCGCAAGAATGGTTCACAAACAGAAAATGTGGAGCACAGTTTTTTAAATTCTATAGTTCAAGAGAAGAAGAGGATAAAACATCTCAGTTACCATTCCGTGTTTTCCACCTTGTTTGGTTTAGTTTCTGATAACTATTTTTGAGTTTCTTTGTTCTTTTTTTTTAGTACATTTTTTTTAGACTTCTTGACAAATATTTTACTTTTTAGGTGCATCCAGTTTGAGTTTTTTTGTTTTTAGTGAACTTTTTTCATATTTTAGTTATTTTTAAAAAAAAATAAAAATAAAAATTAGATGCACCTAAAAAGAAAAATAGTTGTGAAGAAATCTGAAAAAGAAAGTTCACGAAAGACCAAAAAAAAAAAAACACTATTTTAATTTTTTGGTGAATTAAGTGAATTTGACTACACTATGAAAAAACTTCATGAAAGATAAAAAAAAAATATGAAAAACAATTTTGAAAACCAAATACAGTCCACTAGTTATTGTATCAGACAAATCGAGAAAAGAAAACAATATATTATTTCCCAGAAACCCACGTGAATTTTAACTAATAAAATTAGACCATGTTTTACGTTTCAAAACCAAGTAGATCAGAGTTAACTATCTTGAACTTCATAATAGAAAACTATCAATCCTCATCCAAATCTCAAGTTCCTGACAATTTCTTGCGATTGATCCCTTAGATTTTCTACCTGTCCTCCATGTGTATTTCCCAATTCAACCTTAATTCAACATCTCTAAGCAACTTGTTCAGATTGGCTTGTCTATAAAGACAACTCTGAGGTACTAAATTCCTACTATAATTCTCTCAATTGTTTAATTGTAAAAGTTGTAACAACCTCTTCTCTCCATGCATCTCCTTAAATGGCCTTGTTTACCATGAAGGGTCCAACTACCTATTTATTTCTTTCAAGCTAATTAACTTCAACTACATTACTCTGTTATTTTACAATCCTAGAGTAACTTTTCAATCTCCTGATCTTTTGAAGGGGCTTCACCGATATTCTCATTAACATCTATTTTTGGTCTTGGTTATTAATCTCCTATGATCCATGGTCCACAAGAAAACTTCAATTTTGAAGGGCCTTCACTGATATCCTCATGAACATCTATTTCACATCTTGGTTATTAATCTCCTATGACCCATGTCCACAAGCTGAGAGACAACTCCAATTTTCAAACAAGTCCAACAACTAATGAAGTTTTTGCATGGGCTATTGCCCCAACTACATGGCATTGTCTAGATTGATCTATTCCCCTAGTTAGCTATATTAGAAGTCATATCCTTAATTAAATCTAAAACAATAAGGTACTTTCTCATCGCCTCAACCCATTTTCTCATTTGACTTCCTCTACTTATTTTACCACCCAAATGCAATCACTATCCCTTGCAGGCATATTAGTTTTACCTCGTTTTACCTTCAATTAGTCGAATTCTAACTTATTTGGATACGTTCTTAGTCTCTCTTTCTTATGACACCAGTCTATATCAATATTCTCATCTCAATTGCCCTCATGTTTTGAAAGTAAGAAGCACAAATACGGTTACTGTAAAAAATAGTTCAATTTTGAAGGGCCTTCACTGATATCCTCATGAACATCTATTTCACATCTTGGTTATTAATCTCCTATGACCCATGTCCACAAGCTGAGAGACAACTCCAATTTTCAAACAAGTCCAACAACTAATGAAGTTTTTGCATGGGCTATTGCCCCAACTACATGGCATTGTCTAGATTGATCTATTCCCCTAGTTAGCTATATTAGAAGTCATATCCTTAATTAAATCTAAAACAATAAGGTACCTTCTCATCGCCTCAACCCATTTTCTCATTTGACTTCCTCTACTTATTTTACCACCCAAATGCAATCACTATCCCTTGCAGGCATACTAGTTTTACCTCGTTTTACCTTCAATTAGTCGAATTCTAACTTATTTGGATACGTTCCTAGTCCCTCTTTCTTATGACACCAGTCTATATCAATATTCTCATCTCAATTGCCCTCATGTTTTGAAAGTAAGAAGCACAAATACGGTTACGAACATGGACACGGGACATGGATATGACACGATACAAATAGATTGACACAACAATTTTAAAAAAACAAGACACGACCGTACAGGTAAATTTATATTTTTTGCGTGTACATGAAAATAACAACTATTTTTTTCATTTTTAAATTACCAACCATTTAGCTCTTTGCCAAGGGCCTGTGCACCACTGGGGATTAGTCGAGTTTTGATCCGAATACCCAGTGCCATTGCAAAAAAATAAAATAATTAACAACCATTTATATTTTAGGGTAAATTACAAATACGCCCCCTGAGGTTTGATTAAAATACAAATCACCCCTGCGGTTTTAAAAATTACGTTCCACCCTTGAGGTTTTTAATTTCATAACAAATCGCCCCTTTCATTAATAAATCATCAAGTCAGTTAACAATTTTTAATGATGTTAAAAATATGTTTCAATTAATAATTTACGTAATTTTATTATTGTATAGGAGAGCAATTATGAATTTAATTTTTTTAGTTAATTCTGTTAAATAAAAAATTCTAATAAGGGGGTATTTGTAATTTTTCAAACCACAGGGAACAATCTGTATTTTAAGCAAACCTCAGGAGGTATATTTGTAATTTACCCTATATTTTATTGTATCAAATAGTAAGAAATAATTTTCCACATTCTACATATTGAACAATAAGTGTAAACTAATAGTCCTAATATCTATTTTAGAAAGCTCTACTCATAAATAAACTAAAAAATTTGTGCTGTACAATTTTAAACTTGTTTAAAAGACAAGGGATTAATATGTATAAATCAACATTGCTTTTCATTTTATTGTCGGATTATAAGTTTTTAGCTTCAAAGTGTTTCAAATGTTTTAAGCCACCGTGTCTATCAAGTGCCTGAAGCTTGTCCTATTTATTTATTTTTTATTTTAAATAGTAAGGCACATTGACATGTGTCAAACACGTGTTGAGAATTGTCTAACAAGCCTTACGAAAATCTCAATTTACTTTAATATATTCCCACGCTAAATTACGAGTTTGGTGTCGTAAAACTCATTATTTATTTTTCCAGAGACATATTCAGTGTAAAATTATTTTTTAATTTTAAATCGGATAATTTTTTCCTTCTTTCTCACTTTACAAACACATTTGAGTCACTCCAAGCAGAACACATGTGAACGTCCTTCATGCATATGGTAACGTAATATCTATGCATATATATAGATGTTATTACAGTAACAACTTTTATAACAGAGTGCAAAATTCCTGCAAAAAGATGTATATTACGTGTGTGCGAGTGTGTGTGCATATATGCACTATAATGAAATAGAGAGGATTACTAACCATCAAGCATGTCCCAAGCATTTAAATTAGATGTGGAATCCATATTCTCCTTGGAAAGTGTTTTGGCAGGCTGATTCCAAAACTGTTTATAATATTCCAGTCTATGTCCCTTCTGCCACATAATGATAGGGGCCATTTCCATGCCAAGGCTTCGAGCATCCATCTGTAAGTAATATAATCAGTAAGCCCACTAACCTGGTATAATATGATGTCTTGAATGTGAATGTTGCTCAGAAGTTACTTTAAATAACAATTGCACACCAAATGGCCATATTGAAAAGAAAAAAAATAAAATAATTTGATTCCACTGTATTATGATGAAAGCACAATCAAACACTCAATGGATATGAACCTAAAAGGCCTTCTCTGACTTCCACAAAGCTATAAGCTATAAGCTATAAGCTAAACCAAACACATCAAAATAGTTTAAATTAAGCTGAAAGCTGAAATAAGCTGAAATTAAGCTATACCAAACAGGGCCGATGTCTGGAATGTGAATGTTGCTCAGAAGTTACTTTAAATAACAATTGCACACCAAATGGCCATATTGAAAAGAAAAATAAAATAAAATAATTTGATTCCACTGTATTATGATGAAAGCACAATCAAACACTCAATGGATATGAACCTAAAAGGCCTTCTTTAGAATGACCCTAAAGAAGAAAGGTTAACCATTACATGAGTTTCCCTTTCAAATGAATACTAAATCTCTACCAACGGGAGAGGCAATTAAATCTATGGAAGTGAGATCCAGGAATATCAGTCTTCTAGTTGGTTTAGTTAGTTATAATCATAAACCTAAAAGATATTTGTTTTCTTTTAAAACAAAGTTGAATGAGTAAGTCAACCAGTTATCAGTATCTTCTTAAATGTCAACCCAAATATAGAGCTTGTTATACCAAAAAAAGGTTACAGGAATCCTATCTAGGGAAAGCTAGACCTTCGTTAGCATGTTATAACTTAGTTTCAAAATTTTGTGTAATGCCCGATAATTGTTGGGATGTTTAGGTTTATTGTTTCTCCAATCAATTGGACATCTTTACAGCAATTACAAATGCAATAAAGAGAGTGGTTTCATACTCAAGTAATGGAATGGTCTCTCAGCTCATGGGTAATGACTAAGCTGATAAATAATTCCTCTTAAAAAGGAGGTTCATTTGCCATTTCCATGTTCCAGAAGTAGATGAACTTAAATCAAGCTAAATCCCTCAGACACCTCCCCCAATTACTTGGGTTGGATTCATGGATCTATTTCATTCAGTTGGTTCTTGTCCTCAATTAAGTCTAAGACAATTATGTGTTTTCTTACCACCTCCACCCATATCCTTCTTGACCTTCCTTTATTTCTTCTAACATGCTCAACATAATCAAAAGTAATGCATGCACCTATGAAATGCACAAGTGTACACATGAGAGAGAGAGAGAGAGAGAGATGTTCAGCCTGCCTTGTTTAGAAGTGACTTCTGGCTAACACGGAGCAGTAGTGCAGTGATTAATTCTAGTGTCATGTAGTTAACAGTAGGAAGCTTCTTCAATATATTTCTCATCACATTTATGCTTGAGCGAGCATCTCTGATTTCATTATATAGCTCAAATGTGGTCAATGGCTCAGGAAGGCTTGCAAGGTAACACTTGACCAGGGCTGCCACATCAACTGGATCTATCCCCTCTGGCAATGATGCATTTGAATCTGTAGAATACAAAAAACACCAGTTGGTAAAGCACGATCACATAGAATTACACAAAAACCAAATATGATATCAAACGTTCGGATACCTTGGTTGTATAATGAAACCAATTGCTGAATAACCTTTTTGTCTCCTTCTGACTTGAACAACTCTTGCGAGTTTAGTCCTAGATCAAAAGAAAAATGAGAGTGACTACAAGCATTAAAATGAAGTATCAAGATGGAATAAACTATACTTCTATGCAATCTCATGCAAATACCTGATAATATGAGATAATCTGCACATGTGACCAAAATAAGGGGAACGGGCTTGTTGGATTGTTGTCGCTGCACAGCCATCTGAATTGGAACTCCAAATACTGATTACAAAAAACGAAAGGAGTGACTATCCCTACTATATTAAGCTAGATAATAACAAATACAGCTTAGAGTTCATATATCATCAAAGGTTTGGGATGAATAGCACCCAGTGTATAGGTGCTAAAGTAGAATACCATATAAATACAGCTTATCCCCACCTTTTGTAGATAAATCTATTGCAAAAACAGTTATTTCATGCTCTACCCAGTAGAAAGCTAATGAAATAGACAGTAATGACCTGTGATAACCAAATTGGCTTACCAAATGATGTGTCATCAAATTGTATTGGTGCAACGGACCCCCTTCCATGCATTGTACTAATGCATGGATGACATTTACGGTGCCACGTCAAATGGTAAGCAAATTTGGTACAAAAATTTGGACATCCTAGCATTACTCTATAAACAACACACACTTAACTGCAATCTAAGCCTCGACAAATAACTCCAATACACCACCGCAAGATAGGATGAAGGATGTTAAAATCCACCTACTCTCCATCTACTTCACCCACTTAAACCTACTCCACTAAACCTAACCCACTACACCACTACCACCTCACCTACTCCACTAAACCTAACCCACTACACCACTACCACCTCCACTTCACCTACTCCTTACCTACTACACACTCACCTTCTTCTATATATAGGAATCATGAATCATTGTAATATAACAGATCAACAAATCAATCAATAATACATACAATTTATTCTCTATCTATCAATTTATTTCTTACATGGTATCAGAGCGGGTTTAGAACCTAGTATTTTCGCTTCACCGGCGGGCGGCAACCTCACCTTAGCCGCCCGCCGGACCTCAACCTATTCTGCTGTCATCTCTATCAATACATATAGCTTCTTCCATGGCAGATCTCTCTCCTTTCACCTATTAGAAGTACTGAACTTCTCCAGCCTGCACAGTGATGTCAGTTTTGATGCCCTTGAGAGACTTGTTACTAGGTGCAAGTCATTAAGTGTTTTGAAGGTCAATAAGAATGTCAACTTGAAACAATTACAGAGGCTACTTGCACGGGCTCCTCAGTTGATGGAGCTTGGTACTGGAAACTTTCAACAAGAACTTGCACAGCGCCAGTATGTAGCGCTTGAAAGTGCATTCAGCCACTGCAAAAAATCTGCACACCCTATCAGGTTTATGGGAAGCTACGGCCCTTTATCTTCCTGTTCTTTACCCAGCTTGTGCGAGTCTGGCATTCTTGAATTTGAGCTATTCAACTCTTCTGCAATAGTGGGGGTGTTCTAGGGCTTGTTCCCACTCTCTCTCCTCCTATCTCCTATCACTTTTCTGGATAATATCTTAAGCAATCTGTCTCCACTCACTTTGACACATTATTTTTCTTTTTCTTTCTTTTTTTATTTTCCTTTTCCTACATCTATATATATATATATTTTTTTTATTCTCATCCTCCTTCCTTTTCTTTTTTAATCACACCGATCCACCGCCCAACTTTTATTTTCATTATTATAAAGCTTAATTGGTGCTCTCGATTCGCCCTGTTCCCCACTCCCTCCTTTATTATTTTTTTTATTCATCATTATTTTTTTATTTTTTTTTTTTATTCGCTTCCCTTACTTTTCACAAAAAAAAAAAAAAAAAAAAAACAAAAAAACAAAAAAAAACAAAAACAAAAAAAAAAAAAAAAAAAAAAAAAAAACAAAAAAAAAAAAACAAAACAACAAAACACAACACCCAAAGATTTGTTTTCTTTTCTGCAGACGGCCACCCACCGCCCTACTCTGCCGCCGGTCTCTTCTTTTTGCCTCCGTCCTGGGCGGTCCTTGACGGTGTTGCTTCCGTGTTTCCTTGTCCACCGAGCACGTTCAGTCCCCCATATTCCTCCACTGCCGCATATGGCGGACCTCCAAATCGGAACATCACGGTGGCCTTCCGCTTCAGCTCCTTGTTTTCTGCCCTTAGCACGCTTATCTCTGCTCGCGCATCCTTATACATGCGCTGGAGCAGAGCCAGTTGGGCGTTTAACTGCTGCACCTCATTTGTCCTACTCTGAAGCCGGTGCGACAAGTTTGTGACTGCAGTCATCGTCTCCACACATGACTTCAATGTATACTGATTGGCCTTAATATCTGATTGCGCTGCCATTCTTTGCTCCACGAACCGCATCGAAAAAGTCAACGGAGCAAACTCAGGGGCACTTGGTTGAGGTTCAAGGGCAACCGCACCAGTTATCTCTCTTGTAGACTCGTTGAGGTCTGGAAAGAGAGTGAGCAGACCACGGGAAGAAGAGGCCGTTTTCTGGGCAACAGAGTGTTACAGAGTATCTCTCTCAGAAAACGAAGAGTTTTTCAGAGGTTTTTAGCAGGTTTTTGTCTCAGCCTCAGCCTCAGCCTCAGCCTCCGTCTTGGTTAAATAGCCAAGGCAGACACGCGCATCGTGCGCCGCTCGGCACTAGACGACAACATGGGCGCGCAAGCCAAGGTAGTCACGCGCATCGCCATAATGTCCGGCACACCTTTTTATGGATTGGGCACGCCTTTTGAAAGATTGGGTACATCTTTTGAGGGTGCGACTTTTCCAACGGTCCGACATGACCCCCTAAACTGTCCCGACATTGATTCCGGTTAGCTTTTCCAACGGTCCGGCATGACCCCATAAACTGTCCCGACATTGATTCCGGTTAGCTTCTACAGCGGTCCGGCATGACCCCATAAACTGTCCCGACATTGATTCCGGTTAGCTCCTACAACGGTCTGCCACAACCATACAGTGTCTTCACCAACGGTCTGACACGACTATACAGTGTCTCCTATCCTCTTTTATTTTATGTATTCGTCTATTTTCTTATTTTGTTACTCTTTTCAAACTTAAGTTGATTTGTGTCTCTCCTCCTTGAGTTTGCGGGGGGCTGTTAAAACCTACCACTACCACCTACTACCACCTACTCCACCTACTACACACCTACCTACCTACTACCACCTACTCCACCTACTACACACCTACCTACTCTACTCTTCTATATATAGGACTCATTGTAAACATAATCAATCAATCAATAATACATCAATTTTAACACCTTGGATTCCCGTAATAAAGTCAGGAAATCCTCGATTTGTTGTTAACCAAGGCTTGTTCATGTTTGTAACAGTAAAATTCATTTGATTCTACACCACTACCATCTCACCTACTCCACTAAACCTAACCCACTACACCACTACCATCTCACCTACTCCACTAAACCTAACCCACTACACCACTACCATCTCACCTACTCCACTAAACCTAACCCACTACACCACTACCACCTCCACTTCACCTACTCCTTACCTACTACACACTCACCCTCTTCTATATATAGGAATCATGAATCATTGTAATATAACAGATCAACAAATCCATCAATAATACATACAATTTATTCTCTATCTATCAATTTATTTCTTACAAAGGATAAATTAACCTTGCCAAAGTAGGAATATCCATTTCAACGAATCATTTGACAACAGAAATACATTACTTCGACAAATGTAAGATCAATATCACAACCTTGTAACACAGTGTGGTAGAGCAGGTCATCTAATCCCTATAACGAAACCACATGACGTGTGATATTTTAAAATTATTTTGTTTTCATTAAAAAGCACATGATTGCTAGCAATTCAGAAGAGCTGAAATATGCAAACTATAAAAACACACAAGGCACTTGAATCATTTCCTAACCAACAAAACAATAATCAACCCTAGCAGAGAACTGCCAAAATGAGTTCTAAGGATCATTCAGTCTGGATGTAACTACTGGTCCAGGACTCACAATGAAATGTTATAAAACATGACACACACTAGAGACATGGCTTATGATCAGATAACCTTCAAAGCCTATTGGACTGGTACATTTATTGAATGCTGCTACTTTATTTTGTTTCAAAAGGTTTGATGGTTTCAGTTCTAAAATTAGTCTTATAGTAAGAATTTGTACTGCAACATAAAAATGGAAGTAGAAACACATAATTGAACACATGTTATGACAAAAGTTTAAACCCTGACACCACTCCACCCAAACATGAAAGTTCTGAACTCCACAGGTAATAAACTATGAACTTTTTCATGACAAACTCCCCTGATCCTCTGACAAACTCCCCTGGTCCTCTTCTCTCTAATAATATGATGTAAGACAAGGTTTGAAAGTTCATTATTAAAAATAAAAAAATAATAAATAAATAAATAATCCTGGTGCCAGTCAATTTTTCCATTTTTCTTTTTTAAGAGTAAAAAATCCACTCAACCATTTTGCACGTCACTTTTGTTTTTCCTTTTCTCAACTTTTTCCAGACAGTTACCAGGAAATTAGAAGAATCATTAAATATAAAAGCACCAGGCTTACTTGACATGCCCTTGTGCCTTTGATGCATATCAAGCTGTATTTAGTATTCCTGCTAAGTAACATGAATTTTGGCCAAATAAATAAAGACTTAGGTCAGATACATTGTTATCTAACTAGCACAAATAACTATATTATAATTCCTTGATGATATCATCAGTGTAGCACAGGAAACCAAAAGGTTTATTCCTTCCATGCAAATTCTATAGGAGCAGAGACAAATATCAAACTAGGTTAATATGCCAATTGAGTAGTAAAATATTGGTAAGACAAAAACATATCATATTGAAATCAGATTCCAAGATGCTGACAAGGAACATATTAATTTTTTTTGAAGTAAAAAAATGGCCACCCATCTATATTATCCTATAACCACAAACAGAAGTGAGAAGTGAGCCTTCTTCCAACACAAAAGACTAACAAAAGGACAAAAATGCTTGAAGGATGATGAAAATAAGCAAGCATAAAATGTTAAGCAATTTGACCTTCTTTTTCTTATTTATTAAGTAAGGATTTGACAATCACAGGAAGAGAAAGGTGCCGCATAGAAACCTCAACAACAAACAATAAAATTGTCAATTGTCAAATTATGACAAACTTACCATCAGTGCTTGCAACTCCCTGCAAAATCAGAAAGGCAAAATATAAGAATTCTTAAACTTGCAACTGCATCCAGAGAGAGAGAGAGAGAAGAGAGGAAGCACATACCTTCTGCCATCGCTCAATATCAGTTAAAAGAGTCTTACTTTTCTGTGCAGTTTTCTTTGCTACCTGAACCAAAATTACCAACTCAAAAATGTTGGTCATTATGTTAAGTTACAAATCTAGTTTTTCATTAATATATAACCAAACTGTGTATGTATTTGTGCAATTTAATATATGTGTCTACATAAAATATATTATACTATGTATTTCATGCTGTTGTTTGAGAGTAGCACTACCAAAAGCCTTAATCAAACGGAGTACATTTAAATCCAGAAGTGCAATAAAATTTGGCCCACCTAATGTACTTTTCCCAGCAGTTGTGAGTACAATTATGGGTTCCAGGGGGAATTCTAAAACTTTTAAGTTTAAAAAATAATAATAATAATTTAAATTTTAAAAAAAAAAGAAAAAAAGCAAGCAAGTCAAAAGAAACCACATTCCTACTCTATCTACATAGTATGCATCTAGGAAGGGGACACACACACACACAGTATTTCCTAAAACAATTCAAATGCATTCCCTTTTCTTGTTTAGACTGGAATGAATCGATTCATGTATACATTGGGCTGCTTGCCTATCTCAACTCGAGTGAGCTGTCACTTAGTTTTGCTAGCAAAAATGTTAAATGTAATTGTGTTATTTGTCTAAGGGAAATGTAAAAAATATCTAAATGAAAATAGATCATGGAAAACATTGTCTCATTAATGCAGCCCACTTGAAAATAAAAAAAGGGACAACAGTATATTTGGCAAATCCCAAATTTAAGAAGGCTCACACGCAAATCCATTTAATAGAACCTCTTATGTCAGCCAATTGGGTGTATTATCAGTTAAAAATAGAAGAGAAGGGAGGAGGAGGACTATGTTCATTCAGACCTTCTTCCTATTGTTTTATACAACTGCTTTGATATGAAAAATGAATGTTTTGAATCTATTGCTTGGCATTAATAAATTTAGGTAACAGAAATATCTGTCCAATTCAGCTTTTATTGAACATGAATAATATCTAACAAATTCCAAAATTTAACTTCATTGTCTGGATTACCTCTTCAACTTTCGTCTTTCCAACAACAACCTTATCCTTTGTTCCTGAATAACCCTTCCTGAACAACATGCCAGTAGAAGCGGCTGCAGAAATAAGACGCTCCTGCATGGCATGTTTTGTAGACGGCTGCTGAAGGAGAGACCATCGACTTTTGACCATTGACCCAACTTTTCCTGCCACACCAGCAACATTTCCTTTTGCATCCTTTGCAACCTCCCCAACGAATGTCCCTGCAGACTGACCAGCTTCTTTAAGCTTCACCCCTGCATCAAAAAAGTTAAAATTAGCATAAAAAGGTTAGAAAAGAAAAAATGTTTTAGTGAATAACTCATATTACCTGAAGATGAAAAAAAACCACTAGCTTTGTCTTGCCACTGAGGTGAGACGGCCGAAGGCATTGAACTGTCACCAAAGATCAAGATTAACCCAAAAAATTGATCAAGTAGACCTGTAACCTGTTCTTCAATGGATGCATAAACCTATGCCCAGGAAGATTGATAACTAATTAGCTTTATTAATGGATTTTGTTAGCGGGGCAGTAATTAACAAGATTGACATAGTTGTACATTCTTTATGAAAGTGCATGATGTAAAGAAAGTACAACTATTTAAACCTTTGTTAACAAATGCCCTTAGGGCACTCGCTAACAAGACCCCTTATTAATTTTATAAATTTAATTAAATAATGCCACGACATCAACAACTCACTTCCTCCTAGGCTCTAGCTGTTTGCTAAGACAATTTTTTATCTTGTCTCACCTTTTTTTATATTAAATATAACTATTAAGGGGACAGACAACACATATTAGTTAAAAATAATACACATATTTTCCTAGGCTCAAATGTTGAATATTATTATTAAATTTAATTTGGTAAAATAAGGGACAGACAACTCTATTAGTTCAAACTAATACACATTTTTTGCTTGGCTAAGTACGATTATTGTCCTAAAATAAAACCAATGAAAAATCAATTTGGGTTAATTACACTAAGGTCCCTCAACTATTAGTAAATATCAACTTATCTTTTGTCTATGAATCTGTACACACTATTAACTGCATCACCTCACCCCTCCAAACCACCTTCAAAAAGGGTGTTAATACGGTTTTATAGTTAAGGGGTCAATATGTACTGTACACATATGAGGACGCAAAGTGGTATTCACTAATAGTTAAAGGGCTCTTGGTGTAATTAAGATAAATCAATTATTTGCTCCCTGTTATTTATTTTTTTCCAATCAACTAAACAGAGGGTGAATACAGAAACATTTAGAGAACACTCTAAATAATCACATGCTCTTAATTTCCTCAGTTGACACACTCGCAAGATCAAAGAATTCTCTAAGAATCATATACTGATATTTCCTTCTTTTTTTTTTTTTTTTTGGGTATTGAGTTTAGAGTAAAAGAATTAAATTGCAGAAAACAGAAGCCACCACACAATTAGGAGAATCAAACAACTAATTCGAGTATTTCCTTTATTTATATTCTCTTTTTCTTTACTATTTTCTTTTGATTTTCGCAGCAGCCAAGCAAAGCGTTAAACAAAACCAGAGAATCATAGCAACTTCAGATAAACCCTAACTTTGAGTAAGCGAATTTACCTTCAGAAGTTCCAACTTATCAAAGTCAGCGACAATTGGTGGAGAGAGAGAGAGAGAGAGAGAGAGAAGAGAGATTTTTTGTTCAGTTGAGAGAGTTCTTCGATGATTCGATGTGAGGGAGAGAAGAGTCGCATCAAAGACCAGGAAAATAAATAAAAAAATATGCCAATGTTCGACAGGTCAGTCAATTAGACTTTCGCTAACACCAATGATTTTACGCCACGTGTGTAGCTATAGGGGCGCGGTTTTGGTGCAGGAAAAATAGTTGAGGGCCATAAAAGTGATGCTTTAATTGAAAATGAGTGAGAGTACTAATTAGTGTTACGATTAATGATGTGGTAGTAGGTTTTATCATGAATAGTTTGATGTTTTGACTTTAGTGTTGTATTTTTTTTTTTATTGAGTGTTATGTCATTAGTGGTCTTTTTAGAACTCCAAAATTAGTGGTCTCTATTATTGTTGTACTTTAATAGCACCATGGTGTCCTTGTTGTGGTGTTGAATTGGAAACGTTGGATCATCTTCTGCTTCGATGTCCTGGTTCACAACTTGTTTGGAAATGCTCTCCGCTTCGATTGGAATGGCCTTCACATATTACGTTGGATTGTTTCTCCGAGTGGTGGCACTATCTTGAACATCATCTAGCTAGTGCGGAGCAAGGGGATAAGATTCTTCATTTGGCCTGTTATATTTGTTGGGCCCTTTGGAAGTCTCGGAATGCTTGGGTTTTCTCCCAAATTCGCCAAATGCCACCATTCATGTCCAGCTTGGCTGTGGCGGAATGGATTGAATTTTCTGATGTCTTGGATTTGGACTCTCGTGAGTAAACATCATCCTTGCCGAGTGTTTCTAGCACCGCACTGTCCCATGACATTCCTCCTATTAACCGTTGGGTGTGTCTTCCTTCTGGTTATATCAAACTGAATGTAGATGCAAGTACAAGAGAAAGGGATTTTCAGGCTGGAATTGGCATTGTGAGACGAACTTCGATGGGTGCCATTTTGTTCATCAAATCTATCCCTTTATCTACTTGTCCTTCCCCTAGAGTGCTTGAAGCTCTGGCAGTTTGAGAAGCCTTACAGCAGGTATTGTTTGGTCAACATCGCCATATAATTGTTGAAGGTGATGCTAAGACAGTATATCAGAGCCTTAATGGTGAAATACACCCTCCTCAAGACATTGTTGTGATTGTGCAAGACTGTCGAACATTAAGTCTTTCTTTCCATTCAATCTGTTTTCGTTTTGTTCCTCGTATTTGTAATGGTGTAGCTCATGATATTGTGCACCATGCACTGTCAATTGATAAGACTCGAGTGTGGGAAGTTTGTTTTCCATCCTGGTGTTTACACTCTCATCAATCTGATATATAGCGATCTCGATTTTTTCCCTTGGTTGTTTAACTGTAATCCGGACTCGGTTCTGTGGTTGTGTTGTCGTCTTATTCTCGTTTCTATCCTTTACTCTTAGTGTTTGAGTTTTAGGATGTGTTCGGCATGTTCCGAACAGGTGGATTGAGTTTTGGTCTCTAGTGTTGTTGCCTTGGATTTTGGTGTTACGCTCGAGCTGATCATTCGGCGCTCGAGTGGAGTTTGGTTTTTGGTTGTCCGCTCGAGCGGGTCTTATTACGCTCGAGCGGGGTTTACACACTTCCAGTATTTCGTGGCCCTGCAGAACTTCTGCAGGTGTGTTTTCTACGCTCGAGTGGGTTTCCTTGCGCTCGAGCGAGTCGCGCTTGAGCGGGATTGTTGGCGCTCGAGCGGGTAGTTCTTTTTTTGAAAAGTTCTGGGAGATGAAAATCTGTGCTCGAGCGGACTGGTTCTTCACGCTTGAGCGAATGTGTTTTGCTTTTGTTTCTTGGCGCTCGAGCGGTCATCCTTACGCTCGAGCGGTACCAGATATTTGTGCTTAACGCTCGAGCGTTCTATTCTCCACTCGAGCGGGTCATGCGTATATGAGTTATCCGCTGGGTGATTTTAAATCACTTTTCACTTTTCTTTCTCTCTCCTACTTTTTCTAAAACCCATTTTTGAGAGCCTCTCTCTCTAGAAACTTCCTTCTCTCTAGGGTTTGATCTAGTTAGAGTGTCCTCCTTCTCTTCGGCCTTTGTTAAAGTTGTGTTGATCGTCGAGGGCTATCTTTTGATCCGAAAATATTGAGTTTTGAAGCACGTTGAGTTTCTTCGTCTTCTCCATTGAGTATCATCTTTTGAGGTAGGGATATCCTACTCCTCCTTATGAATTTTGTCTTTAGATTTTAGCATTTTGATATGTTGGGTGTTGTTGGGTAGATTTGAGAAAGTTTGGGCCTTTTGTGTAATTTTACAAAAAAATTAGGGTTTTGTTTGGAATAAACCTATATGCAAGTTTGGTTAAAAAGGGAAATGAGTTGGATGATGGATTGTGGATGAAAGTGGAACCTTAGAGTTGTTTTGTTAATTAAGGTAATTTGCCCTAATTGTTTTAATTAATTAATGTATATAATTGATTAAAGGAAATGAGAAATTGAATTAGAAATGTTGAAATTGGGAATGTATAGGACTAAAGGGTGTAGTTAAATCACTTATTGCTGACCTAATTGAAATGTTGATATACTATCCATTTGTGCATTTATTTCCTGTTTAGAAATAATTGCTCTGGGTTACCGGTAGAGGATAGTATTGATTGTTGTAGACAATGCATGATGATTAGGAAAACTAAAACTAATCAATCAGATATGTCATAGAGTATGACGGTTGATAGAATACATTAACTTTATGTATTGATTGATTATGTATATGATTCTGTGTTTATATGCATTGCTTGTGTATGAGAGGAGATGGGGGATGTACTCCACGGTTTAGGGGAAGATGGGGGATGTACCTCTAAGCCGGTTAATGGTTAAGGGAAGATATGGGATGGACCCAGGGATGCAGCTCATATGCTCTCCTATTGAAGTGTTGATACAACTCATATGCTTATCTGTTGAAGTTTTGATATAGTTCATATGCTTATCTGTTGTAGTAGTGATATAGCTCATATGCTTATCTATTGAAAAGTTTGTTTGATTTGATATAGCACTAAAATGTATATCATCATCGTTTGGGAAGTATAGAAGTAGTTTATGTGTTATTGATATAACACCAAAATGTGTATCCGCCTTGAATTTCGAAAGTGTTCTAGTGATGAACTATAATCTCATCAAATGTTTTGGCCAGAGTACTGGGCCTTATTTTCAAACTCAAAGTTGAATGAGAAATGGAAAGTGAATTGTAACATAGACTTGACTGTCATGGAAGTGTAAGTATTGACCATCTATCAGTTGCTAATCTTTTAGGCTTTGTTCATATTCGGTTTAGTATATTTCTACTGGGCTGTGGCTCACCCTATATGGGAACATCATTTTCAGGGTACAGGTAGCATGCCACCTCTGAGGACATAGCTTGGGAGGCTAGAGGCAGACATACTTTTGTTGCCTTATTTTTCTTGATTGTATTACATATAGATTTAAGCCAGGACTTAATGTGTAATTAAGTTAGCACTCTCTTTTGTAACCAAGTGTTAACTTGGAAAGCTATAAGCCCGTAGGGCATTTGCTTTTGTTATAAACATGTAATACTTTTGTAATGAAATACTCTGATGAATAGATGAATGTGGACTTTTATGTATCAATGCATGTCTCTATATGGATGGGTTTAATGTTATTATTTTGAGGGCGTCACAACTTGGTATCAGAGCATACCGGGTTCGAATACTTTGGGTACGTAGGAAGTGATTAGTATCACAATGGGTTTGTCTCGCTTGTTAGAGACTTAGACGTAATGTTATGTACTTATGTGATAACATGTTTATGTGATTATTTGGGTATGTAATGTAGTTTCTTGGATGTTGATTGGATCCTTGGGTTTCTGGGAGTCCTGTTGGAAAGGCACTTGATCAATGTTGTTTCTGACCGGAACTCTAGTAACGCCTCGGGACTATCATTATCCAGAAATGAAATTCGTAAATGCTTATGTGTTTATGTGCTTACATGGAGTGAATTACAGTTGTCCATGTATTAGGACGTGAGTGTTTAGCTTCGGCACATGTATGAGTGTGCTAACGTGTCTCTATTACTTTTTCTAGAATGCCTAGGCGAGAAAGTTGCGATTTCCCTCATTCCGCTCTGGAAGAGTTGCGGAAACAGTTTGTGGGGTTACGCCAAGGTACTACACCTTTGGTGCGGTTTGAAAGATGGTTTGCTAACCTATCGAGGTTTGCTCTAGAATTGGTGGAGACGGAGGACTTGTGTTGTTTCGAGTTTGAGAGTAAGCTGCGTGACGACATCCGTGTAAGGATAGCGGGGTCTTGGCATAAAAGATATAGTGTGCTTGTTGAGGCAGCTGCCCATGTAGAGGTTGCGGTGCTAGCAATGGGGCAGAGTGGGGAGGGAGCCATCTCGGCAACTCTCGTGACTCAGGGTGTTGGTAGGCCTTTCAAGAGGTAGAGGGGCTTAAACCCGCAACAGGGAGGTCGGACTAGAACTACCCTTCCAGTGTCGGATTTGGGTTCGGGAGAACGTAAACAGAGAGGTGTCATTTGTTTCAAATGCGGTCTACTGGGCCACAAGGTTTCGAGTTGCCCACAGAGGAAGGGGGCAGGGTTAGCAGTTCAACCAGTAGTTGTACCTCCAGGATCATCTAACCAGCCGGGTTTTGGGCCAATCAAATGCTCAGTGGGGAGGCAGTTGTTGGGGTCTTCATCAGCCCAGATTCTGAACCAGTCTCGTGCTCAGGCACCGCCTACTTGTTGGGGGTGTAATCAGCCGGGTCATATTCGACGTTTCTATACTCAGCCGGGAGCTTCTTTAGGGGTTTTGCAACCTAGCCAGGCCCAGTTTCATTCGACTGGGCAGGAACAGCATCGGTTTGGGGGACTAGCAGGCCAGATTGTGAGGGCCTCAGTAGAGTCGAGTTCCCAAGCCCCAGTTGGGGAAGTTTGTAGTTGTTCTAGGTGTGGCCGGTTGGGGCACATCAGTAGTTCTTGTCCGTAGCTTGTAAGCTCATAGGATATCTTGGGTTGGGGATGACCAACCTTAGCAGTCCAGTAAGGGATGGTAGTGGTGGTAATACCGATGGGGTGGTTTTGTTTTGACTAATCCGTTTTGTAATCGGAGAATTATCGTTTTCTAATCATTGGGTTCTGCTGTGTAACCAATGTGTTTTGGAATCGTCGGAACATCAAGGTTGTTTGTTTCTATATATATATAGTTATTATATATACGTATATGCTTTGTGTGTTAATTTCCCTAGATTAGGTGAATTGGAGCATGTTGTAGCTCTAAAGTTTTATTAATGTAATAAGTTGCTGTAAAACCATAAAACTTTGGTATCAATGCCCTTTTTATGCGTGCGTTTTGGTTTGGGAGAAATGAGGACTGATGAGCCATGCGTTCAAATTCGAAAGGATTACTGAGAGATGTTTATCTTAATCAGGATTGCAAGGAGGCGAGAACAGTTATACTTACCAGGTGTTCGAAATTTCATTAGCGTTATCTATTTGACCTTATGTGCGTGAAAGTGATGTTGATCTACTGTCGTGAGGACTCCTCGAGGGGGATGTGAAGTGTGCGAGTAATACTAGGTGTAGTATGTATTTAACATGGTGCTTTACGAGGGCATAGTGCATAGCCTTATTAGGAATAGACTTGTACCGTCGTGGTAGATAACGCTGCCGAATTGGCGTATGTACTGGTTGGTTGTTTCGATTGAGGGAGTGTTAGCCCCTACATGAGGGTATGGTTGTTGGCATCAGGGAGTGATGTATTGTAAGCAGTTGGTGCTGTATCTCGGGTAGTAGTATATGAGTATTTCCTATGTCTTTGGGCCCCTTTATTACGATCGAAAGTGATAGGTTTGTACCTTAATACTGGTTAGGTCGGGAGATGCTATCGTAAGGGTTGATTGGGTGTACAGCCCGCAGTTAGGGTGTGATCCGTAGATGGAGTCACAGTGGTATGGTATTTTGTGGATAGAGATGTGGGTTAATAGTGAGGAGGGTGAGGACCTTTACTTTGCTGAATAGTTAGGATGGTGAATCTTTGAAAGCCTAGTTGGCGACATGCGATAGTGTCGGGGTTGGTTCATGGTGGTTGCCTAGCGGTAGTTTTGACTAGTGGTTTAGCACGGAGGCCGGGCCTCTGGAGGGTACTCTCGGGATGGGTGGCAAGTAAGATGTGGAGATTTGATGTGATGGTTAGATGTGAGGGTTGCGAGAGTTGCGTGGTGTTGGCAAGGTTATGTGAGGATGTTCGAGGGAATGTGAGAATTGTATCTCGGGATTAGTGGAAATAGTACCTGTATGTTGGTTCGTGTTTTGGGTCTTGCTAGTTAATGAATCCGTGGTGACCCCATCGGTTGTATAGGGGTAGTGTTCGTATTGTGATTGGTTATCAATTGTTGGGTGTGGGTTGTGAGTGGATGCTGGCAGCATTCTTTGAAGGAAGAGCAATTCGTGTTCTAAAGTAATGAGTATAGCGTGGGTCAAAGTGGTCTTTCGTGTTTGGGTTGTTGTGATTGAGGTTGACCATGTCGGTCTTCGGTCAAGGAAGTGAGCAAGCGTGCTAGATAGCCATGGTGGGGGATGGTGATTCCCTTAGACGCAGTGTTGATGCGGTTCAATTTTAGGAGATCCGGTGAGATTCCAAAATTTGTGGTTTGTGTAGAGGGCTTCGTGGTTTGAGAGGCACATCAGTGTGTGGATTACTGAGTGTGGAGTTTATTGAGTTGATTAGTCAGCTTGTCGGTATCGGGTTTTGGGTTGGCATTAGTCACCTCGAGTTTAGTCTCGTTTATTGTAGACTTTGCATGTTGGTTAGGGAAAACTGAAACTAATCGAACATGTTTCGTCGTTGAATCTGACGGTTGGAATAATACATCTTCTATGTGTATTGATTGATCATTGTGAAGGATTGGCTTTTTATACATTATATATGTATGATGTTTGGTTTGATATTGATACAACACTAAAATGTGTACCATTTGTGTATTAAAGGGGGGTATTGTTGGGATGAGATTGCAAAACCATGATTTTCTTGTGCCTTATGTGTTGTTAGCACTGTTGTTATTTCTATTAACCATCATTATAAAAATGTTATATTCTGTGTTGGTTGTGGATAATACTGTTTTGGAAAGGAATGGAAGACAAAATTTTCCCAGTGTTTGGGCCATCTAAGGGCGTTGTTGAAAAGTTTATTTAATTCTAGGATTTTAAAGAATTCCAGATTAATCTTTTGGGCAAATAGACTGTGGATGACTCTGCGTTTTGGTTAACACCGTGTTTGTGAAAAATTTTTACAAAACTTTTGGGTTTTCTCATGGAAAGTGCAAGATTTATTCCGGAACGTTAACGTTGAAAATTTAAACATCTTTGAGAAATGCCTCTTGAACAAGAAAATGTTTTCTTATTATCTACTCTAAAGATTTGCTTTGGTCGTGTTGTTGAGTAGTGACTTAGCTTGAAGCACTAGTCGGTTATTGGTGAATTGTTTCAGGGGAGGTTTGGTTTGTTGAGGCATGCGTACCTAAGGTGTTGTCGTTTAGAATGTGTTCCCTTGGTTAGTCTCTTCCTTGGTATGAATGCATCGAAGGTTTTTTATGAGAGTAATTTCTTTCCTTAGGGCTCAGGTGTTGAGTGCTCTGTCATCTGTTGGCCTTGTGTTTAGGTGTCTCCTTAATTTTGGGGACGAAATTCTTTAAGAGGGGGAGGTTATAGCGATCCCGGTTTTTCCCTTTGGTTGTTTAACTGTAATCCGGACTCGGTTCTGTGGTTGTGTTGTCGTCTTATTCTCGTTTCTATCCTTTACTCTTAGTGTTTGAGTTTTAGGATGTGTTGGGCATGTTCCGAACAGGTGGATTGAGTTTTGGTCTCTAGTGTTGTTGCCCTGGATTTTGGTGTTACGCTCGAGCGGATCATTCTGCGCTCGAGTGGAGTTTGGTTTTTGGTTGTCCGCTCGAGCAGGTCTTATTACGCTCGAGCGGGGTTTACACACTTCCAGTATTTCGTGGCCCTGCAGAACTTCTGCAGGTGTGTTTTCTACGCTCGAGCGGGTTTCCTTGCGCTCGAGCGAGTCGCGCTCGAGCGGGATTGTTGGCGCTCGAGCGGGTGGTTCTTTTTTTGAAAAGTTCTGGGAGATGAAAATCTGTGCTCGAGCGGACTGGTTCTTCATGCTCGAGCGAATGTGTTTTGCTTTTGTTTCTTGGCGCTCGAGCAGTCATCCTTACGCTCGAGCGGTACCAGATATTTGTGCTTAACGCTCGAGCGTTCTATTCTCCGCTCGAGCGGGTCATGCGTATATGAGTTATCCGCTGGGTGATTTTAAATCACTTTTCACTTTTCTTTCTCTCTCCTACTTTTTCTAAAACCCATTTTTGAGAGCCTCTCTCTCTAGAAACTCCCTTCTCTCTAGGGTTTGATCTAGTTAGAGTGTCCTCCTTCTCTTCGTCCTTTGTTAAAGTTGTGTTGATCGTCGAGGGATATCTTTTGATCCGAAAATATTAAGTTTTGGAGCACGTTGAGTTTCTTCGTCTTCTCCATTGAGTATCATCTTTTGAGGTAGGGATATCCTACTCCTCCTTATGGATTTTGTCTTTAGATTTTAGCATTTTGATATGTTGGGTGTTGTTGGGTAGATTTGAGAAAGTTTGGGCCTTTTGTGTAATTTTACAAAAAGATTGGGGTTTTGTTTGGAATAAACCTATATGCAAGTTTGGTAAAAAGGGGAATGAGTTGGATGATGGATTGTGGATGAAAGTGGAACCTTTGAGTGGTTTTGTTAATTAAGGTAATTTGCCCTAATTGTTTTAATTAATTAATGTATATAATTGATTAAAGGAAACGAGGAATCGAATTGGAAATGTTGAAATTGGGAATGTATGGGACTAAAGGGTGTAGTTAAATCACTTATTGCTGACCTAATTGAAATGTTGATATACTATCCATTTGTGCATTTATTTCCTGTTTAGAAATAATCGCTCTGGGTTACCGGTAGAGGATAGTATTGATTGTTGTAGACAATGCATGATGATTAGGCAAACTAAAACTAATCAATCAGATATGTCATAGAGTATGACGGTTAATAGAATACATTAACTTTATGTATTGATTGATTAAGTATATGATTCTGTGTTTATATGCATTGCTTGTGTATGGGAGGAGATGGGGGATGTACTCCACGGTTTAGGGGAAGATGGGGGATATACCTCTAAGCCGGTTAATGGTTAAGGGAAGATAGGGGATGGACCCAGGGATGCAGCTCATATGCTCTCCTATTGAAGTGTTGATACAACTCATATGCTTATCTGTTGAAGTTTTGATATAGCTCATATGCTTATCTGTTGTAGTAGTGATATAGCTCATATGCTTATCTATTGAAAAGTTTGTTGATTTGATATAGCACTAAAATGTATATCATCATCGTTTGTGAAGTATGGAAGTAGTTTATGTGTTATTGATACAACACCAAAATGTGTATCCGCCTTGAATTTCGAAAGTGTTCTAGTGATGAACTATAATCTCATCAAATGTTTTGGCCAAAGTACTGGGCCTTGTTTTCAAACTCAAAGTTGAATGAGAAATGGAAAGTGAATTGTGACATAGACTTGACTGTCATGGAAGTGTAAGTATTGACCATCTATCAGTTGCTAATCTTTTAGGCTTTGTTCATATTCAGTTTATTATATTTCTACTGGGCTGTGGCTCACCCTATATGGGAACATCATTTTCAGGTACAGGTAGCATGCCACCTCTGAGGACATAGCTTGGGAGGCTAGAGGCAGACATACTTTTGTTGGCTTATTTTCCTTGATTGTATTACATATAGATTTAAGCCAAGGACTTAATGTGTAATTAAGTTAGCACTCTCTTTTGTAACCAAGTGTTAACTTGGAAAGCTGTAAGCCCGTAGGGCATTTGCTTTTGTTATAAACATGTAATACTTTTGTAATGAAATACTCTGATGAATAGATGAATGTGGACTTTTATGTATCAATGCATGTCTCTATATGGATGGGTTTAATGTTATTATTTTGAGGGCGTCACATGATATTTGGTATCTAGACCCATTGTAATTATCTTTATGAATAAAACTCTTCTTTCTTTGGCAAAAAAAAAAAAAAAAAATAGCACCATTAATGATGTGGTAGTAGAGTCCGTCCACTGCATATGTATTTTATTTATTTATTTATTTATGGATATTCCCAATATATTAGTGTTATTAGTGGTCTTTTTTTAGTGGTATAAATCATTGTTGTTTGCTTGCTATAAAACACATGTAGTATAATGTTGTAAATGAATAGAGTAACGTTAGAGATGTAAAATATTTATAAAATATTCTATTAAATATTTCATATGAGTGTGGGACGTATATGGTATGAGTTTTACACCTATATAAGATATTTAGTAAAATATTTAAAATTCTTAACATTTTTTAAATAAAAACAAAATAAATCGACGATATAAGTTTATTTTAATGAATTGGTTAAAAATTAATTGTTTGAGTTTTTTTTAAATCACATTATCGTTTTATTTTTTTATATTTTTTTTTAAAAAAAAAATCATAAAAATTTAAAAGCTAACTTTTAACTTACTCTCCAAAATATGCCATAGTGGCAGTCTAAGGTGTAATCCGATATTTTTGTGATTTGACAAAAAATATTTAAAGGTAATGTTGGACAAAATTTTTTAGACCATTTAAGTCAAGTTTGGGAATCATATAAAATCATTCAAAAAAAAAAAAATAAAAATTTACTATTAAAAAGTCAACTCTTCTATCTATTTTTCTGTATGTTTTTTCGTAAAAAATTAAAAAAAATGAACTAAAATAATTAGTTCCCAAAACAACTTTAATTTTTAGACTGAGCTTAAGATAAGAGTTTTAGCCCAAACCAGCCTGGCCTGCCCATTTAAAAAGTAATTAGTTAGTTTTTTTATTTTTCATATTTTTTTGTTTCTATTGAATACTTTTTAAATTTTAAGCATTTTTTTTTTTTACTTTTTTAGATGCACATTACTTAGATGTATCAAAATAATAAAATATTTGTGAAAAATATTTTTAAAAATTAATAAATACACAAAAATATAAAAAAATGTACTGAATTTTTGTGTATATATTATTTAGTGAATTTTTGAAAAAAAAATTTCACAAATATTATCTTTTTAAGTATGTTTATGTTAGGTGTGTCTAACTTTTTAAGTGTATTTATATTAGATATGTCTAAAAATAAAAATAAAAATTGCTTAAAATATTAAAAAAATTCATTAAAAATATTAAAATATGAAAAATAAAAAAGTAAAATATTTTGAAAACTATTTTCTGAAAACCAAAAGTAAATAAGCTAAATAGTATTAAATTTTACAATTGTGCTACATAGCTCGACAAAACCAGGGCTCAAATGACCCGATTTTTTTTTTCTTTTTCCTTTCCCTTCCTTGCCTTCTACACAGTTTTCTCTCTCTCTCTCTCTCTCTCTCTCTCTCAAATAGAATTCCACAATCCAAAATCAATCCTAAAATCAAAAACAAAATCAGAAGATGAAGAAAGAAGAGGAACTGAGAGAAAGAGAGAGAGAGAGAGCATCAACATCAACAACAACAACCAACAATCACAACATATCACATCAACAACAACATCACCATCATCAACAACATTTCTTGCTCTTTTTTTTCTTTTTTTTTCTTTTCTTCTTCCATTACTTAGAACAGAGAGAGAGAGAGATATACACACAAAGAGAGAGATATACAGAGAGAGAGAGAGATCTATACAGAGAGAGAGAAAGGTACACAGATCTATGTATACACAGATCTATGTATATACACTGACGATGGCGATGTCGGTGATGGCGCGCCGATGATGGGTGCTCTACTTCCCTCTCTTTCTTCTCTTTCTCTTCTTCTCTATTCTCTCTTTTCCTCCATCTGTTCAGCAATAAGAGGGAAAGAAAAAAAGAAAAACAAATACAAAAACAAAAACAAAAAACTACCCAAAACGACCGTTTTGGGCAGTCGAGCCATATGGGCCAAAGAGATTTTGAGCTACGAAGGATTATTCTAAATTTTATATTATTTAGTTACAAAATAAATTTTAGAAAAATAATAAAAGATAAAGAAAAATATATACACATCTATACTACTTTCTATAACTTAAATTAAACCACTTTTTAAAAGATCATATGTATTTTATTATTAAATTTTATTACTATTTTAAATTCAAATAATCATTAAAAGTGCTTAAATAATTTAATAGTCCTTAAAGACAAAAACAAAATAAATAGTTTATATATTGGGTTAAGTGGGAGGACTTAAAATTTAGAAATTCTTAGGGTCAAACTTGGGATGACTAGATTAGAGGGTCGATCTCGAGCCAAACCGGGTTTGGAATAACATACATACTCTTACTAGATAGTGTCGACCTAGCCTGAACTTGGTGTAGCTCGATGTTTATCCACCAATAATGGAGATTGCCTTTTTTAATAATTTTTTAATTTTTTTTTAAAAAAAAATTATAAAGAATGAATCAACTTTTGTAGTGTTTTTTTACTATTTTATTTAGTTGGCAAACGCCACCTAAGCCCTCGTTTGGCATAACAAATTTTTGGGCTAAAAGATTAAAATAGTTACAAAAAGACGAAATATGCTAAAAAGTCAATAAGACAAAATATCACATCCAAACTATAATTATTTCATTTTTTCTCTCACTAAAATCAAAAAAATTATCATGAACTAGATCTTTTAACCCCAGACTAATAGCCAAAAAAATCAACCCACACCCTAAACAAAACATAAGTCTCTATCTATTCTTTCTTCTTTTTTTTTTTTGAACGACAAGTCTCTATCTATTCCATCACCCTATTTCCATGTATAATACTTCTCTCACTTTCTTTTTATTTTACTTATTGTTGTCTCTCATTCTTCTCTTATATCTATTTGTACAACCAAAAACCATGAAAATTCTATCATTTCGTTCACAAAGCATTGCAAATGTAGATGACCATATCAAAAGTGAATCATTTCTTATTTACAATTGCAATTTGATTTTAATTATAGAAGAACAGTACACAGTAAAATTAACTCTCTCTCTCTCACACACACACACACACACATACACACACACAAACACACACTCTCTCTCTCTCCCTCTCTCTCTCTCTAAAGAACAATACCAGTAAAAGGTTGTTTGAAGTGATATAAATAAGTATACTTTTTAACTTTTTATGAAAAGATATGCAAAAAAATAGAAATATAAAGGTCTCTTTTGGCAAAGAGGTTAAAAATATTTTTTTTGACTTTTTGAATTTTTTGGGTCATATCACCTCTCTAATTTTTTACAAATTTTTTTCCAAAAAAAGTCAAAAAAATCAAAATACTAACTTTTGACCTACTTTCCAAAACAAAATAAATACACTTTTTTAATATACCCCAAACAACCTATAAGATTATAGGAAAATATAAATTGAAACTTGCACAGATTATAATGTCTCCATTTCATTTACAACATTACTTGTACGCAACAATAGCAAGCAAACAACAAGAAGTTATTGGTTGGTCTTGAGATATTGCCATGTGATATTCCAATAGTATTTTGATTGGTGAAGGAGTGGAGTCCACGGATTTATATTGGGTGATTGGAGAATATGAAGGGATATAGAGGTTTGTAAGGATATAAAAATGGCCCGGCGCTCGTGGGTGGACCGAGATAGGCCCGGCTCGTCCTAGCTTAACCCGAGACCTCGGTCCTAGGCCTGGGGCGTTATTTTGAAGTCCAGTTCGACCTATGGGCCTGACTTGCCTAGCCCAACCCATTGGTCCATTTAAGGCCCAGTCCGGCCAAGACCCAATGTCATTTTTAGTAGGAAAGAATAAAATTTTGGTAGAACAAATAGAAAAATATATATATATATATATATATTCAGGCCCATCAAGACCCGGTCCAAGCCCGAGCCTAAGCCTGCCCGTTGGCCCAAGGCCCGATTACCTTTTAGGCCTGGGCCTAGTTTTCTGGCTCGTAGGTTGGCTCAGCCCTACCCCAATTTTGGCGAGAGTCCAGACGATCTATCTTGGATTGGCCCGAGCCTAGGCCCAGGCCCAATTTACACCTCTAGAGGTTTGTAATTAGTGAGGGGCACTAGGGGTGTAAAAGTGGTCCGCGGCCTATGGGCGGCCTAGGGTAGGCCCGACCCGGTTAGGCTTGGGCCTGAACCCAGCTTGGGACTCTAGATTTAGGCCTGGACCATCATTTTAAATCCTGACCCAGCCCGCTTACCCTGACCCATGGCCCGATCTATCAACCTACTCAAGGCCCACTTAAAGCCTGGCTCAAGGCCTAGCCCGCCAAGGCCTAGTATCATTTTTAGTAGAAAAGAATAAAATTTTGGTAGAAAAAATAGAAAAAAATTTAAAAAAATATGTAGGCCCGCCCAAGCTCGGTCTAAGCCCGAGCTCAGTCCCAGGCCCCCCGGCTTGCCCAAAGCCTGATCCCTATGCTTGGGCTGGGCCTAATTCTTTGGCCTATGGACCGATTTTGCCCTAATTTTAGCAAGAGCCCAGGCCGGGCACGATTTATACCCCTAAGGGGCACCATCATGTGGTGCCCCAGGAGCACCAAATAATTTTTCTTAAACAACAACTTGGTCGACTTCATCAAAACCTCACCCAGATAACGGTTCTGCAGATGTCCTCCATTGTTGTTTTCAAACAGAAAATAATTTTTTTTTAAATAATGTTTTATAAAAGTAACGTTACATCTATGTAAAATCTTATTAAAAGTATCCATATCCAAACATTATTGGAGATTTTTATATTATTATTTTTTTGACAATTAATTTCATTTGATCATTTATATTTTTAGCAAGATTATTAATATGTATATGTAGAAATAGTAGGTGACCCGTGTGATGCATGAGAATTTATGTTTAAAATGAAAAATTGATTTTGTCTTAATACTTTATGTTAAATTTACTAAAAATCATGAATTTCACATGCATCAAAATATTTTTTCTGAAAAAAATAAGTGTCTGACAGATACCTCAGTAGATTAGGACAAAAGTATGGTTCATGCCCCTCGTTTAACAGATAGCCCAGTCAAATGTACTCTTGCTCCTAATGTCCAGTCACTATTTGCATTTTTCAACATTATGTAGATGCCTATGATGGGGATCATCAGATCATAGAGCAATTGCCAACCAACTCGACTCATGCTTCTCCCATGCCCCAAAGTGCGGACTAGTCCCCGAAGTAGTGATAGATTTCTCCTATATATTTTGCAATGATCATCGACTTGATGCCCTTTGCATTGGAACTCTCAGCTTGTTTATGACTTCCACACATGGACTCGTTTTGAATTTGGAGCAAAGATTCATGTATGGAATTTTGACTACATCACTCTATTGAACTTTGAGCCATGCACACTTTAATAGACACATGAGAGACTTGATGAGCGCAGACCGAGACACACACTCAACACGAAAGCAACAAGACTCGCAAATAACCCACAAACAACAGAAGAAGAGAAAAGACTCAAAGTAGTTTATTATTCATTGTGCCCCTAGTTTTCCATATGTTTCTTCATTTATTCAAGAATCGCCTTTAGAAATAGATTTTGCAAAAGCTCAAGTTGAAGATTTCACTGATAAGTTCAAGTATTGAAAACTTCTCCATCTGTTGATTCAAATTTGATCCTTCTTACCCAATGCAAATATGCTATGTACGACAGTCATTGTAACTCATAGATAAATGTGAAGCTAAAGATGTGAATTGGGCAAGGATATTGGGTTGAACCTTAGAGAGAGGTTACCTATGTATCTTAAAAATGAGAATCAGACCTCAAATAGTTCACGGTTAAGGTTCACTTGGGTGTTAACACTCTTCTTTTGTAGTTTAACTTTTACCAAATTCACCATTTTTGGTTTTCGGCCCTACAAGCTCCTACTTTTTTTATTTTTCATTTTTTCATGCTCTAAGTTTTGCCTGAGTCGCTATCACGACCCAAACCCACTCCTAGAGGTTTAGGCCGTAACCGGCCAGTAATCCCAGATTACTCGGACTCAAAGACAGAATTTTCAAAATATATAGTTAAAGATATGGGGCTTGAAGCAGAAGCAAAATATAAAATTGTTTGTTGAGTTGTGCATACATGCTATGAATAGAAATATACAAAACATATCTTATATCATACATATAATATTTACAAACATTTATCTTGTAAGAAACTATACAAAACCAAAGTTACACAAGCTTGGCCAGAACAAAACTAAGGCCTCAACACGGAGGCATAACTCAGGTGGCTTCACAAAAAGGTTGACTCCAAAGTGGCTTCTAATGCTGAACTTCTTGATGCTCACTTACATATATATATATATATATATATATATAAACGGAGCGAACTAGAAGCCCAATGAGTAATCTCAATGTAAATAGGTTAAATGAATGAGTCCCATACTTATCAAAACAATATAAAGTTCTTGACATGATTAAAGCATGTTTCAGAAACATATAATAACAAATATAGTTCATCAAACCTTTCAAAGCTTAACACATTGCGCAGTACTCAAAAGCCTTATTTAACTTGTCGAAATGCCATATGGAACATTCTTATAGAATGACTTCATTTAGAACTCTCATGTTTGTGATTCATACAGAACATCACACTTGATGACTTATGCGGAACATCACTTTGATGACTTATATGGAGAATCACTTTGATGACTTATACATTTGATAAGCTCATTTAGAATATCTATCACGTGTAGATACCATATAGAACGATTGCTATCGTAGTCATATTGTAGACACCCCATTTTTGACCTGCCTTAAGACTCAGACGTCATCGATTGAGCGCTCGGTGATTGCGCATGTTGTGCTCGTTTCGAGGTTTCGGAGTTTTGGCTGAGAGCCTTGCCTCCGGGTCTCTGAACTCTTTGCGCTTTGGCTCGATTTACGAACCAAGCCATGTTTTCCTTGCCTGAGGAAGGGAAAGGTCTTGTAGACCACTCTTTTGTGGTCGTAGACCACTTTTCGTGGTCATAGGCCACTTTTCCGTTTGGAGACTAGTTTTCGATTTTCGGAGCCTTCGGCCGCGCGCCTTGTCTCGGGACCGCTTAACGTTCCCCGTTTGGCGTGGTTTTTGAACCACACCTTGTTTCCTTGGCCTAGAGGGCCACTGTGGTTTGGGAGACCACTTTTGTGGTCGTAAACCACTTTTGGTGCTTGTCAACTAGTTTTTCGAGGCTCCCGACTGCGCGCTTTGCCTCCCGAACTTTCGTCTTGCATCCGTTTTGGTTTGTTTTTGGTACAAACCTTGTTTTACTTCTTTGGAAGGTGGTACATGGGTGGGAGACCAGTATTTCCCCTTGGAGAACACTTTTCCTCCTGCCAGCCAGTTTTCTGGTCTAACAACTAGTCTCCCTGGTCTTTGGACCATCAAAAGTGGTCGGCCACCACACCATTTGTTTGTTTTCATCCTCTGGACTCTCTCCCACCTTGGCCGACCAGTTGTTGTTCTAGGAGACCACTTGAAGTGGCTGGCCGACCAAAAAAATTAGCTACTTTTTGGCACCTTTTTGGAGATATTTTCCTCCAGCTGGCACAGTTGGAGGGCACCTGAGCCATCCTCCATACACGTGTATGGAGGGATTACCTTGGCCCTTAGCTTCTTGGAGAAGCTTTGCCTCTTTGTTTCTATAAGAGGGAGGCTCTTCCTCCCTCCTCTAGGTTTAGAAAAATTGCCCTAAGACATATAGATATAGTTTTGTATCTATCTTGCCCTTTACTTCATTTTTGTGCTTCAAAAGTGTAGATTTGTCATACTTTTATACACAAACACACACTCAAACACCTTGCTTGTGTTGCTGAGGCCTCTTAAGGTTGTTCTTGAAGTTCTTGGGCTAGTTTGAGCTCAAAGAGGTTGCTGGAGTTGCAGTAGTAAAGAAGGTCTTCAAGGGTGAGTTTTTAACCCTTAAATCCCCCATTCTTGCTTAAGCTTTTAGCCCTTCTTGCATACTTTTTTAAGCTTAACTCTTAACTGGAAAAAGTTCTTTTTTTGTGTGTTTAAAAAGTTTGTTTAAGGTCACTTTTTCATTGGGGGTGATCTACCTCCTCTTAGGCCTTGTTAGGCCTTATTTTGAGTCATCCCTTTAGGCTCTTGTTGTTGCCTTTGCATGACCTTTCTACCACTGAAATCCAGAGGATTTTTAGTGGTGTAAAGGTAGTTTTGGAGTCCTAAATAGGAGAGGGTCATCCCCTCTCCTTGTGTCTTATTTAATTGCTTCATGTGCCTCATGATTGAGCATGTGTTTTAAGCTTGTGTTGGCTTGTTTTTAGCATGTATTTGTGGTTATTTTGTTGAGGCTTACCACTATTTTTGCTTGGTTTTGTCATCCCTTGCATGCCTTATACACTTGTAGTGTAAATCACACACACTAGTCTTGTATGCTTCATGAGGTAGCATGCCATTCTAGCTTATGTTGACTCCATTTCAGCATGTTCTTGGGCTTGTTTTACCATGTCATACCTCTGTTAGGGTTTGGTTTGGTCACCCTTTGCATGCTCCATGCACTTGTAGTGCATTTCCATGAAATAGCCTAACATGCATCATGTTGTAACATGTCATTCTAGCATACTTTTGGCTTAACTTCATGAAGCTTTTGTCTATGTTTTAACATGATTTAGCTCTGATTTTGGTTTTTTTGGCCATGCATGACTTGCTTTGTATAGCCATGGTTCAATCTAGCTTGTTAGCTTTGTGCATCAAGTCCATTGGCATGCTTTACTTGGACTATTTGAATGATTTGGCATCTTTTATTATGTGATTTCAGTCCATGTTTCATGCTCATGCACTTGCATTTATCATCCATTCACTGCGTTGGAGGGTTTGCCCCTTTATGCCTTAACATGAACCATTGCGTATGCCTTCATGCCTTAGCTTGCGAGCCATCATTTCAGTGCTTATTTGGGGTTATTATGCCATGATATAATTCTGATTTTTATTAGTTAAGTCATCCCATGCTTGGTCTTAATAGGTGTAGTATAATCCACTTTATTTGCCTTGTATGCATCATGCCTTATGCCCTCCATGCTAGCTTATTTTGGCTTCCTTCCATGCATGTTTTAAACTCATTTTAACATGATCTAGGACTGTTTTGGGTTTCCTTGGTCACATGCTTCATGCTTTATATAACTGTAGTGCAATTGACCTTACTAGCTTTGTGTTTTGTTGGCTCATGCATGCTATCTTTGAGCTATTTAGATGATTTGGTATCATTTAATATTTCATTTCAGAGCTTATAGCATGCTTATGTTCCCACTTCATTTACTCTTTAAGTGTCTTTGAGTGTTGTGCATTCTTGCCTAGTTCATGGCTTAGCTTGTATGCTTGCATGCCTAGGTCTTTGAGTCCTCATCTCAGCGTGTTTAGGTCTTTGTCTTGACCTACTTGAGCTCTGTCCATGCTTAGTTCATGCTTATTTGCCATGTATTGCATGCCTCATTTGTAGTCCTCTTTATTAGCTTTCATGCTTTAGGACCCTAGCATGCTTTACTTGCATTGTTTAAGTGATTTAGCATTATTTCTTGTCTAATTTCAGTGCACATAGTGTTGTCACACTTGCACATTTGTCACTCTTTGAGCCGTCTTGAGGGTTGTGCTCTTGGGCCTAGTTGAATGGCCAATGCATTGTGCATGCATACCTTGCCTTTTGTGCCTTTATTTTCATCATTATGGCCTCTATTTTGGACATGGCTGAGGTCTATCCATTTTGGTTTAAGTCCATTGAGCATTGTGTATGCCATGTTACATCGCATCGTGCATGTTATGTTATTGTTTGCATTACGCATGCCATGTTCTTCATTGCATTGTGTATGCTAGTTACCATTTGCATTGTGTATGCTAATTGTCATGAGCATTGTGTATGCTACGTAGTTCATCGCATTGCGCATGCTTATGTTGTGTTGCATTGTGCATGCATGCATTAGCATTGTTCGCATGCCATTAGCCTTGTTAGGTTGTTCATGTTGCATTGCATTTTTGCATGCTTAAGTCATATTGCATGTTTGCATGCTTGAGTCGCATTGTGTATGCCATGTTATGTGTTGCATTGTGTTTGGAATAGGCGTTAGTCCAAACATGGGAAAAGAGGGACGTTTCATACTTCAAGTGATGAAATGTTGTCTTAATTCACGGTCGCCGACGCTCTTGATCATACATGATAGAGTTCTAGGCTTTTTGTGTTTACTTGTGCATTCATTTTACATTGAATTGTGCAATTTGACTTCTCAGCCATCATGCATTGAAATGCGCGATTGGTGGCCTGAGGGTCGAGAACTACACTCCATTGAGTTCATTACATGATAGGGAGGGTGGTTGTGTACACATATTTTGCAAATACATTGCCATGCCCTTTCTTGCTCTCTGTTGCAGCAAACTGGAATTCAGCAGCAACAACTGGTCGGCCAGCCAGAAAAACTAGCTGGCCGACCACTTTTTCTAGCTTTCAACAAAGAAAGTGGTCAGCAGGTGGCTTCAGAGACCAAAACTGGTCGGCCACCCTCCCACAGGATTCCCAAGGTGAAGTTTTAGCTTTCTGGAGCTTGGTGCAAGTTTCTGAGGACAAATGAAAACAGAGGCAAATCGGGGCATCGCATTGGATTTCTGAACGAGGCGACCAGGCATTCAGTCTTCTCCCTCTGAGAACCTCCTGCTTTATTGCTTTCCTTAGCTACCATGCTTAGGTAGCTAGTTTATGCTTTGGGTTATGTACTTTAATAGTTAATGCTTCAATTTGTTTTGTAATAGTTAGTTAACTAGGATTAGTTAATTAGCTTATTCATTGTAATGTAATAATTAGTTTAATTAGCTTAGATTAGCTAGTTAGCTTCTTATTCGGTCCCTCTGTCGAGAGGGCGTATTGTTGTAATAAGCATGCGTGTATGTGATGCATCTCTTCCAACCCTCATTTCTTTCTCCATTTTACTTAACTGCTTACAATGGTTAGTTTTAGGGTATATTTCATTTAGCATACCTTATGCTTGCATGTGTGCATCCATTCATCTGTATTGCATACACCGAGCTCGGCGCATCATACTAACTTGCATTGTATTCCAATTCCAAGTTGAATACATGTATCAAGTTGCATTTCACATGACATTCTAGGTAGCCGAGCCTATCTTAATTGCATTCTCGCATGTGTTGCATTAGCCATCTTAAACATGAACTACGATCATGCATGGTTTCTAACTAGTTCTTTGTTTTGGCTCGGAGTACACTGTGAGTGTTTACACTTTAGCATACTACATGTGTGTTAATGTTGCCATGAAAGCATGCTTGCCATGAGGCTAACTGCTTAGTTGATTAGCTACCTGAATGCCTGTGGGTGAAGGTTGGATTACTTGAATTGGAACAATTCATTGAATCCCGAATTTAGCCTACTTGCGAGTAGCAAACTTCAAACATTTTTTCAAACGAACATGTAATGTTTTGTTCCAAATTAGGCGATCTAGTCTATACTTGTATGTTGTGCGCATCACGTAGTAAAGATTAGCTAATTAACCAGAATAAGAGCACATGTGTTTTCAAAAACAAAATATCATGCTTAGTACAGGCCGATCTTTGATCGGGCAAGTGGGGGTGCTCATTGTATGACCTTCCCCTCTCGTACCCAAGTTCCCAAGCCGAGACAACTTTGGTAATGACCGATACGTGGCCTTAGGCACGAGTCAGGGTTTCCTAAATTCCCCCAAAACAAAATATTTAGGTGGCAACTCTGTATCTGGCAAAGCAGTCCATGTTTGGCACTTTTTTATTAAAATCAGTTTTCCAAAACGATTTGCTGGATTTGGACTCTTTGGTGATTTATCGGTCTTACATCGTACATTGTAAGATTAGATTCAAAACCGTGACGTTTGAGTCCGAACTGTAGTAGCTCAGAACAAAATGAGATATGGCGCCAATCGCGCACGCGGATTTTGGGGAGTTCCCAAGAGCGCGTCTATACATATGGAACAATTATCAAAGATCGACATCATACGGAACATTTACAACGGGTCAATAGCTTATACATAATATATATGACGGATCAGAGGCATAACAAAAGTTATCGGAGATCAAAATACATTTCCCATATTGACACAATAGTCATTCAAAAAGGAAACTCATTCATTCTTAGAAAAATCTCATTTTCAGAAAACACATCATATCGTACACAATTCGCGGTTTGAAAGCATAACTTAGCATCTCAAAAGTACTTATTCGGAAAACTTATCATTTCTTATAACTTGTAATGAAGTATAGATTTCATAATTCATGGTATAGCAAAACCAAATTCAAAATAGCTTAGACAAAGACATTACTCACCTTGACTAGTTCGATATTCTTTCTCAACGTTTGAACCTACACATAACGATACACATTGTAACACATATTCGAATCAAATAACCCTTGTTATCCTTTTCTAATTCATTTACTCATGTTAGTTTCTTACTTATTACTCCTTAATGAGTCATATATCATGCCTAATAATGCTCAGAAAGACATATGGATGGAAATGCGAACGCAAAACATCTTTTCAAAATATGCTGAAATAGGGTCCTTCGCTCGAGCCAACTTCTGGTTGCTCGAGTGGTCACAGAGGTCTGCAAAAGTACTGGATAGGTCTGAAATGCGCTCGAGCCAACTCTTCATCGCTCGAGTGAATGTCAAACATATACTCAGTTCGCTTGAGCCAACCTTTGATCGCTCGAGTGGTCTGCAAAAACTACAAAGATGCTGGAAGCTCGCCAAGTTCGTTTAAGTCACCACTGCGTCGTTCCAGCGATCTGTGAAAATTCTGGGTTTCAAAACTGAAAGTTTTAGCTTCCAAATGCAAATTCAAAGCCTTGGGTCATGCATGGCTTGTTCAAAATCAAAGAATTACTTTAGAAAGCATGTATACATGACCCTTAAAAACCATTTGCTCAAAATCTCTTTAAATTCACCAAAATTGAACTCAAAAGCTCATGTATGCAAGATTTTCCAAACTCCTTTCTCAAAACTCATAACTTTAACCAAATTGAGCTTAAAAGCTCCATGTATGTATAAAACTCTTTTCGAAAACATGAATTTAAGAGTCAAAACATGATGAATCAAAGATGCAAGTACAAATTAACACTCAAACTCAACAAGGATAATCAAAACCAAACTCAAAATGACAAAATATCACATATTCATGCATGCATGTGAAGCTACAACACTTTCTTGACCTTCTTTAACAAAATACATACAAATGATCATATCTACTCCATGAACTCAACTCATCTTCAAGAATTAAGGGTAGAAAACTTACTTAGAGCCTTCAAATACTCTTGTTCTTGCATAATCTTAATCAACTCTAGCTAATTCTCCAAGTTCTCATTCAATTGCTCACTTTCTCTCTCTATAATGAGAGTTCAATCTCTCTCTAACATGTTCTCAGCACAAATGAAGAAGTTGAACTCAAAAATGAGCTTAAGGCTCTCATACAACACATATATATAGCTAGGAGTGGGTTAATACATTAATTAGAAAATTAGGCTAATTAACACAATTTAATTTATCAAACTGAACCAATTTTAACCAAACTTCCCAAATCGTTCTAAAAATTCCAATTAGTTTATTCCACTTGTTAATTTCATTTTCTGAAATCATTTAAGCCATCAATTTCAAATTTTGAACAGAAATCACAACAGATAGTTTTCAAATCAGACAGATATACACAAGTTAATCACAAAGCATACATCACAAGTAGATTTTAACACATAATTAAATAAATGTAATTATGATATGTGCGCGTTGGCATCGTCACAGTTGCCTTTTTGGGTTTTCGACTCAGCGAGCCTCTCAAGGGTAGTGTTATAACATATGCAATAAATTTGATCAATAGTTATCCTTGCCTTAATAATGGAACTTGTTTCGCCTTGATTTGAGTTTGGTTCTCTCATCACTTGTGCATGCCATCTTCCTTGTTTCAACTATACTTTCAAAGTTAGCTCTCTTCACAATGTGGTACCTTCTTGCATTGCCTTCTTTGAATTCGGACAGAACTTCATTTCTTCACAATTCGTGGGATTTCGTCCTATGGATGCCCCTAACTTTAGGGTTGATTTTTTTTTTCCTTTTTTTTTTTCATTTGAATGATAAAAATGCCATAGAGAGGAATTCTATGATTGTGAGGATTGAGAGCCATTTTGTGCCCACCAATATGATTGCTAGAGTGTGAAGAGAATTCCCGAAATAGTGTAGAACACCACATGTGGTTCTGAATTCATCCTTGCAAGTTTGCAAAAAGAAATTGCTTGAAATTTTGGAATGATCATGAAGAGCATTGTGATGACAATTCAAAATTCGTTCGAACCATTTGTGTCACAACCCAAACCTGGTAACCAAAGGCTCGGTATCGCAACAAGATAAAAAAGAAAATAATTCTAATAATTTTGTAATCGTAGCACAAACGGACAAATTAAATAAATTAAAATAAAATAATTGGGTACCAAATGTGTATTTAAAACGAGAGAAGAATAGCCATTTAGGCTTTTATTTATTATAGAGTCTAATCAAAATATAGGTAGTAAAAAAAAAAAAAAACACTGTGAATTGTCCCCTATCTTGATCCCGTTAAACCTCGTCACCTGAAAGAGGTAACAGCTATAAGCACATAGCAGAGTGAGAAATATTATACTGTGAGCATAGGGGTACAAAACAGCCATGGATAGTTATTTAAGCTAAAACATTAATATAATTTAAGTTGCATAAATAAATTATTTAAGTGGCAGAAACTGAAATAAAAATTACGTAAATAACTATTACCACGGTACAGAACAGAACGGAACAAGGGTCACTGAAGTGACAATCAGAACAGGGGTCAATGGATCCATGACAAATAGAGGACCACTAAGTGGCCAAACAGAGGCCAATGGTTATTTAAGTCCCCCAAGGCATGGGACCTGCGTAGTGGTACTTACAGAACATAATTGTTTATAAAATCTTTGTCAAATAATTTCTAAAATTTAAACAAACATGTTCATGGGTTTTAATTTAAGCAAATAGGGTTCAAAAAATAATCCACATAATTGAAACATTAACGTAACCATAAAACATAAATTATATAAAATAAATTATGGTAACTCAAAACATTCGTAAAATATATTATGGTAACTCAAGACATATTTAAAACATATTATGGTAGCTCAAGATATAATATAACTCACCTTTAATATAAATTTATTCCTATTTTTCCCGTGCTACCGAACCTTCCGTGCTATTCCTTCTTCTACTCTTCTCGTTGATTGCCATCCTTGCTTCTATTTTAACGCCTTATTTATATGCATCAATTCTTGGTGCTCAAGTTGATTACGTGTTCTCAGAAGGCGCCACCTGGCCTGTCCCTTGACTCTTACCTCACCAATTGTCCAAAGGTCATCTAATTCATTGGCTCTAGGAGATTAGAGTTGGCTTCTTATAATTCTAAGGGTTGTCACCCTTTTTGGTAATTCATAATGATCCCTAAAAATTTCGTATGATTATAGGTTAGGTTCGTGTCTAAAAACCTCACTACCAAACTATAAAACATCATTTACCACTTCCCAAACTATTTAATATTAAAAATGCAATGTCCTACAATCTACCCCTTTAAACAAGGATTTCTAATATTTTAAAATTAATAACAGCTAACGTTGTAAATCACAAGCTTTCACTAAGCACCTTTTGATATACTAAGGAACTGAATTTATTTTTTATTTATTACTATTATTATTATTCTCATTATTTATTATTATTATTTTATATGAATACAAAAATTCGAGTGTCACAATTTGGGAGATCTTTCTTAATATTCAAGCTTATTAATGAAATCTCATTCTCATTAGGCATTTGGATAATTTACACATTTCCACTGCTTAATTATTATTTTCAAGTCTTTTCTTGTTTTCATTAGATTCCATATGGATTACTGAAGGCACAATCAAAGGATCAAAAACTTGACTCTCTTTCTCTTATTGAGGGACGAAGAACGAAGAGTGCACAAAAGCAACTTAAAAGAAAGAAAAATACTCAACTGACACAAAGACTCTAGAAAAGACCAAGAAAACAAGACTCTAAACTCGACACACGACTCAACCACCCACAAGATACCACTCAAGAATCCCAAACACAAAAGGGGTTTTTTCATTTTTCAAGTCCATCGGCAAAATTCACGACAGACTTCAAGTAGCCCATTGGTAGGTTCCAACCCGCCATCATTTCAACATCACTATCCAAACCCGCCTAGTAGCCTCCGAACTTCTCTTTGGCCGAAGTAACTTCCCTATGAAATTTCTCACACCATGCTTCTAGTTCAGAAGGTCCTTTCTAAGTGCTTCAACAATTGCCCCTAGTTTATTTTGAGACTCATCATTCCATCCATCATTGCTGGCAATAAGTAAGGGAGTCTACCATTTAATTTAACACCATTAAGGTTGAGTTCATCAAGATTGAGTAAGCCTTCCACCTTTTAAAAGATTTATTCATTCTGTTTTTCTTTTTCAAAATTCTTGACGAGGCAGAGATCTGAAGATTCAGGAATGAACACCATAGGTTTGGGCTCAATGGCGAGTATGATGTATTGGCTAGGATCGAAGTTGATTGTTGGCTAGACACGTATGGAATTTATGTTATGGGGTGGTAACCTGTCATGGGAAAAATGGGTTGGTAGTGACATTGGGCTTTTGATGTGGAGCAACTATTTCATTGTCGATGAGATCTTGAATCTCATGACGAATGCAATAGCAACGATCGGTGTCATGACCTACTGTTGGTGAAAGGCACAATATTTGGTAGTGTCATGTCTGGTTGGGAAAATATCAAGGAGAGGTCGGGGTCAAGGGGTTTGAGGGACCCTTTTTATACCAAGACCTTCATGGCACGGGTTGGGGTCATATGGAGATGAAGGTAGGTTCTCTTCTGGGCTTGGGTTGAGTTGGCTATTTGTGGGCTGGCATTGGTGAAGGGATTGGACGTGTTGGCAATAGTGGTAACCGTATTTGAGGGCTCCGCATCTATGCCACTATTAATAGTAGCATTGAAACTGTGAATAAAGGTCTTCCCTATGGGCTTCTTTTCATCTGTTATAATTCATTATTTAATAGCATCCTCAATCTAGACCCTCATTTTGTGCAACTCCTTAAAAGTGAAGAGTGGAAGGGCTATCACTTTTTGCAACATCTTTCTACATTTGGTGATGAATGCCACAAAATTTTCATTGGGCTGTTGGCGAGTTGTCCCTAACTCTCAGTGGTTACCTCGATTTGTGTGTTGTAAGAGTACTATGCAATGAATGTTTCAACCAACTCCTTCCAGTTTTGTTTGATCGAATCATCTAACTTGGCATACCATGTACTAGCTACTCCTAACATGGTTTTTTTAAACAAAGAAAGCTTTTGGGCCCGAGTCAAGCCTATGGGCTTCAAGATGTGAAGAGACAGATGTGAACCATAGGGTCTCTAGCCCCATCGAATCTATCTACGTACGTGTGGCTTGCTTTTCATGTTCCTTTCAGATACGATTAGCCCTACAATTCGGACTTCTGTGATTCTGAATCTGATTCCACAAGTGTAATGTGAAATAGATAAACACAAATGAGTCCAAATCCAACAAATCTTTTGAAAAATCAATTTTAAATCAAAATGCCAAAAATGGACTGCTTTGCTAGATTACAGAGTCGTCACCTAAATATTTTTGGAAAATTTAGGAAACCAGAGACTCGTGCCAAAGGCTACTTATTTGTCATCACCAAAGTGTCTCGGCTCGGGAACTTAGGTACGAGAGGAGAAGGTCATGAATTGCGCACCCCACTCGCCCGATCAAAGATCGACCTCTACTAATCATGATGTGATTCTTATTTACATTATATGCTCTTGTTCCGATTTATTAGGCTAACATTACTATGTGATGCACACAAGTATAGACTAATTTTCAAAAGTTGGAACACTTTGATTTTATGTTTGTTTTGAAAAGTGTTTTGAATATGTATCACTTGAAGAAGTGACCTCATATGTACATTAATCAAACTATCCCAATTTGAGCAATTAGCCTTTATCCACAAGCATTCAAACAAGAATATCACTTAAGCACTTAGCCTCATGGGAAATATGCTTGATATGGCAACAATCACACATATGCGACATGCTAAAACAATAAACGCTCACCTAGTACTCTAAGGCAAGCCAAACAAAGCAAAATAATTAGAAAATATGCATACCTCTAACTAATGCAAAATGACTAATGCGACACATACAAGATGCAATTAATAGGCTCGGCTACTAACATGGTATATGATCCAATCCAAGACATGATAAATCACGTATTCAAGTAAGAATTTGAATTTGACATCAGTTAGTGTGATGAGCCGAACCCTAAACACATGCGAGATGAGTGTATGCGAACATGGAAAAATGCTAAGGAAACATGATGCTACATGTGATCCATCATAGGCGGGGAAATAAAAGGGAGAAAGAAATGGGTATTGAAAGACATACACATTATTACTTATTTGCCCTCGCACAAGAGGGTCTGAATAAATATCCTAATACTAATTATTACAACACCAATTAGCTAGTCTTACCAAACCAATTATTACAAATCTGACTAATGAGCTAAATTGACTAAGTACAGTGAGTTTAAAGGAAAGTAGGTAATTAAATGACAAAATATTGCTACTGAAGAAATTAAACCAAGAGTATGAACAAGCAATGGAGTGCATGCACATGAATTTAGATTTTCGCGCTGAAAACCTCTCTGTTTTGCTGTTGGAACCATTCTATTTTGCAGTCAAAAGAAAAGATCTGTTTTGGCTCCCAACCTCTGCTCTGTTCTGCCAAAAAAGGACACTACTGGTCTAAATTAATGGTCGGCCGGCCGGCTAAGAGAAGATGGTCGACCGACTGCTTGATGGCTGGTCGGTTGCTATTTTAAGGGTCTACCCTACTGCAACAAAAAAGAGATAGAGTGCAAACAGAGTGCTTTCAAGAGGTGTTTGCCCATTCTGCCTCTCTTTATTATGTAGGCAGGTCAAAAGAAGGGCATAATCGATTCACAAACCATCAACATACAAAGTTATAGTGTGATGATCAATGAGTCGATGGGACAAAGTTTAATAAATGAAAAGCAACTGGCAAAAACCCCCTCCTTATCATGATTTTGATAAAGGGAAATGGTTGATTATGAAACTTGAACCATTTCATCACTAACAAGTATGAAACGATTCAAGACTCAAGAGGTTCAATTAACGTCCGATTAACCCAAGTTGATATTATTATCTTGTTCATTTTAGCCCCAATTTTATTACTTCATTTCATTACCTTTCCATTTCTTAGCCATTTAGTCCAAAATAAAAGTTAAGTCCACTAATGGAGAGAATTATCAAACAAAGGGTTGTTTTGGGCATGAGAGAGAGATCATGTCTTTGGTAATGAACCTCCGGAGAGATTAAACCATTAAGCATAAGGTCACGTCTCAAGCTCAAACAACACTCATTTTGAAGCGATTCTCAAAGCAATAAAAAGCAGAGAAATGAGGGAGGGTGAAAAGGTGATTAGAGGTGAACACAAATATGGAAAGCAAGAACTAAATACTATCAACTCAAATAGGTCGGTGACTAAGACCTAAACCACCAAACCTATGAGGACCATTGCACTACATGCCAACTATGCAAAGCATAAATGAACTAAACACATAAAAACAGTCCTAAAATAAGCTAAAACAGTGCTGGAAATAATATAGAAAAGCTTAAAAAAAGTTAGCTTAAATAATGGAGAAATTGAGCTAGTAAACAAGCATAAGGAGGGTGGCTAACCCCTCCATTTTTGGGACTTCAAAACAACATTTTAAACTTCTAAAAAACTTTGAAAATCAGTGGGAAAAAGTTTAGAAAAATTTGATGAAGAGATGGGAAACACAAGGGTAAAAGCTTAGGAAGTAAGGTGCAAATAAGGGTAGTTAACCCCTCTACCTTTGATAGCTTTTAACCGCAAGTTTCAGCCCACAAAAACAGTGTGAAGATAATACAAAAACATTAAGAAAAGAGTTAGAAGAAGTAGTGTAAGGATTGCACAAATTATACGTCTTGAAGAGGAGTAACTCCTTTGTTTACAAACCACAAAGTATTCACTCTCAAGGGTTGAGATTTGAGCTCAAGAACCTCAGCAAGAAGAGCTAAAAATTTGGTTTAGGAAATATAGAGAGAGAGAGTGTGTAGGTTGCAAGATAGAGAGAGAGTGCTATGTAAGTCTTTGGCCTTATGAAATTTTTCTAACCTTTTTTCCAAGAGAGGTGGTTATGTATATATAGAAAAACATGAAGCTCAGTCTGAAATATCCATATAGAGACAGCTGGTGCAGTACATGCACCTAGGGAGACAGCTAGTAGTAGCTGGCAGCAAAATATCTGCCAACTGGAAAACATGGTCGGCTGGCCATGAGGTGGACGTCCGACCACTATATTTTGGCCTGCCGACCATCTATTGGCATGCAGGCCTTTGGATGGTCAAGTATGGTTTAGATATGAAACATACAGGTTTTTGGAAACCAAGACAGGTTTGGTCAAGTATGTGCACAATTCTAGGCTCTGAAGTTTGGAAAATGGAAGCTCTTGCTAAGAAACTTGAGCGCACAAATCGTAACATTTTATCATCGAGTGATCAACCTGAGGCACTCAAGTCTTAAAGGCGATCAAAAATGGGGTGTCTATAGTACGACATCTTGAACTGCTCCAGCAATCCTACAGTAGCCTGTGTATACTCGTCCTCAATGTCTGCAATGGAGTTGATTCCTTGCGACTTTTTAAATAACTTTTTAAGCTTGGCTACTTTCAGCAAGGCGAGGTCAAACTCACTAAGATTAAGAGAGAAAAGTCCATTGACAGGCTAGCCAAAGCTTTGGTAGCTTGGGTTTGGCTTGGTCCTTCTAGTAGATTAGGACCTTGGAAGTCTTTAGATGGCAGGGGTGGATTTGGGAGTAGATGATCAGCTCGAAGTAGATGAGTAATGGATGCCCCAGATGGGTGTTGCAATCCCGCAATAATCTCAGCTTTGGTGGTAATTGTGTGATTGAGAGTATCTACGGTCTGTTGAGGGTTCGTAAGCATGTCTGCTAGATCTACTAGTCTTTGGGCCATTATGGGATCTGATGAATTAGCAATTGGGGAACTGGGTGGATGTGACCTTGTTGGAGATAACATTTTCTAGATTGGATAGACTAGAATGTTTTTGACTTGGGTAAGCCGAATTATATGGAGTGGGATGGGTTGAACTTTTTTCTGAGTTGGATTTGACTAGGCTTTTCCTGGATTAGTTTAGTTGGGCTATTTCTGAATTAGGTACGGTTTTTCCAAGGTATTAAGCTCTGTTGATCCTCATGAATCCTAGCATCAAAACAAATGCCCCACCAGTTCATGGTATTAGACATGCTGGTCAAAACAAAGTAAGATAATATTTTGACTTATTAGTTCTGATCTCGTAGTAAATTCAACCATTCAGATACAATCCTCAAATTTGATCCTCCATTATATTAAACACCCTCCCTAGATTCTGACCCAATTTCTGATTCTGATATGATCCCAAATTTTGAAAGAAATCTTTTTAAAATTATGACTCTCCGAGGATTAGGTGCCATTTTCCCCAAGATTTTACATTCGCACATAAGCAAGCATTCCAAAACACCCCTAGAGGTTTGGGTTTCCTTGTCCTGGCCTTAGATAGATCTAAAGCTTCACTATTTAAACAACCCAACACTATCACATCTTAAAAATGGGAGAGCGTCATGTCCTAATTTGAAAGGTCACTAGAGCTTTACTACATGCACTAGGCCAATTGGTCAACAAGGGTACCTCAACAAGATTACCTAATATACCTTGCACATTTAACATCGAAAAGTGAAAGGAGGATCAAGCGGTATGGTGGTAACCCATATCCAAGGGTTGTGTTCCCAATGTGACATTGCCTACATCCGACTAGCCTTTTGGCAAGCTTTTGGCAAGCCTCCAGTAAGCCGTCTAGGATACCTAGAAAAGAGTCTCAAGATCAAGCTTGGATGGTGTCTTGATGGCGTATGTATGAAGAGAGTGGTAGAAAGTTGAAAAGCTTTGGGTTTAATGTGTTTTGGTGCTCAAACTCTTAGAATCTCTCTTTTCCTCCTCTTAAATATTTCTCAAATGAATTGGCAACTTCCTAAGCCTTTGAAAACAATTTCCAAGCCATTGAAATGAGGTGAAGAGGTTGTATATATAGACTTTTGAGGCAAACCTTGTGAAGGAAGCCAATGCAAAATATCTAATATATTTGTATGAAGCTTGCATAGGAAGCCAATGCAAAATATCTAAGATATTTGTAAAAAATTCAGAGAAATAATCAAAATTCCCGAAAATGCTTTGTACTTGGACAATTTAGCCAATCGTACCATTATTCATCCAGCCATAAATTGTTGCACGGTCGCATGAAAAATATACAGTTAGATTAATAGGGTAAAACTAGTATGATTTGAAAGAAGAAACAAGTATTTTAGAGGATTCCAATCCTTCCATTCATTCCCACTATATCCTTTGCTCGATCTACTAAAAAATTATAACACTTGAATTTTGAAAATGCAAACCTTGGAACTTTATAGAAATGTTTGGATCCTCATAAAAACATTTTGAAAAGGGTTTTACGACAGTCAAAAATGATTTGGCAAAAATGGGTGTAAGGTTGGGATTTAAAGCTTGAACTCAGTTCTCTTACCGAGGAATTCATAAAATAGCACTTTCTAACTTTGATTAGTGGGTGTTCAGAAGAAAGCACCCAAATCTTAAAGTCGGTCAAAATGGGTATACACCCCCACCAAGGAGAAATACCCATCTAGAAGTGAACTTGTTATCTCATTGACTAGTAATCGAACTAGCATTAATGTATCCCTCTAATATAGCCAAAAATTTATTATAAAACAGCCCAAATCCCGTTGTAGACACTTTATTTTGACTAGCCCTAAGATTTTGGGCACTTGTAAGCCTCCCAATGATGAAATGGTAAATTATTTCATCTTTAGAATGTTTAAGGATGCTTGGAGTTGCTGTATAAACCCGTTTTGGCCAAATTGACTTTTTGCAAAAATGACTATTTTACTTCTATTTTTAGCCAAAAACCAACTTCTTAACCCCGACAACTCCGGTTGTGCTTTGATTAATCGTATTTTCCAAAATTAGTGGCCGATTTTATCAAAAACATTGATTAGAATGCAATTCAGACTTACTTGTACTGCAAGCAAGTCAAGGGCATGGGACCCCGCACTTGTGCATGCATGCATGGCACATGTAAAAGACAAAGTGTGCGTGCGCACATTATTTATGTTTGTGCACAAAGTTGGTGCATGCATACATCGTAGTGTCATTGAGCCACGTGTGGTAACTCAATCTTGGTGTGTTTTTGGAGGAAATGGTGGAGGAAAACGCGTTGAAACCCTATAAGGGTTCCAGTACCTCACCCTAGCTCTATAAATAGAGCCTCTCCCATTCTCTTTCAAGAATTTAAGAATTTTGAGCCTTTTACAAGCTTTTCAGAGTAAAAACTTCTCTCATCTCCCTCTTTAGCCTTAACCATGAAATTTCTCACCCTTATAGCAACTAAAAACCTCTGGAAACATTATAAGCACTTGGCATTTGGACCCAAACTCACAAACCTAAGCTTGAGGAAGGCTTGCAAGTTAGGAACTCGAAGCCTTCTTGCGTTCTTTTTCGTGTGTTCTTCGGTTGATTAAACCAACAGGTAAAACTTCTTTACCTTTCTCATTTTAGTCCCTTTTTGCTTTAGTTTTCAATGTTTAATCATGTTAGGATATTAGTTTCATCATCCATCATGTAGTTTCTTGGTTTTTGTCATTTTCTCGCCTTCTCTTGTATATTTTCTTTCTTTCAATTAAAAAAAGCATGTTGTAGACCCAACTTTCCTCGTGCACCCCCCTTTCGGAGAGGGCGCAAATTGGTCTTACTACAGTTCAGACTCCTGTCACGGTTCTGAATCTAATCTCACAAAGTGTAATATGAGACTGATAAACACCAAAGAGTCCAAATCCGGCAAATCGTTTTGGAAAATTGATTTTGAATAAAAAGCGCCAAACATGGATTGCTTTGCCAGATTACAGAGTCGCCACCTAAATATTTTATTTTTGAGAAATTTAGGAAACCCTGACTTGTGCCAAAGGCCAAGTGTCTGTCATCACCAAAGTTGCCTCGGCTCGGGAACTTGGGTACAAGAGGGGAAGGTCCTGAAATGAGCACCCCCGCTCGCCCGATCAAAGGATTGGCCTCTACTAAGCATGATATGTTGTTTTATAAACCTCATGTGCTCTTGTTCCGATTATTAATCTAACATTACTATGTGATGCGCGTAACATACAAGTATAGACCAAAATCGTAAGAATTGGAACAAAACAACTCATGTTTGCTTTCGAAAATGGTTTGAAAGTGCTACTCACAAGTAGGCTAAAGCGCGGATTTGCCACTCTCAAGTGGACTTAAAACATGATTTTGCCACTTCGCAAAGTGGGCTTAAAACTCACAATCATCAAATTGTTTCAATTCAGGCAATCAAGCCTTCACCCACAGGCATTCATGTAGTTAATCACTTAAGCAAATAGCCTCATGGCAAGCATGCTATCATGGCAACACGCACACTTATGCAAGTATGCTAAAGTGTAACACTTACAGTGTACTCCGAGCCAAAACAAAAGCTAGTTAGAAAACTATGCATGATCCTAACTATGTTAAGATGCCTAATGCAATGCATGCAATAGTGCAACTAAATAGGCTCGGCTATCTAAGATGGCATATGAATGCGACAATTTGATACACATATTCAAATAGGTATTGATGTACGATGTAGTTTGAATGATGCGCCGAGCCCGGTGTATGCAATACAAATGAATGATGCAAACATGCAAGCATAAGGTATGCTAATCAAAACATGTCCCTAAACTAACCATCGAAAGCGGTTAAATAAAAGGGAGAAAGAAGTGGGGTTAGAAGACATGCACACACACACACACACACTTATTACAACATTGCGCCCTCTCAAAGGAGGGTCCGAATAAATAAGCTAACTAGCTACACTAAGCTAAGCTACTTATTACAGACCAACTAATTAACTATTCTAGGCTAATTAATTACAAACTGAATTGAATAACTAGCTACGCTAAGCTAATTAAAATATCACAAGACAAATTGAACTAATTAATTGCAATGCATGTAATAAATTAACTACAACTAGCTAGCAAAGCAATAAAGTGGCCTCCCGGGCAAGGGAGACATGCATGCTCGATTGCTTCTCCCCGAAAATCCAATGCCTTGCCTCTAGATGCCTCTGTTTGCATATTTTTGGACCTCTGAAAATTATGCCAACCTCTAGACTGCTTTTGTTTGATCTCAAGAACACACTGGTGGTTGATCGGCTATGATTGGTGGACATCGGCCAACACTGGTGGCCGGTCGGCTAGTACATGTGGCCGGTCAGCCATTGCTTCCCTGAACTTCCTCCTTTTGCTGCAACAAAGAGCAAACAGAGGCATGACAATGTATTTGCAAGGAAATGTTTGTATTGCCACCCTCCTTATCATGTCTCAAGCTCAAAGGAGTGTGGCGCTTGGCTCTCAAGCCACCAACCAAACATTTTCATGCATGATGGCCAAAGAACCAAGCTTGTACAAGCTTAGTGAATGCACAAATAAGACTCAAAGAGCCTTCACCCTATCATGCATGATCAAGGGTGTCGGCGACTGAGAAACGTGACACGTTTCATCACTCTGAGTATGAAACGTCTCGCATTTCTTGTGTTTGGATTAACGTCCGATCCAAACAAATGCAATGCAACACAAATTCTTATCTTGACATGTTTTACTTGATTCAATTCTTGTTTACACATTTTAGGATTACCAAACCGTTCATTAATTGATTTGTCCAAATGTGAAAGTCCTCCAATGAGAGAGAGGTCAACTAAAAGATGACTTAAGACATGAGAGAGACCATGCCTTTGACTAGGAGGAACCCTCAAAAGAGCGTTAAAGCCATTTAAGCATAAGCCTCAATCCCAAGCTTAAACACAACTTTAAGCCTAACCATCCCTCAAAACAAATAGAAAAATGAAGAAATTAGGGAGGTGGCAGAATTTCAGTGTTGACATGGCATGAGACACATGACTCTAACATGCAAACAACTCATGTACAACATGTTGGGAGACTTAAGCAATAAAACTAGTGAAGAGCTTTACACTAGAGCCATGCAATGCCAAGCTCAAATGGCCAAACCAGCTATGGACAGACCTCAATCATGCCAAAACAGAGTCTAAAATGAGCTGAGATAGAAGCTCAAAAGACTAGGAGAACATGCACACATGTTAGCCCATAAGCAAGGCACAATACAAAACCCTCAAAAGTAATGAAGAAGTGAAGTATGTGAGGGTGTGACAAGGCTACATGCACTGAAATCACGTGTGAAATGATGCTATGGCATGCAAACAACTCAAGTAAAGCATGTTAGAGACATTGAAACTCAAAGCTAGTCAAGGCCATTTACACTATAGCTATACAAAGCAAGCCTCATATGCTCAAGACCACTCAAAACAGAGTTAAAGCATGACAAAACATGAGCAAAAGCATGCTGAGATCGAGCTAACATAAGCTAAAATGGTAGGCTAATTCATTAAGCATGTTAAGCTAGTAAGCATGATTACACTACAAGTGTAAGAGACAAGCAACAAGTGACCCAACCAGCCAAAAACAAAGTCATAACATGTTAAAATAAGGCCAAAGACATGTTGAGATGAATTCATGAGATGGTAGAAAAACATGCTCAACTACTAAGCCATCAACACATGCAAACAAGATATGAGGAGGGGGGACCACCCCCTCCTATTTTGGTCCTCAAAACCAACTTTCTACCACTAAAATTCCTCTGGAATTCAGTGGTTCAAAGGCCAAGAAAAGGAGGTTTCAAAAGCTTTGAAAGAAGGCTGAAAAGGCTTTACAAGCCAAAGAGCAAAGGGAGGAAGCCACCCCCTAACCACACAAGGCTTACACCACCATTTTAAAACCTTAAAATCAGACTTTTTATGGTTGAAAAACCAGGTCAAAATATCTTTAAAGAGATGACCAAACACTTAATTAAAACAAAGCTTGAAAGGGGTAAGGCCTTACCCTTTAAGCACAACAGCAATACAGGTGGAATTCTGAGCTAAAACCAACTCTAGGAGCTCCAAACAAGCCTTAAGGAACCTCAGCTCCAACAAAGGGGTATTTGGTCAAGAAGTTGTATGCAAATATGTGAAGAAAACTCACTTCCAAGCACAATATAGAGAGAGAGAGAGAGAGATTTCAGCTCTGAATTTTTGTAACCCTCAAAATGGGGGAGGGACCTCCCCTTATATAGAAAAAGCAAGCAAAAAGCTTGCTTTATCCCTCTATACACGTGTATGGAGGATGGCTTCAGTGATCAATAGCTGACACATAAAATATCTGAAAAAGGAGAAAATTGGCCGCCGACCGGCCATCATTGGTGGCCGACCGGCCACCACTGATGGTAGATGGGCACAATCCCTGGCCGATGGGTTATAGGGCTGGCCGATAGGTCACCCACTTCCCCAGAAACAAAGCTACAAGCTCTTGGTCCACAACCAAGTACAAAACAGACAAGTTTCAAAAGCTCAAAGGCAAGGCACTCCGCCAAGAACTTCGGGCGTTCAAAACGAACACAAACATGGATAATCATCGAGTATTCAAACGATGACGTCCAAGTCTTAAGAACGGTCAAAAATGGGGTGTCTACACATGTATTAGGTTTGTTTTTAATCGTATAATAACCATGCATGGCGCCATGTGAATCATTATGTAGTTTAGTTTTTTGCTGTCTTACTTGTTAGTTGTATTCTATGCATGAATATCATTTAGTAGCCTCAAACCAGGCCTAGGACCAGTTTTGCTTGTTTAGTTGTATATATAGGTTCATGTTTATTTTATGCATGCATGTAAGACACTGAAAGTGGGTGACCGGGTAAGTTCTCTCATCCTCCTTAGTATGTGCTTACTCCTTGCATTGTCTTTCAATAATCCAAGTCTATATGCTCTTTACATGTAAAATTGTTTGTTTCGAATTTTATGAATATTATTTTTTTAGATTGGGTTTATAGCCAGGGAATGATAAAATCCATCATTTATTGAAAAATCATTATTCTTTTGAAAATATGACTTTATTCCTTCAATCTAAAATGAATGGTATTAATTTCTCTTCAAATCAAATAGTTTAGGTTAGTTAAGAGTTTTTAGCTCTAAAAATGAATTTATGTGAACAATTAACCGCCAAAACCATAAAATAGAGAGTAAATAGAGGCCAATATTTGGATTGGGCAAATGGGGATGCTTCTATATAAATGGCCTTCCCCTTTTGTACCTAAACTCTCGAACCTGGAATTTTCTTGGTAATGACGAACTAGGCCTTAACTTAGTTTTCATCATTAAAGGTTTTTTTAATTCCCCTTTAAAAATTAAGTGGCAACTCTTTGTTGGTCAAAGCAAGTTGGTGTGGGATGCATGCCATAGACTCGAAAAAGGCACGAAGCCCATAGTGGGCGATTCTGTTGGGGAATTAAGTTAGCTTGTTTTGAAAATTTCTATTTTATGAGATTACTGGTTAATTGTTAATTGCATTGCATCATTTTAGAACTAAAGAAACCTGTCTTGTTGCATAATATCTTGGACATTATTCGTAGGCTATGTTATTGCAATCAAGCAAGCGTCAAATTATGTTATTAGTATTGTTTGATCATTTGCTTGCGGTGTGAGAGGTATATTGATAGTAATAACTGATGTACCCTTTTGTAACCCAACTTGCCTTTTGCATATAGAGAGCATTAGCACCTTCCAAACTGGAACATGATACCCTTATTTCTAGGATTGTATTGTTGCCTTTTTGTATGATTTAGTGGATCCTAGATCTCATTCCCAAATTATGATAAGGCAACCCTACCCCCAAATAGGTTTGAATGCAAATTATGTGCTTATGTGGTATCTTGTCTTGAATGAAAATGGTTTGATTTGACTGTAGAGATGAACAATCAGAAAGATAGTGATTTCATTCCAAAAAATCTGGGGAGTCTGATATGGCAGTGATTTAATTTCGGGACAATTCGAGTTATTTGGGGAAGTGATCCAATTATAAAAATTTGGGGGTTCAATTTAGGCAGTGATTCAAAATTTGATTATGATTTAAGCAATCAGTGGAAAATTAGGTATAGTTTCCTAATTTAAAGGGTTTGAGTTTGAATTTGAATTCATAACTTAGTGATCAATTAGAAGAACAAAAAATGGTTGCCTTTCCACAATTTGAGTTAGGAAGATCTCTGAAAATCTTGGTGATCAAAAGGTAACGTCTAAAAAAAATAAAAATTCCAACTTAAGTAGAACCTTGGAGATTATGGACGGTGTTTGATTGAATAAGAAACTTTAAGTCATTGACTTTGGGGGGGATTTCAAACTTTACATAAAAATGGTAGATAAATGGTGACCAAGTCTTCTATTTTAATAAAATTCCAATTCCCCTAAGAAATATTTGATTAGAAGACAATTATTTGATTAGATACTTGGAATAAAATCCAACACTCCTTGGGAGGAAAGAATTTTGAAGAAACAAATTTTGAGTAGAATTTTAGAAATTATGGAAAATTTTTATTAGATGAAAATTTTTAAGTCGTTGACTTTAGAGGGGGAATTTTGATTTTATGGAAAAGTGTTAGATAAAGAAGTGATGACCAAGTCTTTCATTTTAAAATAAAATTTTGAAATTCCTTTAGAAGGCATTTGACTAGAAGATAATTGTTTGATTGATTTTTTAAAATGAAATATGAAATTTGTTGGAAAATTTTAAAATAAAATTGAGTAGAGTTTGGAAATTATGAAAAATTCTTTTCATCAAGTAAAAATCTTTGGGCTAATGATTTTAAAGGAACCTTAATTTTATGAAAAAAGTGTTAGATAAGAAAGTGATGACTAAGTCTTCCATTTTGAATAAAATTCTGATTTATCTATAAGATATTTGGCTAAAGGATGATTGTTTGATTGATTCCTTGAAATAAAATTCGAACTCCACAAAGCTTTTGAAAAAAAAAGGGAGGAAAAAAAACTTTTGAAATTTGAATAAAAAAAAGCTACTAGATTAGAAATTGACTGGGTTCATTCACTTATTCTTAGGTTTGTTGCAAACATCGCTCCTAGAAATGAAGTTTCCCAAGCTAAGTTGGTTAGACGCAGCTGGTTGTCTCATACTCAAGATTTGGCTGACAAAAAGCCCATGTTAGTCTCCCTCAAGCCACCAAAAAAAAAGATTCTCAAGCCCAAGCCCACTTGAACAGTTCGACCCAATTCAGATTTAATGGATACAGAATAGGACAACATGCATTTGTCAGCTCCTCCTAGCCCAGAGCACTTTAGGTTTTCGAGTCCAAAACCAGAAATCTCAATGGCCCAAGACCAAGAATTAATAGATTTGATCAGTGCACTTCAAAGTTCCATGGACACTCTATCCGTAACTGTGGATGCCCAAGCTCAAAGTCTAAACCAGTTACAAGCTTAAGCGGCCACACCACCACCGCTACCACAGGAGTTACAACAAGTATCAATAGAGGAAGTGATGACAGTTCTCGTCCCACTTTTGGATCTACCAAAGAATGAACCCAAGATTGAAGTACTAAACCTCGACATCAATACTGACAGAATAGCCAAGTTGAAGAAGGCCATAAAAGAAAACTAAGGGGTCCAAGGGATGATTCTAATATGATCCAACCTTTGACAGTTATTCCTGACCAATTCAAAGACTCTCTTTTGTTGCCCTCTTCCCTCTGATTGAAATACATGCTTTGGCTTGTACATATGTGCTCACAGCCTCTGGTTGATTTGAATAACATAATTGGTTGCTCTACCTCTTAAATTTGTTTTGTATTTATAAATATCAATAGCTGAGTTGCGTTGATTTGCCTCGATTGGTGTTTAGGTTTAACCCATGGAGTTGGCCTTACTTTCTAACAAATTGCATAAGTTATCATAATGTGGTATGATCTACTGATTGCCTTGCATTCATTTCATGAGATATGTGGTGTATCACTCTTCATACTACTTATCTCATACGTTGCATCATGTATCTCTCTACATACTATGTATATCTCACATCATCCGTTATGCATTACTTTCTATGCAATCCATGCCTTGAGAAAGGCATCTGTAGACACCCCATTTTTGACTGTCCTCAAGACTTGGACGTCACCGCTTGAACACTCGGTGATCATCCATGTTTGTGTTCGTCTTGAGTTCCCGGAGGCCTCGGCTACGCGCCTTGCCTCAGGATCTCTCGACTCGACCGTTTAGTGTCTGGGTTTGTACCAAACACTCTAGTGACGTTCGGGGCAACTCTAGACACCCCATTTTTGACCGTCCTCAAGACTTGGATGTCACCGCTTGAACACTCGGTGACCATCCATGTTTGGGTTCGCCTTGAGTTCTCGGAGGTCTCGGATACGCGCCTTACCTCAGGATCTCTCGACTCGACTGTTTTGTGTCTGGTTTTGCACCAAACACTTGTGTTTTGCCTTGAAGGGGCAGGGAATGCCTTGTGAGGCATCTCCACACATCACCGGCCAAGGCTCGAGGCCACCGGCCAGTGATTTTATGCCATCGGCAATATATATATTGCCGGTCGGCATTCTTTGTTGCCGATTGGCCATTTATTTTGTCAAAATGGCAATTTTGGATGGCCGATCACTGTTCATCTACTTTTAGTAAATATTTTGTGCCAGCTGTGATAGCTGGCACCCATCTTTGCTCCTCTCCATACACGTGTATGGAGGGATTTCCCTCTTAGCAAGTTTATTTTGTAAGCATTGCAAGAGGGAGCTTCTATAAGAGGAGGGCTCTCCTCCCTCTTTTAAGGTTAGAAAACATTGTTAGAGAAGCTCTGGTTCTAGGTTTAGGGTTTTATATCTATCCTATATCTATATCTCTCCTTTTGTATTATGTGTGTTTAAGCCATAGTTTTGTACACAAACACCTACTACTACACCTTTCCCTTGCAACTGAGGTTCCAGAGGGTTGTTTTGGAAGTTTTGAAGCTAGTTTGGACCTAAGGAGACTGCTGGTCCACAATTTGTGAAGAGGGTCTATAAGGGTAAGACTTTTGTCCCTTTTTACCCTATTTTTGCATAGCTTTTTAGCCTATCTTGCATCTGTTTTTGAGCTTAGTGTATAACATAAAAAAGTTCTATTTTTAGGCCCTCTAAATAGGTGGTTAAGGTTGCTTCAAGCTTTGGGGTTGTTTGACCCCTCTTAAGCCTTGTAAGGCTCCATTTTGTGCCATTTTGGGTGAGCTCCCAGACCTTGGTGTTTGGGCCTCCTCAGCACTAAAATCTTGAGGGATTTCAGAGGTGAAGACGGTGCCTTGAGGTCCCAAGAAGGAGAGGGCCACCCCCTCTCCTTATTGTCCTTGAAAAGGATCATTTTTGCCTCTTGAGGGAGCACCTAGCTTAGGCTCATGTTGGCCATGCCTCGCCTATTTTTTATGCTTATTATGCCATGATATAGCATTGTTTTAAGTTGGTTTTGGTACACCATGCTTGCTTAGCATACATGCCTTGTAATGCCATTTTGTTGCCTTAACATGCCTTAGGTTGTAAACCATTGTTGTAGCATGCTTTAGGCTTAGCTTTGTGAAGCTTTCATGTTTATTTTGCCATGTTTAAGGTCTGTCCTTAGTTGTTTGGGTCGACTTTAGCATGCATTGCATAGCCTCTTTGCATTTTAGCATGTAGGCTTCAAGGATGTGAGTGTGTAGCATGCATCCTTGCCCCATTTCAGTGGTTTGGAACCACTTGCCATGTCATTTCAGCCCACTTAGCATGCTTGTATACTTGCATTTCATGGCTCTTTGATGTTTCAAGAGTTTGTGTTTCATGCTCCTTGAAAGTGCATTTGTGCATGCTTCCATGTGTAAGTCATTTAGATGTCATCTAAGTGGTTTTTGGGGTTCATTTTGACATGCTAAAACCCTGATTTTAGTTGCTTAAATCATGCCATGTTCGGTCTTGATAAGTGTAGTCCAATGCCTCTTTGGTGAGCCTTAGGCGTTGGGCTTGGTTGCATGATATGCTTGCTTTGTTTAGTTGGTTTGGCACCTCCTATAGCATGATTTTCAGAGCTTCATTTGCATGTTAATTGTCCATGCTATGCCTCTTTTAAAGTGCGCTTAAAAGTTGCCTTTATGTGCTTAAATGTTGGTCCATGTTGTCATGTATGCTTGCATGTGCATTTGCCCTCATTTCCTTGGTTGATGGCCACTGTTTTGGGCTTCCTTAAGGGCTGCCCAAACGAGCTTAAGTCCATCCTTTGCTTGTTTGCATGCTTACCTTGCATGTTTGCTTGCATACTTGCAAAAATGCATTGTATGCCCATGTTGCATGCTAGTTCACATGCCTATGTTGCACTCCATCTAGCGTGCATGCCTTGTTCCTTGATTTAGTGATGGGAGTTGGGCCTTGTTTGTTGGTTTGCATTGCATTTGAAATCAATATGCATAACTTGGTCTCTTGGGCCATCACGCATTGAAATGCGCGATTGATGGTCCGAGAACCAAGGACCATGTCCCTTTGAGTCATAAACATGATAAGGGATATGGTTGGTGCATACATTGCTTGAATTATATTGCCGTGCAAAGCTCTGTCCTCTACTACTGTCAAACAGATTCTGCAGGAACTTTTTGCCGATCGACTGCACAGAGTGCTGACCGGCAATCCATCGGTGGCCGATGGATTCGTTTTTGCCCGATCGACACCAAATCACAGCCGATGATGATTCCCTCCAGCCGGTGGCATTCCCCAACATCCAGTGAGCACATCCTAAGACTTCGGCAGTCTTCAGAGGAGTATAGCAGGGAAAACAAAGGCAGTTTGTGCATGGCGGTGGACTTCCGAGCAAGACCGAGCATGCATTGCATTGGGCTCTTCTCCCGAGGACATTTATCGCTTTCTTAGATTAGTTGATTTGCTTAACTAATTTAGTTGGTCTGTAATATTTAATTAGCTAGTCAGTTAGTTAAATTGTATTATTCTTTCGGTCCCTCCGAGGGAGGGCAAATTTGTAATAAGTGTGGGTGCGTATGTGCATGTCTTCCAACCCCCACTTCTTTCTCCCTTTTATTTACCTGCTTTTGATGGTTAGTATTAGGATATGTTTACTTTAGCATACCTTATGCTATGCATGCGTGCATCATCCATTAGTCTTGCATGCACCGGGCTCGGCGCATCATGCTAACTGCATAAGTATTTCAAAATCTAACTAGAATACATGCTACTTGTGCATTTTCACATATCATTCATAGACTAGCCGAGCCTACTCTAGTGACATTCCGTATGCGTTGCATTAGGCATGTAAACATGGACTTGGATCATGCATTGATTGCTAACGAGTTCTTTGTTTGGCTTGGAGTACTTGGTAAGCATTTATGCTTTAGTATACCGCATGCGTGTGAGTGTGGCCATAACAACATGATTACCATGAGGCTAGCTTCTTATGTGATATAACTGCTCGAATGCCTGTGGATGGAGGTTGAATTACCTAAATTGGAATAATGCATTAAAACTGTGAGTTTTAAGCCCACTAGATAGTGGCAAAACCATCTTTTCTAAAAGTCCACTCGAGGGTGGCAAAACCTACATTTTAGCCTACTTGCGAGTAGCAAACCATTTTCAAAACAAGCATGAAATGTTTTGTTCCAATTTAGGCGATTTGGTCTATACTTGTTTGCTGTGTGCACAACATAGTAATTCTAGGATAATAACCAGAATAAGAACACATAACGTTTTCAAAAACGGATATCACGGTTAGTAGAGGCCGATCTTCGGATCGGGCTGACCTCTTTTGGGCCCTACCTTGCATGGCATTTTGAGCATACCTGTATATTGTTTTGGGGGTTGCCATAAACTGTAAGTAGTAATATTTTTGGTCCCTCTTCAGGGTTGTAGAAGAGTCCTTTTCTGTTTGGGCTTTGCATCTACCACTTGCTTCATTGCCTCCCTTGCGGAGCCATTTTTGTATGATAATTTAGTCCCACTTGTGCTTACTGTTTGGCCATGCTTTGAACTGTAAAAATGCTTATTTTGGGGCTGTCTTGCTTCTGTATTTTCATTCCCAAAAACCAGTATCATAATAAGAATCATCAAAAGATTATAGTGAATAATACTTTTCAAGAAAGAATAACTGCATGGTTAATTACAAAAACCAGATTAGACATATAGAGCACTAGTACAATTAGTAATGAGGAAATCTCCAAAGTCATCCTTAGGGCTGTGTTTGGAGCATGAATTTGGGTAGGGGTTTGGAAAGGGAAAGGGAAAAAGAAAAGGAAAAGGAAAAGGTAGGTAAAATGTGAATGAAATATAACTACATTTTAGTAATTTCACACGTCTTTTCCCTTTTGCTTTCAATTCATGCTCCAAACACAGCCTAAATTTGTTGAGCACCTTTAATACTTCATGATTTGAAATATGATTGGGATGTTGGGTTTTTGAGTATATCTCATGTTTCTTCTCTCTAGGGTTTGTGTTTTTCTCTTAGGTCTGTGCAATTGTGCTTTATTTGTGTTGATCGGATATTCAGTAAGTTGGGAACTTGGTGTATAGTGTAGATCTGGGCTGAAATACTCTGATCTGTATTATTATCGTGTATGTATGACAGGAAGCAATAGTTTTGCCTCCATGGGTTGCTCTTGCTATTCGGTTGAGGCCCGGTGTCTGGGAATACATCCGAGTGAATATTAATGCCCTTGTTGTTGAGGAGTTGAGCGTCCCGGAGTATCTTCATTTCAAAGAAGAACTTGTTGAAGGACCTCGCAATGGCAACTTTGTTCTTGAGTTGGATTTCCTCAACAGGCACCTCTCTGCAAAAATGTTCCATGACAAGGAAAGCATGCACCCACTCCTTGAATTTCTCAAAGCCCACAACTACAATGGCAGGGTAATCCTTTTCTTCATTCTCCATTTTCCACAAACATCTATTGTTGTTTGGTTTTTCAAATCACAATTTACTTTGTTTTCAATAAAATTTCTAGTATTGTAATACTTGGGATTTTTGTTGTTGTTGTTGTTGTTGTTGTTGTGCAGACAATGATGCTCAATGATAGGATCCAAAACCTCAATGCTCTCCAATTTGTTCTGAGGAAGGCAGAGGAGTATCTCCTCACATTTCCTTCGGACACAACATATTCTGAATTTGAACACAAGTTTCAAGAGCTTGGTTTGGAGAGAGGGTGGGGTGATACCGCCGGGAGAGTGTTGGAAATGATTCATTTGTTGTTGGACCTTCTCGAGGCTCCTGATCCGTGCACTCTTGAGACATTTCTCGGCAGAATCCCTATGGTTTTCAATGTGGTCATCCTTTCCCCCCATGGCTACTTTGCTCAAGAAAATGTTTTGGGCTATCCTGACACCGGTGGCCAGGTCTGATTCTAAGAAAAAAAAGAAAAAGATCTCTCTTGTTTTAAATAATTGTATCGGGTATCAGAAGTTCAAAATTCCAATACCTTTAAAAGTTCTTTATATTCGCTTGCCAGTAAATGTTAATTTTTGTCAATTTTTTTTTTTCTTATAGGTGGTTTACATTTTAGATCAAGTTCCTGCCATGGAGAAGGAAATGCTTTTACGTATAAAGCAGCAAGGGCTTGACATCATTCCTCGTATTCTCATTGTTAGTGTGATGCTTAAATTTCGAACTTTCTCATTTTGGTTTTTGTTTCTCCTCTTAATTCCTGATCTTGCTAAGTTGCTATTGTATCCAGGTGACTCGGCTTCTCCCCGATGCAGTAGGTACTACCTGCAATCAACGCCTTGAGAAAGTTTATGGAGCTGAGCATTCGCATATTCTTCGTGTCCCCTTTAGAACCGAGAAGGGTATCGTCCGTAAATGGATCTCACGCTTTGAAGTGTGGCCATACATGGAGACTTTCACTGAGGTGAAACATGTTTCTTTTCATTCTACTCTCTTTTCCAAATTATTTTCTATTATCGATTGCTTATTCAAGTTGTTTCTAATCTTTTGCTTGTAATATGATTAGGACGTTGCACATGAAATCGCCTTAGAATTGCAGGCAAAGCCAGATCTGGTGATCGGCAACTACAGTGAGGGTAACCTTGTTGCCTCATTGTTAGCTCACAAATTGGGTGTAACCCAGGTGATTTGTTGATGTTCACTTATTTTATTTCAATCAGGAGTTGATCTACATTTCTTAACTTCATTCAACAACCAATGGGACTAATTTTTTGATTTTGCTTCTTATGCAGTGTACCATTGCTCACGCTCTGGAAAAAACAAAATATCCCGATTCTGACATTTATTGGAAGAAATTTGATGAGAAGTATCACTTCTCTTCCCAGTTCACAGCTGATCTTATTGCTATGAATCATACTGATTTCATAATCACTAGCACATTCCAGGAAATCGCTGGAAGGTATTGTTTTCTGTTGTTTGTTATATATGATTTCTTGTCAGATTGCTCCTCTCTGTTATCCTAATATCTTTTTTACAACTTTGGTATTTTCAGTAAGAACACAGTAGGTCAGTATGAGAGTCATACCGCGTTCACCATGCCCGGTTTGTACAGAGTTGTTCATGGTATTGATGTGTTTGATCCCAAATTCAACATTGTGTCGCCCGGGGCTGATATGTCGATTTACTTCCCTCACACGGAGAAGGAAAAGAGACTGACTAAGTTCCACCCTGAAATCGAAGAGCTTCTCTTTAGTGAAGTGGAGAACGAAGAGCATTTGTAAGTCTCAAATCTCTTTTAATTAGTACTTCATTGCTCTGTTTGGTTTTGTTTCATAATCTGTTTTGTAAAAAACACTAAAAATATGCATGGGGTGTCTTAACAGAGGCATGTTGAAGGACAAGAAAAAGCCCATCATATTCTCTATGGCAAGGTTGGATCGTGTCAAGAACTTGACAGGGCTTGTCGAGTTGTATGGTAAGAATGCTCGGCTTAGAGAGTTGGCCAACCTTGTGGTTGTTGGTGGAGATCGTAGGAAGGAATCCAAGGATTTGGAAGAGCAAGCCGAGATGAAGAAGATGTATGAAATGATCGAAACCTACAAGTTGCAGGGTCAATTTAGGTGGATTTCATCACAGATGAACAGGGTGAGGAACGGTGAGCTCTACCGGTGCATTGCTGACACCAAAGGCGTGTTTGTTCAACCTGCGTTCTATGAGGCTTTTGGTTTGACTGTTGTCGAGGCCATGACTTGTGGTTTGCCAACGTTTGCAACTAGCTATGGGGGTCCTGCTGAGATAATTATTCATGGCAAGTCCGGATTCCACATTGATCCATATCATGGCGATCAAGTAGCTGAGTTGCTTGTCAATTTCTATGAGAGGTGTAG
>NW_021024599.1:1071812-1101130 GCF_004153795.1 Camellia sinensis | reverse complement strand
GTAGCAGCGTGTTTCAGATCTGTTTTTCTTGCACTTTCATATTCCAAAACCCTAGTTACGAGTTCTCTCTTCCTCTACACACCTTCTCTCTTAGATTTGGTCCACTTAGGGTGTGTTTCTACCCTAGATCCTTCATATAAAAGATAGAGTGAGGCAAGGGCTACCATTTAATCTGAGCATTTTGCGATTTGGAGCACTTTGGTATTTGGGTATTCATCTCTGTCTTCTCCATTTGGGTTGTTTTTCTTCGAGGTAGGGATTTCCTACTCCATCTTATAAGTTTTGTTCTAAGTTTTAGTATTTTGATATGTTGGGGGTGTTTGGTAATTTTTTGAAAAACCCTAGTGAACGTAATAAATTAATTCGTATAATTAATATAGGGAAAATTGGGGAATTTGGTTTAATTCTTGAAATTGGGAAATTTTGAGTTTAAATGGTGTAATTTGATAGTTTAATCACTCACCTAAGAGAATATTGCGTTTATGCTTACTAATACATTTATTTCCTGTTTAGAAATAACTGTTTTGGGCTATCGGTGGAGGATAGTTGTGCTTGTTGTAGACTCTGCCTGTGGATTAGGGATAACTGAAACTAATCATTGATTAAGTCATCAATCTTGACTGTTGAATTAATACAGACATTATGTGTATTGATTGTGTGTTGTGTATGTTATGTGTTTGCATACATTGTTTTGTGTGGGAGGAGATAGGGGATGTACTCCACGGTTTAGGGGAAGATAGGGGATGGACCTCTAAACCGGATTTTGTTTTGGGAGGAGATAGGGGATGGACTTCATTAGCATCACTTTTATGTGTGCTTATTTTATATAGAGTGTTTTTATTGATACAGCACTAAAATGTGTATCAAACTGGAAGTATGAAGTGTTTTGATTTGAGCCTGAGTCTCATTTGTTTGTTGATATTGGAAGAATGTGAATTTGATATATATATGGTTCACTGTTGTAAGTTTGGCCAGGTTCTGAGCCGTATTGATAATGTTGAAAAGTAAAACGTATCTTAGACATTAATATCATGAAACTGTATAGAGATATAACTGATTATCTTGGTTAACCAATTATTGAATGCTATTGCTTTATTCAATGCTTATATTTGGTTTAGTATATTTCTGCTGGGCTGTGGCTCACCCTTTATGGGAACATCATTTTCAGGTTCAGGTGATAAGCTACCTCCAAGGACTTAGCTTGGGAGGGTTTGGGCTTCTGGATTTTGAAGAAAATTATCTTTATTTAATTGTCTTTATTTATTAGGACATGTAAACATTCAAGCCTAGGGCTTTTCTAGTATTGAGTTAGAACTCATATTTTTTGTATCCAAGTGTTGGCTTGGAAAGATGTAAGCCTGTTGGGCAATTTATTCGATGTTACATGTAATGCTTTTACTTAGTAATACTCTGATGAATGAATTAATAAAATGTTTTCATTAAATAATGCATGTTAATGATATATTTAATGGGTTTATTTTGAGGGCATTACAACTAAGGAGTGATTTTCTAGAGAAGAATACCACTATAACAAATATCAGAAGCATCAGTTTGAATAATTTTAAATGAATTTTCAGTAGAAATACCAAAGCATGGAAGAGACTTGACAAAACGCTTGACCTATTTACCAATATCAGTATGAGTAGAAGACCAAGGAGGAGGATTATCCTTTAACCGATCAAAAAGTGGTTGACAGGTTTTTCTAAGGTCTTTGTAAAATTCAGCAATATAGTTAAGCAGTCCTAAAAATCTCTGTAACTGGGTTTTATCTAAGATTTCATCAGGAAATTTAGAAGCAAATTCAATGGATCTACTAATAGGTAAAATTGTATTCTGGTGGATGTCATATCCAAAAAATCTGACTTTGGTTTGAAATAGTTTAATCTTAGGAGCAGAGATTACTAGACCATGAGCTTTTATGGTATAAAAGAAAGTAGTAATATGTTTCCAATGTTCACTAAGGAATTTAGAAAAAATGAGGATATCATCTATATAAACGATGGTAAAATGACTAAAGGGATTGAAAATGTCATTCATTATGTTATGAAATTCACTAGGAGCATTTTTTAATCCAAATGCATGACATTCCATTCATAATGCCCAAAAGGTGCAGTGAAAGCAGTTTTATAACGATCCTGAGGGTGAATTTGTATTTGCCAGAAACCACTTTTTAAGTCAAATTTACTAAAAATGACGGCTTGGTTAAGTCTTTTAATTAAATCTTTTTTATTAGGAATTGGATAACGAATCCATTCTAAAACTTTATTTAATGGTTTGTAATTAATTACTAATCGAGGAACTCATCTCTCTAATTCGGCATTTTTATTAACATAAAAAGCAGGATAAGACCACGGTGACTTGCTATGACTAATAATTTTATTTTGCAATAATTCATTGATTTCTTTTTTACACATTTCAACTAATTCATGATTCATTTGAATAGGTCTTGATTTAGTAGGAATTTGTCTTTCATTAAAATTCTTAATATATGGTAATGTGACCACAAGTTTTTTTCCTGTGCCAAAGGGCAGTAGGTAAAGTAGAACAAACAGTTGATTCTAATTTTTGTTTAAATTGTTCAATTTGGGAAATAGTAATAGGATCAGTTAATTGTTGCTCAATTCTTTTGTAATTTACTTCTTCTTTAAGATATTTGATTTGACGAGTTAATCGATTAATAGTCTTAGAAATAGAACAATCTTTTAATTGGTTTAATTCTTTAACTTCAGGTGGAGATAAAAATTTGAAAGTTATGGTTTGGCCAAAGGCTTGAGTGGTTATTCCTTGATTAGAAGTGGTGAATGGATAAAGTACAAATATAAATGGTGTTCCTAAAATAACTTTATCAGCCATATTTCTATCTAAAACAAATGAGGTCTTGAAACAAACATTATTTTGACAAATATAGATTTTTGGTAATTTATATTTAATATGCATTTTGCTGCCATTAGCAGAAGTTAATTGTTCACCTGTTTTATGATAATATTTAGTAGGGAGTAATCCTTCTTGAATACAATTAAGATCAGCACCAGTATCTATTAATGCGATGACTTCTAATTCAAAATCATTGACAACTAATTTGATTTTTGAATGCCATTTTTGAATATTAATTTTATTGTTAAGATTTAATCTTTTATTGTCAGGATTATCAGATGGACTGGATCGATTATCAAACAGAATGTGAAGCTCCTGAAAAATGTATTCGTTTTTTTTAAAAAAAATTAATGTTTAAATTATTTCTTAAAGCCCCTCAATTACTAGAATTATTTCGAATCTTGTCAATTAGCATTTTTTTTTTATATCGAAACAGGAATATCCTAACTTGACTATTCAATTCCAACTAGTGGTCCATTAAATTTTTCAAATAATGGTTTATTCAATTCCAACTAGTGGTCCATTAAATTTTCCAAATAATGGTTCATTCAATTCCAATTCGTGTTCATTCAATTCCAACTAGTGTCCATTCATTTTCCAACTAGTGATCCATTCATTTTCCAACTAGTGGGCTTTAATGACAAGTAAATCCTAACTTGTCTTTTCAATTCCAACCAGTGGGCTTTTAGGCCATGTTACACCAAAATTTCCTAGTACTATACAATTCTTAGGTGCATGTTTTATTTGATACTAGTGCATCACATTCCTTTATATCCTCTGCTTGCGCTAAGTCATTAGGACTTGTATGTGAACTCTTAGAAACTGCCTTAAATGTAATGTCACCTATAGGAGGATGCGTTCGGATAGGATTGATCTGTAAGGACCGTAAGATAGGAATGTCGAACCTACACTTAACGTGCGACCTTCGTGTCATGGAAATGTCGGACTTCGATATCATTTTGGGCATGGACTGGTTGTCTGCCCACCGAGCGGTGATCAACTGTCATCAGAGGAAAGTGGCAGCTCACACGCAAGATGGAACTCGTTTCCAGTTTAAGGGGGATAGACAAGACCCCATGGCTTCAACAAAACATAGGATGCAGTGGTGCGATCAAATTTCGGGTAGGATAGCAAGTCTGATTTTGAATGAGGAGGGCCAAGGAGAATTAGAACTTCCGCACATAGTATGTAAATATGCAGATGTATTTCCTACAGAGTTACCGGGATTGCCACCAACCCGGGAAGTAGACTTGAGCATCGAGCTACAACCTGGAACCACCCCAATATCCATGGCCCCGTATCGTATGGCACCAGCAGAATTACGAGAATTGAAGACACAACTACAGGAATTGCTCGAGAGAGGATTCATTAGGCCAAGTACTTCGCCATGGGGAGCACCCGTGTTATTTGTTAAAAAGAAGGATGGGTCGTTGAGGCTATGCATAGATTACTGTCAACTCAATCGAGTCACGATTAAAAACCGATACCCACTCCCAAGGATTGATGACCTTTTTGACCAACTTAGAGGCTCAAGGTGCTACTCAAAGATCGATCTTAGGTCAGGCTACCATCAACTACGAGTCAAGGAGGAGGACATACCAAAAACTGCCTTTCGTACTAGATATGGCCACTATGAGTTAGTAGTAATGCCCTTCGGACTAACCAATGCACCGGCAGTATTCATGAGCCTAATGAATAAAATCTTTAGACCATACCTCAATCAGTTTGTGGTATTGTTCATTGATGACATCTTCGTATATTCAAGGTCTGAAGAAGAGCATGAGCAACATTTAAGGACTGTCCTTCAAGTTCTTAGGGATAATCGGTTATATGCCAAGGCAAGCAAATGTGAGTTCTAGTTGAATGAAGTAAAATTCTTAGGGCACGTAGTATCAGAGAATGGGATTGCGGTGGATCCAACCAAGGTGAAGGCAGTATTAGATTGGAGACAACCAAAAACCGTGTCAGAAATCCGCAGTTTCTTAGGATTGGCCGGTTATTACCGGAGGTTCATTCTAGATTTCTCCAAACTAGCCAAACCAATGACTCGTTTGACGCAAAAAAGGGGTAAAGTATGAGTGGGACGAAGCTTGCGAAAAATCCTTCCAAGAGATAAAGAAGAGGTTAACTAGTGCGCCAATTTTGACCATCCCAGAACGAGAAGTGGGGTATACTGTGTATTGCGATGCGTCCAAAGAAGGGTTAGGGTGCGTGCTCATGCAAAATGGAAAGGTAGTCGCGTATGGATCTAGGTAGTTGAAACCTCATGAGCGTAACTACCCAACACATGACTTGGAGTTAGCGGCCGTAGTTTTTGCCCTAAAGCAATAGCGACATTACCTGTATGGGGAACAATTTGAGATTTTCATAGATCACAAGAGTTTGAAGTATCTGTTTGCACAGAAGGACCTCACCTTGAGAGAGAGACGATGGATGGAGTATCTTGAGGATTTCCAGTTCACTCTCTCATATTATTCTGATAAAGCCAATGTAGTAGCAGATGCTCTCAATTGCAAGAGCAGAGAGATGATGGCTAGGATCTCCATCAAAGAATGGGATATGGTTAAGACACTCAATGAATTCAGGATCCAAATAGAATCTCAAGATACAAACGCATATCTTAGTGCACAGAGGGTGATGCCTAAGTTGATGAATGAGATTATGGAGGCCCAGAAGCATGATCAAAAGGTAGCCTATATCAAGGGATGTTTGGAATCAGGAGAACCCATGCTCAACTGGGAAATTCACCCCGATGGGAGTTTAAGATACCGAGGTAGATTGTTTGTACCAAGTGACGAGTTACTTCGAGAAAAGGTACTTAAGGAATGTCATCATTCTGCATTCGCAGTATAGCCAGGAGGGACTAAAATGTACCAAGATTTAAAGAGGCAGTATTGGTGGAATGGAATTAAGAAGGAGGTGGCTAAATTCGTGGTAACATGTCTAACTTGCCAACAAGTGAAAGCAGAACATCAAAAACCAGGGGGCATGTTGCAACCTCTACCAATAGCCGAATGGAAGTGGGAGTATGTAACGATGGACTTTGTGTCAGGGTTGCCTAAGTCGCCTAGAGGGCAAGATGCTATATGGGTAATAGTGGATCGCCTCACCAAGTCAACATATTTCTTACCCTATAGGATGACAGACACTTTAGAGTCTATGTGCAGGCTCTACATTGGAGAGATCATTCGACTACATGGAATTCCAGTATCTATTGTCTTAGATCGTGATCCTCTGTTCACCTCTCGATTCTGGGAAAGCCTGCAGGAAGCTCTTGGTACTGAGTTACGTTTTAGCACCGCCTTTCACCCGCAAACGGATGGACAATCTGAACGCACCATCCAAACACTAGAAGATATGCTGAGAGCTTGCGCAATGGATTTTCAAGGAAGTTGGGAGCGACACCTACCCCTAATTGAGTTCGCCTATAACAATAGCTTCCAAGCTAGCATCGGTATGGCGCCCTTTGAAGCATTACATGGACGACCTTGTAGATCGCCGATTTGTTGGGCGGAAGTGGGTGATGCAAATCTGATAGGACCCGAACTTGTTCTAGAAACTACTGAGAAGGTCAACTTGATCCGACAACCGTTAAAGACTGCTCAAGACCATCAGAAGAATTATGTAGATAGGAGGAGAAGGCCATTGAAATTTGAAGTAGGCAGCCACGTGTTCCTAAAGGTGCAACCTAGGCGTGGAGTCGTACGTTTCGGGAAAAAAGGAAAACTGGCACCACGATATATTGGGCCTTTTGAGAAGGTATTGGAAAGAGTAGGCGACGTAGCATACAGACTAGCTCTACCCCCGCAGTTAGCAGGGATACACGACGTCTTTCATGTATCTATGTTGAGAAAATACATCGCCGACCCATCACACGTCCTCAAATGGGCAGAAATCAGTCTTGACAAAGATGTTACATTTAAAAAAGGACCGGTGGCAATACAAGACAGTCGAGAGAAGAACCTTAGAGGCAAAACGATTCATTTGGTAAAGTTGCTATGGCGTCATCGGGATATTGGGGAAGCTACCTGGGAACGCCAGGATTGGGTGAAGGCAAACTTCCCCGAGCTTTTTGAAGGCAGTATGTAGTTGAATTTCGGGGACGAAATTATTTTAAGGGGGATAGGTTGTGAAGCCCCTGAAAAATGTATTCGTTTTAAAAAAAATAAATAATGTTTAAATTATTGCTTGAAGCCCCTCAGTTACTTGAATTATTTCAAATCTTGTCAATTAGCATTTTTTTTATATCGAAACAAGAATATCCTAACTTGACCATTCAATTCCAACTAGTGGTCCATTAAATTTTCCAAATAATGGTTCATTCAATTCCAACTAGTGTCCATTCATTTTCCAACTAGTGATCCATTCATTTTTCCAACTAGTGGGCTTTAATGACAAGTAAATCCTAACTTGTCTTTTCAATTCCAACCAGTGGGCTTTTATGCCATGTTACACCAAATTTGCCTGTAGATATCACCACTCCCTAGCATGGCAAACACTAGCAACACTCTCACACACACACATTCAACAAAAGGAGAGGAAGGAGAACAAGAGAGAAATCTTGAGAGGAAGAGGAAGGGAGAAGAGAGCCATCTTGTTCAAAGCTTAGCAAGTAAGCCACAACACAACCTTCTCTTTCATTTTCCCTTTTTCACATACATGTTCTTAAGGGTTCTAAATAATATTTTCTGATGTGTTATTGATGAGTTACTTGTGTAAGAATGGTAAAAGTTGAAGCATGATTTTCCCTCTCTTGTGGTTTCCCTCATTTCGGTACAAAACTATCCTACTCATACCAATCTCCCAAACTTTCCAAAGGCACACATCCAAGAAAATTTTATGGGTTAATATATGTTAGTTAGCATGGTTTCATCACAAAAGAAAAAATTCCCTTAATGGATCCCTTTTCTCACAAATCTTCTTATTTCGAGTATGGTGCCTTAGAATCTGTTTCGCAGCCAACTTTCAAAAATTCTAGAGAAATGTATAAAATTATTCTGGACTTCTATCTTATGTCAAAATCTTCCTTAAGAAGTTAGTTTTCCACCAAAATTGGTTTCATGGAAAAACAGTGAGCGGTTTGCAAGAAAATCAAATTTTCGTAACAGTCGACGAACTGGACAGCGCTGGAGTGTTTTCTAAATAACTAAAAGCTATCCCATTTCCGAAATATGTTCTGGAAACTAGATTAAATTCTCTACGAACCATAGGAAGGCCGAGTCCGGTAAAAAATTCTAAAATAGCCTATTCAGTCTAATCTTTATATGATATTGAATCTGGGAATTTTGTTGTGCATGGATGTTTTAAGCGCTTGTGTTCATGAAAGTGTTTATTAGCTTATGATCATATCTCAGCATGATATTATATGTGTTATGGTTATGTTCTTTATCTCCTTCATCTTAATGATGCATGCTTATGTGGATATTTTAATCTTATTAAGTTAGTCTAACCTTGATTTTAAACTTGTAACTCAACAGAAAACTTTACTGGGGTGGTATTGGGTTTTCGGTCCTTTGAAACAATGGACGATGAGAAAATGTGATGTATGGATTCTTGGGATACGTTCCCTATTTGGCAGTCAAAGTCTTGCGCAAGCGATTTTTGGAACCCTTGAACGGAGCGGTTGTATTCGGACCCTAGGTGGTTTGGTGTGAGGAGGGATTTGGGCAAAGCCCTATCTTACCGTCTCTTTTGAGGCCCTGTGGTTGGCGCTACGCGGTATATAACCGTTAGTAGGCATCCGAGGTTAGTTCTACAATAAAGCAGCAAAAGAGGGGGCATACCGAATAATCTGCATCCGATTCTTGTGGTTGGGAGGACGAAATCTCTTTGGGGGATTTCTAGTTTACTAACATCTAACTTGTAACCATTTACTTGCTTATTTGTGTATCATGCTTTACTACTTGATGTTATATTTGTGATTGTGTATTGGACTTGGGAAAAAGGGATGGGATGTGTGTGTGTTTACTGGGCATTCGAAGCTCACGGCGTGTTATGCCAAGTGCCGAAGAGGAACATATAGCTGGAGATGACGAGCCTAAAACCTTTGAAGACCTTTGGCTATCTTAGTAAAGTTAAAAATTTCTCTTATAATAATTTTGTAAGACTCGTACGAAGATTTAAATTTTCTTTTTGGGATGTAATGTAATGGAACAAGCTTTTGCAATTAAGGATATTTGTGGTTGTTATGTATTTATATTCAATATAATCAGAGGTATACACCTTATCGTTGCTTATGAGACCTTGTGTCAATACTTGTTAGGATCTGTCAAAAGGGTAGTGCGCTGCCTAAGAAAGCCGGACTTAGAAGGGAGGCTAATTTGACTCCTTCGGTGATTTGGGATCTTACCTGGTTATTGACCATAGGACTCAGCAATGACTTTCCCTTGACTACAACCAATAGTGTAGAATCGGGGCGTCACACAGAACATTATCTGGATTAGTATCTTCATTTGTTCCTTCAGATTCATTAGAAGAAATGGCATCATTTTGTTGAAAGTTGTCTAAACTCTTATTAATCTTTAGTACAAATATTTCTTCTTCTAAAATTTTATCTTTACTTTGTAAGTCTTTCATAAGACGTTTAATCTAATTAATTTCATGTTGTAGATCTTGAAGAGTGACTTCTTTTTGTTTATTTTTAAATCTTTCTAAAGTTTTTGTTAGGCTAATGATTGGTTTATCAGGTTGTGGTTTAGTATCTTTGTTAATTAATACAGATTTTAATTTGTCAATATATTTTTGCTTCAATTCAGGATCTTCTAATTTACTAATTAATTCAATGAGAGCAGTTTCTTCTTGATGTTGTTTAGTAAGAACAATAATTTGCTTAATAGGTTTACAACAAGTATCATTATATCCTAATTCAATGTTATTATTAGAAGTATCACTAGGTGAATGGTAATCAGATGAGGTATTTATGTTGGATATGTCCATAGAAGAGTTATTAGGAGATTGGTTTAACTGGAAGATTTCAAATAATTGATTTTTAGATTCATCATTTATTTGGAGTTGATTAACTTTGTCTTTTAATTTTTGTTTCTCTCTACATTTATTTGAATAATGACCTTTCTTTCCACAATTGAAACAGGTAATGTCGTTAGTAGATTTTGACTTTGGATTAGATTTCTTATAATACTTCTTTTTAGGTTTAGTGTAAAATTTATCAATTGATTTAGAGGGTGAATATTTCTTCTTATATTTATTGGAGTGTTTGTCAGAAGATTTATGTTTACTATGTTTTCATCTAGAGGGTGCAACTGGAGATAAACCATATTGTTTACAGAAATTTCCTAATTCATATTTAGCTTTATGTTTATCCTTTGCAGCTTTTTGACTAAGTTTTAAGTCAATACACATTTTTAATCCTTCTTTTTGGATAGTACTGATTATATCACCATAGGTTAAATTATCATATTCAATTACTCCAGTAGGTTGACTAAGAACATCTCTAATTTTATGAGCAAAACAGGCTAGGTAAACCATTAATAAATTTTTCTTTCCAAAATGATTTAGTACTATCTTCGCGTGGCATTACTCTGGATGTAAAAGCATCTTTATACCATCGGAAATCACTTAATGTTAGACATGTAAAGTTATTAAGTTGATCATGTATTATAAAATATATATTAGTAGGTGTGCTACTAAAATATCTAACTATAGTATAAATTAGGGTATTGATTCCATCAGGTTTATAATAACCAATTGTTTCGTCAAATATGGGTAAATCATTTTCATCTTTTTGACTTGCATGTAAAACAGACTCTCTTTGATCTTCAGTGAGACATTTTTCCCACCAAGATTTTAACATACCAGTAAAACCAGAGGTTATTAATGAAACAATTTTAGGTTGAGTATAATTTGGATAATTACTAAGATAACTATTGGCGACCATAGATAAATGATTTAATTTTTGAAGGATTTGGTCTTTACTAAGGCCATCTATATTCCATTCGTATAGTTTTTTAGCAAAAACATAAAATTGATTAGTAATATTAGTTTCTTCATATTGAAGATCAGAGGGAGTAGGTCTAGAGTACCAATTTTTTGTAAGAGTTGTAGGATTTACTTTAGGACAAGTGATTCGATTAAGATTAGAAGATTGGAATTGCTGGGCTAGAAGATTAATTTCATTGGCAGATGTGTCAGTTTCTGATTGATGGGAAATAATATCGAGAGTAGGTTGTTGGTTTAATATACAGTAAGACCTTTTTCAGTTAAAGGAGAAGCAGCTTTTTCATTTGAAGGAGAGGTTAATTTAGTGAATAACTGTTCTATAATTTTAACTGTGGAAGTATTCTGAGTAACCAGACTATCTCTTTTGGAACGTTGACTAGGTAGATTAATTAAAGGTTTATCTAAAGGTTGTTTGGAGGAATGACCAACCGAATATTCATCGAAATTGGTTTCTATTTTATCTAATTGTTTACCAATTTTTTTTAAACATTGGTTAGTATAATTGTTTTGTTCAATGACTTTCTTTAATTTAGTATCATTACCAGCTAACTTAAATGGAGAAGCTTGAATAACAGAACCTTGGTGTTCTATAATTATGGTGGCTAGAGGAGGATGACTAGAACTAACGGTAGTATTAGAAGAATTTTTCCATTTAGTCTTTGTGAATGTATTAACTTTTTTGTAATAATTTTCTAAGTATTCAAAGAAAGGAATTTCTATACTATGTTCAGTCATAAACTTATACCATTTGTGAGTAATTTTGGATTGTTGATTATGAAAAATCTAGAAATCTCTTAGATATTGATTTGTGATTATGTATCAATTTTAAACAGTATATAACAATCCCAATCAAACAATCAAGACAAATCAACACAACGATTTTAACGTGGAAAAACCACAATTGGAGCACCTCTAATTGTGATAAAAAATCACAGGCAACAGCCACAAAACAATTCACTAAGAAGATATAAAGGAATTCCATAGGTATACTCTCAATTATCTAGCGAATCCACACCCGAATTGAACCAACCCCTATGTGTCTCTTCCAACCCTGTTTTCACCTCGGAATTGTCTTGACGATGAGCCACTCTAGAATCCACCAAAGCTTCAGGCTCGAATTCCCCAGAATCTACTGAAGAACAACTCTCTCTTTTGTTTACAATAAACAAACAAACCTTTGATGTATGCTTTTTAAACCATGAGTTGAATACTCAATGAAACATCAAAGAAAACTAGCAAAATAACCCCAGATATAAACCCTAGAACCCAAAAAGAAGATCTGGAGGCGTTACCCTAGATTTGGACTGAAACACGTATTTATAGAAATCTGTCCCGCGATCTGCGCTTGAGCGTTAGAATGGCCGCTCGAGCAGACCGACGCTGGAGCGCGGAAAATTCCACTCGAGCGGGAAAAAACATATCGCAGTATTTTTGCAGGCGATCAAACTTCTGGAACTCAGCATTCTCCGCTCGAGTGGGGGAATGTCTACTCGAGCGGACAAGCAACTTCGAAGGCAATTTTCCATTTTGCTTCGGGGGCACTGCCCCCTGGACCCCAGCGAGCTGACCGGGTAGCTCGATCCCCGTCATAATCAGTGAAGTGGCAATCTTGAAAGCATTAACATCACAAACTTCTCTGCAAGGCACAATTCGGGTTGGATTCGCATCCAAACACTCATAGTCTCACTGAAATAAAAAGTGCGAAAACAAGTACAACTGAAAGGAGTTTTGTCAAACGGGATTGCCAAGAATAAAAACCTAACAATCTCTCCCTTTGGCAATGCCGTGACAAAACACACATAACAAATAAAATCCTAAACACCCCAACTCGTAACAGCCAACAAAAGCCAACTTCTTTCTCAAGGTCATGATCTACAAAATAGTTATTAGTGCCACAATCTCCAAAACAACTATTAGTCCCACAAGAGTATATGAGAAAGCAATAGACATATGACAAGATTATCTTGAAGCATGAGATGAAAATATGAATAGATATAAATTGGAGATTTTAAGAACATGCCGCATGAATAGATGAAAACTAAGACACATGCACCCGTCCGACCCATGACATGAAAACATGAAATCCAAGGACATAAGGACACATGACAGTACTCATTGACAAAGAAAGCTCAAACAACGAAACCAAGAGCATAAACCACACAAGTAATGATATGACGATCTAAATAACAGTAGCATGCATGAAGGAAACAATAAAGAAACAGTGCATAGTAACATACAAAACAACTAAAGCTAATCTCCCTTACCAAACAAATCAAAGTGATCATGTTAATAAACTCTTGTAATGATAAACCAAACTCTCCCTCACTAAAAACAAAGAACAAGAAGAAAACGGCAAACAATAATATGGTGGAGCAAGTAGGGAATTTCAGATTTGTACCTTACAACACACAAGACTATCCAAAAAGCACAATTACTTGAAAAACACAATGTGCACAGCCTCTAGAAAATTCCTCATAAAAGAAAGTGATGCATTATGTGAAAAGCATAGATCCCATGAGAAAAGTGTGTGTGTGACTCTTGGAGTTCGACAAACACAAGATTCAAATCCTAGTAGTGATCTAATAGCTGGACCTCTGACAAGAGAATCTAAACACAACTAAGGAAAGTCAAAAGACTATCCAAAAAGCATAATTACTTGAAAAACACAATGTGCACAGGCTCTAGAAAATTCCTCATAAAAGAAAGTGATGCATTATGTGAAAAGCATAGATCCCATGAGAAACGTGTGTGTGTGACTCTTGGAGTTCGACAAACACAAGATTCAAATCCTAGTAGTGATCTAATAGCTGGACCTCTGACAAGAGAATCTAAGCACAACTAAGGAAAGTCAAACCACTAGGAATCAAGGGGTATTTGTTGAGTAATAGCGGAGGCCCCCCTCAATCAATGAATCCCTTTTTTTTATTTTCACATTTTTTCTTTTCTTTCTTTTGCACATTTTTTCTTTTTCTTTTTCTTCTGCTTTTTCTTTTTCTTTTGCACACTCATTGGCGGCTGACATGCTCAAGAGTATGGAAACCGAACCAGAGAAGCATGGATATAATAAGGATAGCCTGGTTGGTGACTCTGAGGTAGCCTTTTTCTCATGGCTGGACTACAAAGAATAGAGGGGAAAGCCGTGGAGATGCAAAAAGATGGAAGGTAGTTAAGAGACTCAACATCACCCATGATATGCTAGTATAGGTCAATTCCTCTAGAAAAACAAAAGATACCATGCCAAAAGTCCATAGAGAAAACAGATCACTAAGGCGGAAGACTCCGATATTTGCTAATCCAAGAGTGTGTACAGAATGAGACATACTAATCAAAGAACGCACACTCCGAAATGAGTAATGACCACAGAAAGCACACACATATTAACATGTAATGGATATTCTCATCAATTCCAATATGCACCAAGGACCACTCAAAAATTTCAAGCTTGCAAAACCATACTAAGAAAATCTTTTTGGGATTTTTTTAATTTTTTTTTCTTAACCAAAGCGAGACAAAAAACGAACAAGCACACATTATTTTTTCATTAAAAAAAACACACAGAAACCCAAAGCTAAAACAAATAACTAAATTAACACAAGTCAAGTTTTCTCACCCAAACCGCTTTAGTATAAACAAAGTTGTGAGCATTGCGGTTCTTGGGTGGTGTCTTGACATTGTGGTTCCCTTTGCTTTCAATGAGAACCCGTCTCGACTTGGTTTCCAACTTCCGATTTCTAGGTCTAGGCAAATACAAACTCGCTCCATGTTTGGTCTCAAGCTGATTACTACCAATGAAGTGTCTCCTACCCCATGAGATGTTGGAATTTCTTCCATCTGTATGAGACACTCTCCCATGCAACTTATAACAATAAGGGCGAATATGACCATGCATACCACAATGATGACAAATAAAAATAGGGTATACAGGGTGTACCTTCTTTTCTTTTACCTTACCAACTCTAGGAAGTTTGAGAAATCCATCTTCATGTTGAATTTTTTGTTCTCCCTTTCCTTGAGTTCTTGTATCATGAGATGTAGATGCATCTGTTTTTGCTCTTTGTTATCACCAAAGCTAATGCCACTCTTGTCACAACACATTTGTTGAGACCCAATGATATCCTCCAAAGTCTTTGATCCTTTGTTCCAAAGACCAATGGTAGCCATAGCACACTTGAGTTCTTCCTCTTTCTTGGTCATTAGTTCTTCCAAAGCAACTTGAGACATCTCGAGAGTTTCAATCTTTTCTTCATATGTTGCATAGATTTGCTGTAGCTCATTCCTCTCTGTCTCACAAGTCAAAAGTTTTGCACAAAGAGCTTGTCGATCAGTAGCTATCTTGATGGCATCAATCCTAGCCTCAAAAATCTCCTCCTTTAGTTTGACATTCTCACTTTCACATGCTTTGAGTTTCATAGTGAGTTTTTCATTAAATTTAGATAAGTTAAGAGGTTCCTTATACAACTTTTCATAAGCTTGCTCAAGCTCTTCATCATCACTTCCAGAGGATTCATCATTAGTGGCATTCTCAACCGACCTCTTCGGATACTCTGTTCGTCCTTCAGTTTCGGAAGCTGCCATGAAAGTAAGGAATTGTTTATGTCCCTCTTCGCCTTGATCTTCGTTGTCACTTTCATCTTCATCAGATTCTGATTCATCATCCCAAGTGATAGCGAGAGCTTTCTTCTTCTTCAAACGAGTGGAGCATTTTGAAGCAAAGTGGCCAAATCCTTGGCATTCATAGCATTGGACTCTTTCAGAGTTCCCTTGTATCTTTCCTTTCTCCTTCTTGGCTAGAGAATTAATTTTGAGTTTATCTTTGCCTTTAGATTTATGAGTATGAGTAGATTCCAAAAGATTAGGATTCTTTTTCAAAAAATATTTTTTAAATTGTTTAACAAAAGCAGCCGTAATCTTGGAATCTATCTCACAATCCTCATCAGAATCCTCTCCAACTCTATGAGCACTACTAAAACCAATAGCATCTTTTTGTTTCTTTTTGAAATTCCTATGTGCCTCATAAGTTTGGAGATTTCCAACCAAGTGATCCAGCTTGAGGTTGTCAACATCTTGAGCCTCCTCAATAGCTGTAACTTTTGGTTGGAACTGATCGGGCAAGGATCTCAAAATTTTTCCCACAACTTTGGATTCTGGTATTTTTTCACCTAAATTGAAGCTGGAATTAACAATGTCACTCAACTTTGCATAAAATTCATCAAAGGTCTCACCATCTTTCATTGAAAGGTTTTCGAAACTAGACGTGAGCCTATGAAGTTTTGAGCGTTTAACAGAAGGAGTGCCCTCGTGAATAGTTTGTAATATATCCCAAGCCTCTTTTGCAACTTCACAATTGCAAATACGACTAAACTCTTCAGGTGTGACAGCGCAAAAAAGAGAATTGATAGCTTTACTATTCCAGCTACTATTTTGGTAATCAATTGTGTCCCACTTATCAATTGGTTTGGGAAAAGTTACTCCATCAACGGTAAATGTTGGTTCAGTCCACCCATACACGACAGATTGCCAAACTTTTTCATCAATAGATTTTAAAAACGATCTCATCCGAGCTTTCCAAAAAGAATAATTGGATCCGTCAAGTAGGGGTGGTCGATAGAATTTCCCTCATGAATTGTATCCATTATCACAAATCAAACAAGATCTCGCTCTAATAGATTTGTAAAACAAAAAAAAAAATAGAGCGACCTGCTCTAATACCAATTGAAAAATTTAGAAATCCCTTAGATATTGATTTGTGATTATATATCAATTTTAAACAGTATATAACAATCCCAATCAAACAATCAAGACAAATCAACACAACGATTTTAACGTGAAAAAACCACAATTGGAGCACCTCCAATTGTGATAAAAAAATCACGGGCAACAGCCACAAAACAATCCACTAAGAAGATATAAAGGAATTCCACAGGTATACTCTCAATTACCTAGCGAATCCATGCCCGAATTGAACCAACCTATATGTGCCTCTTCCAACCTTGTCTTCACCTCGGAATTGTCTTAACGATGAGCCACTCTAGAATCCACCAAAGCTTTAGGCTCAAATTCCCCAGAATCTACTGAAGAACAACTCTCTCTTTTGTTTACAATAAACAAACAAACCTTTGATGTATGCTTCTTAAACCATGAGTTGAATACTCAATGAAACATAAAAGAAAACTAGCAAAATAACCCCAGATATAAACCCTAGAACCCAAAAAGAAGATCTGGAGGCATTACCCTAGATTTGGACTGAAACGCGTATTTATAGAAATCTGTCCCGCGATCTGCGCTCGAGCGTCAGAATGGTCGCTCGAGCGAACCGACGCTCGAGCGCGGAAAATTCCGCTCGAGCGGGAAAAAACATATCGCAGTATTTTTGCAGGCGATCAAACTTCTAGAACTCAGCATTCTCCGCTCGAGCGGGGAAATGTCCGCTCGAGCAGACAAGCAACTTCGAAGGCAATTTTCCATTTTGCTTCGAGGGCGCTGCCCCGGACCCGCCAAGGGGCGTTGTCCCCCTGGACCCCCACGAGCTGACCGGGCAGCTCGATCTCCATCATAATCAGTGAAGTGGAAATCTTGAAAGCATTAACATCACAAACTTCTCTGCAAGGCACAATTCGGGTTGGATTCGCATCTAAACACTCATAGTCTCACTGAAATAAAAAGTGCGAAAACAAGTACAACTGAAAGGAGTTTTGTCAAACGGGATTGCCAAGAATAAAAACCTAACAGATTAAAATCATATTTAAGTCTATAAGCTTGGTGTTTAACTTTATTATTTTTAGATTTAAATTCAGTATGTAATTTATCTAAGTCAAGAGCAAAAAGTTTACTAATAGTTAATAATTGGGGATTTATTGGAGGTATGACTTCAAAGTCAATTTGTGTTGGTGAATCCTAAGAGACAGTATCTTCTTCAGGAAGATGAGTATAACTAGAATAGACAGGTTTACTAATCTGAGAAGTTGCAGAATCATCTACTCCTTTCATTTTGCTATGTGAAGTTTGACCAATATGAATTTGACTGTCTTTCCTGAATAAAGGTGTATTAAATATTTCATCTTCTGTTTCAGTGTCAGTAGGTATACTAGAAGTACTATGTCTAGAAGATTGAGTGGACCTATTGAATTTAATTCTAACTGAACTATCAGTAAATTGTTGAATATCTTGGACATCTTGACTAGTGGACTGTTTTTTATTATGTTTGTAATTTTCATTGACTGTAACCCATTGGTCTGGGAGAGTAATATCTTTCCATTCAATCATCTTAGGAATATTTATATTAGTATCATTACTACTACTTTGGATTAGTAAAGTTTTGTCTTTTGGACTTTTGTGTAAAGCTTGAACATTTAAATTAGTTTTAATGCATTTGTAACAAACGCGATAAATCAATGCAATATTATGAACTTTTTCTTTCATAGTTGTAAAAGAACCATTTAACTTGATATTCAAAGTTAAAGCATCTAATATATGTGAATCTCTAAGGCTAAGAGTAAAATCAGGAAAGCAATTAAAATGGGCGGGTCCTCTATGGAGACCAATTTCCATCATACCCATTAAACTATCATTATAATCAAGAAAATGAGCATCTCTTAAACATAATAAAACAGAAGTATTTTTACCTTATTGAGTTAATGGTTTGATTCCAACTTGAATTAATCCTAAGTGAATAAAATTATGACCAGTTTTTAAATGACGTTTAATAGTATTAGTAACAAGTAATTGACATGTTTCCTTAGGTTTTTCTAAAGCATAAACCTGTTCTAAAGTTTTAACATGAAGATTTACATGAAACGTAGATTGCATGAAAGTAGTTTTATATATTTCTTTAATTGGTAGTTGTGGTATGTTCCAACTCACATCAATTTTATCATTTTGTATTTCTATATCTTCTTCATTAATTACTAAACCTTGATTAGGTATAGAGGGTAATGTTATTGACCTAGAGCTGACAGAAGAGTTACTTCTAAATAATCGACTCATTTTTCCTTTTTATGGAAATGACTTACAGTGAGCTTAATACATTGTCTAAACTTATCATGTTTTCACATACGATGTGTTCACTCATACCCACTCCGGAAAACCCTATGTATCTAATTCTGCCTAACCAAAGGACTTCCCTAGGACATGGGACGAAAGATGGGTGGCTAATAACAAAGTAGAAGAACACAGATAAAGTTTTTGACAGATTAAGAGGACTGCAAACAATTTTCTAGAGGAAAGGAACAGAGTTGAGCAAATAGAAATAATACTTCAATAAGCAACGCAAATCAATAGCAACCTGGCTCTAATACCAAATAGTTCTTCAAAATAGAGTTTAAAATAGAAATAAAAAATAAATTATGTTGTTTGGTAAGTAGAATTACTTCTAGTGATAGGAATGACTCTGGAAATAATCTCATTTTTTTCATTTGATTTTACTCATTATGTCACGATCCGAACCCACCCCTATGGATTTAGGCCATAATCGGCCAGTAATCACGAGATTACCTACGGCCTCAAATCAAACCAAACATAACTCATCAGAGTAAAGGGGCCAAACGGAAGCAAAATTTAAAACTTTGTCCATAGAGCTGTGCTTACATGGCACGTCATAACAAACCATACACATACATGTTAATAACTCACAACAGAAAGTATAGCAACATAAGGTTCTGTACAGACAGGATCATTTAAGTCTAAGTCAACCCATGAAAACTATATACAACAGATTCAAAGTCTTCGCCAACATGACAAAATATAAATACATAACAAAAGGGCGAAGACGAGTCTCGTGCGTGAGATGCAAGGGCTAACTCTCCAAAATCTTGGTTGTTCCTCACAGACTTCACTGAGGCTAGGTCTGGACCTCTCTTGGCTCACCTACAAACACATGAATGAGCGTGAGCGAAAGCACAGTGAATAATATCAATTGAAGAAGATGCATTGGAACAATATACATCGGACGGCCTTAGGCCCAATTCATATTTCTATCTAGTATATAAATAGCTATAGATCAAGTGACTTCGGTTCCAAACACTTCGGACGGCCTTGGGCCCAATCCATTCATGTCAAATTGGCCTTTAGCCCATTTGCCTTTCATTCATGTTAGACTGGCCTTTGGCCCACTCATTCTTTCATTCAGATCATACTGGCCTCTGGCCCATTCATTCTATCGTTCAAATCATACTGGCCTCTGGCCCACTCATTCATTTATGTCAAACTAGCCTTCGGTCCATTCATACTTTCATGTCAAACTGGCCTTTGGCCCATTTATATTTTCATGTCAAACTGGCTTTTGGCCCATTCATATTTTCATGTCAAACTGGCCTTTGGCCCATTCATTTGGTATAGCAAACGTTGTCTACCAATCAATTGACAAACTTATAAACTTACATAGAAGTAAGAAATTGGACAACAACATATTTCAGATATCTTTGTCAAGATATTACCCACAGTGATCGGTTGGTTGATTTGCCTTGGAGCTTGACCCTACACATCGCATAACACATATGGGTCACAAATGGTTCAATCCGTTCTTTAATTCACGTATACCTCTTTAGGCTTTATTCTTATCCCTTTAATTCATTTATAATGCTTAATGCATGCCTAAGAGTACTTAGAAGTGAAAGAGAACGGAAAACGAAACACAAAATGTACTTTCAAAATTTTCAGAAATAGGGTCCCCGCTCGAGCGGACCCATGAGGTCTGCAAAAGTACTTGATGCATCACATTTACGCTCGAGCGTGAATTCTAGCGCTCGAGCGGAAGGCCTCACTACGTGGCTCCCCGCTCAAGCGTGAACTTCCCCGCTCGAGCGGACATCCATGTCTGCAAAATATACTGGGAGCACGGATTTCACGCTAGAGCGGCAGTCTCCCCGCTCGAGCGAACATCAAAATTCTGGAAAATCCAGAACATGTTCTTGAGCTCAACTTCAACATTCCAACCAACATTTCTTGCACACAATGGCTCGAACTTCATATAAACAAGTACTAACATGGTACAAACACCAAATTACAACACAATGAAGCTCAATTCCTTGAATTACTTACATGCATGCCTCAAATTGACCCAAACTCATCACCAACACATTAAACTCAAACATTCAAACTCACACCTCTATGATTTGCATATGCATGTGGGAGATACTCATTATTCTCAACTTAATTGGTGAAGAGATGATCAAATACATACTTCAACCAAAAATTCAACATGGATCATACACATTATGCTCAAATATGGAAATCCAAAGCAATTTCTTACTTGCATGTACATATTGGCTTCCAATTCAACAAAACCAACTCATTTCTTGCTCTAGATCACCATTTAATCTTCAATTCACAAAATCACAACTCAAATTCATATGTTAAGGGTTGATTACTCACCTAGGAGCTTTAATCTTCCCAAACTTATGCTAAATTCTTGAGTTACACTCCAAAATCTTCAAGCTTCTTGAGAAATCTTCAATCTCCTACACTTTCTCTCTCTAATTCAGTTCTCTCACTCTCTAAGGAGCCAAAAACAGCCAAATGAAGTAAAAGAGAGATATTGAGTGTATAGTGCCCTTATGGTAAGTCCCACAAATAAAAAATATCAATATTAAATAATTGGGCACTTAATTAATCGTTCTGAATCTAATTATTTTGATCCGAATAAATTTTCAATTAAATTTCACCGTAGGTTCTAAAAATTACGCTAATCACAATGGTGTAGTCAATTCCGGTTTCGGTGGCCGATAAGGCCTTCAATTTAAATTCCAAAGCAGATAATCAAACAGATATTCCTACGGTGAACAGATAGAAATTCAAAACCACATATATTCACATAAATGGCACACAAAATCATATCAAACACATAATCATATTCATATTAAGGACCAATTAGCATAATACGGAACAGGGTTATCATACATTAGCAAATCAACGATTGATTTTTTTTTTTCTTCTCTTTATTCAGATCTAATGAATGAGAATGATTTATGTGTAGTATCCATAAATCACCACTTAAGTACCATAAAAATAATTTAAAAATTTTAATCAAGAGATGGTTCTTATTGTCTACCTTAATGTTGCAAGGATGGTTTGGATTAGGGGTGAGTAACGGATATACCGATCCGCCAAAATCGACCTAACCGAACCGATCCGCTGCATTTTGAACCGATGCATGATGACGAGCAGACGGTTGTGGATTTTCTCCAATCCACCAATTTGGCGGATGGATGGCAGATTTGAGATTCCTTTGGCCGCAACCGAACCGCCAAACCACGAGCACCCCTAGTAATTTATAAAATTTTGTGTTTTCAATTTGTTTAAATATTTTGTTTGTGTTTTCAATTAAAAAAGTTTCAATTTGTTTAAATATTTTGATTGTGATATTCTAAAGTTTCAAACTTTTTTTCTTTGGATGAAACATACAGTGATTGTAATACTTTTTTAAGTCATTTACTATAATTCTCTTCTTTTTTTTTCTTTTTTTTTTTTGAGGAAGTGCACAAGTCAACGATTGATTTTTTTTTTTCTTCTCTTTATTCAGATCTAATGAATGAGAATGATTTATGTGTAGTATCCATAAATCACCACTTAAGTACCATAAAAATAATTAAAAAATTTTAATCAAGAAATGGTTCTTATTGTCTACCTTAATGTTGCAAGGATGGTTTGGATATTTAAAATTTTCCATTGCTTTAGTTGTATTTGTTGCTTCCATTGATTATATAAATTTCCTTTCTTTGTCCTATTTTCTTCCTTTAATATATATATATATATATATATAAAGGATCAATTAATATAATCACTTAGGTTGTGTTTGATAAAGTTAAAAACTGAAACTCAAGTATTAAAAATTGAATGTTGAATTTTTTAAACTGAAAAGCTATTTGATAAAAATTTAATTACTTAACTAAAAACAAATTGTTTGATAAGTATAAGATCAAATTTGAAATACATTATTTTTAAATTATATTTCAATTTTTATATTGTGATGGTGGTGGGTAATAGTAGTGGTGGTGGTGATGGTATGATGGTTATAATGGTGTTGGTGGTAATGGTAGTGGTGGTGGCGGCGGCATGATGGCGTTGATAGTGGTAGCAATAGCGATGATAATGGTGCTTATGGAAACAATGACAATTGTGATAAAGGTGGTGGTAATAGTGGTGGTCGTGGTCGTGGTGACATGATGGTGGTGGTGGTATAGTGTTGGTGGTGGTGGTGGTGGTGGTGGTGGCGGTAGCTACAGCAATGGAATGATGGTGGTGGTGACAATGGCAGTGACGGCGGCGATAGTGGTAGTGGTAGTGAGTTTATAATAGTATATATCGATATTTATGTTTAGTATTTATAAATTCAGTTATAATTAAGTAAGTTTTATATGATTTAAAACTTTTCTTAAGTTTTAACTACATTTAAAGACACACTTAAATTTTTAAATAATATTATCAAACAGACTTAATTGATTAGTACTTGATACATTCAGTTTTAAATGTTGAATTGATAAAGTTGAAAAATGAAGGCTGAATTGAAAATTGAATGATGATTTTTTTTTTTAACTAAAATGGTGTTTGATAAAAATTGTGCTGAACTAAAAATAAGTTATTTGATATGTACAAGATCAAATTAGAATTTATTATTTTTGAATTGTTTATTTCAATTTTTATATTGTGATGGTGGTATTGGTAATGGTGATGGTATGATGGTGGTGGGTGGTGGTAGTGGTAGTGACAGTGGCATGATGGTGGTGGTAATGATGGTAGTAGTAGAAAAATGATGGTGGTGTGGTAGACACTGGTGATAAAGGTGGTGGTGGCGGCGATTGTAGTGGTGGCGGTGGCATGTTGGTAGTGGTGGTAGTTGTAGCGATAGTGGTGGTGGTGGTGGTGGTGACGACAACAATAGCATGATGGTGGTAGTTGTAGTGGTGATAGTAATGACGGTGAGTTTATAATAATATATATCGATACTTTTATTTAATGTTTATAAATTCAGTTAAATTTAAATAAGTTTTATGTGATTTAATTTTTTTTAATTTTAATTTATATTTTTATTTTAAGAGGCACTTATTTAAATGATATTAATTGTAATTAGTAGTTGATTAAAATTGAAAATGCCAAGCCTCCACCTAAAAAATTCACAAAGTAGGAGAAAAAAGTAAGATAGTGAGATATCTTTACAGTTGGATTCCATCATCATTGAAGTTTCGAGGAAACTACATTAGGCTTCATTTTTCTGCATTTGACTTTTGATTTTTATCAGATTTGATTGGATCTTTTTTGGTGAAATGTTTTTACTCCAAGTTTACCACACAATTTCTTGTTGGGAAAACTACACTTGCTCAATTATTATATTTTTTACTTTATTCTTTTAAATTAAAAATTTGATATAATTTACGTCTTTTATTTTTTGAAAACTTTTAATCTAATCCTTTCTAATAACAACGTACACCATTTATTATGTCTTCACATGTTTCTCAATTATCCAATACAAATAATTAATAATCTACATTCTCCACCAATCATACTATCATGAAACACCATGTACTCTCAGATAATCACCGCATTTTAAGAGGTATTTATTTTTTAGATGCAAGTACAAGAGAGAGGGATTTTCGAGTTGGAATTGGCATTGTGGGACGAACTTTGTTGGGTGCCATTTTGTTCATCAAATCTATCCCTTTATCTACTTGTCCTTCCCCTAGAGTGCTTGAAGCTCTGGCAGTTCGAGAAGCCTTACAGCAGATATTGTTTGGCCAACATCGCCATATAATTGTTGAAGGTGATGCTAAGACAGTATATCAGAGCCTTAATGGTGAAATACACCCTCCTCAAGATAATGCTGTGATTGTGCAAGACTGTCGAACATTAAGTCTTGCATTCCGTTCAGTCTATTTTCATTTTGTTCCGCGTATTTGTAATGGTGTAGCGCATGATATTGCGCACCATGCACTGTCAATTGATGAGACTCGGGTGTGGGAAGTTTGTTTTCCATCCTGATGTTTACACTCCCATCAATCTGATATTGGGCATCTAGACCCATTGTAATTATCTTTATGAATAAAACTCTTCTATCTTTGGCCAAAAAAAAAAAAAAATAAATTTAAATGATATCAATTGAGATTAGTAGATTAAAATTGAAAATGCCAAGCCTCTGCCTAAAAAAAATCACAAAGTAGGAGAAAAAAACGGGGGTAATGAGATATCTTTACAGTTAGATTCCATGGTCTCGTTTGACAATTAATATTTTAGTTTAAAAGTTAAAAAATTATTAAAAAAATTAAAAATCTAACAACTTATATCAAAAAGTCACAAATTTATTTTTCTCTCTAATTTTTACATATTTTTTTTTGTAAAAAGTTAAAAAATCATTCCAAATATATTAATTTTTTTAGTTTATATTTTAATCAAAAAATCAAAAATTAATAAAATAACTTATTAGTAACGGAGGCCTGAAGTTTCGAGGAAACTACATTAGGCTTCATTTTTCCTAGTAGCATTTGACTTTTGATGTAATGGGGATGCAACTTTATCAAATTTGATTGGATTGTATTGGGGTGAAATGTTTTTACTCCAAGTTTACCACACAATTTTTTGTTGGGTCTTCTGAGGGCTTTTTGCCATTTTCTGTGGAGGTTTTTGCATCCTCCCTTGGTCCTTTTCTCATCGATGTGGAGTGATGCAAATTGAGTTAACCTTATGGGCTTCCAACATTACTAGAAGAAGAAGAAGAAGAAGAAGAAAGTAAAGGAAGAAAAAGTTATGCAGACTGATTGAATTCATGATGAATGATACATGGATTTGATTTAAACCATGGTTGATAAAGACTTATAAATTCAGATTGCTAATGGTTAATCCTATGGATTCATGATAACACACAAAAGCTAAAATTTGAATAGTTACTATTTTCCGTAAGATTTGACTGAGACAAATCGATGTTGGCGAGTTGACTCAAGACTGATAGGCAGTTCATGTCAAGTGTTAGGCTCTTTTGAGCTTTTCTCTAATATTGATTGCAAGTACATCCCTTGTGACTCTATTCTCATCTGCACCTTCTTTTGTACCTATGACATATTGGGAAAAAGAAAGAGGAAAAAAATAAAATAAAAATCAGACAATGGCCAAAATCCATGGCATGAATTAGCAAAAGGTTTGTGACACACTATAAAGTAAAGTTAAGAGGGAAAATGACTGTCAAACTGTCAAATGATAGAGATCTCATTGCCTCTGCAATTGGCATTTCATTAGCAACATATATTCTTTGCACAGCTCTAGCGAGACTGACCAGAAATCTCTACAACCCAAAGCGGCTGAGACTGTGCACTGTCTGACACAGAGGAGTCTGGGAATACAACAACAACATATCCATTCTCACAGCCACTTTAGAACCAGCAGCTATTGTACTGCAATTGTGATTCAAAAGAATGGCACCACTAACCATCATTTTAAAAATAAATAAATAAATGTAAATATATATATTAGTACAAACGCAGAATGGGAAAAATAATGGATAACTTACGTAGATGAACAGAAATGAATAACTACAAAAATGATTTACTAACATACATTCTATATTAATCATCAAGTACAATCTTATCATTCCAGCTGCTACACTCTTGTCACTGGAAATTGGAGACAATTTCAGACTTTCAGCACAAAATGTAATCTTTAGACATTTTTGTTTCACAGTCATCTCGGTGCTAAGATCAAAGTCCAATCCCATTTGCAATCCAAACTAGACCATCTTAGATAGCACACACAAAAAGGTCATCTCGGTGCTAAGAGCAAAGACCAATCCCATTTGCAGTCCAAACTAGACCATCTTAGATAGCACACACAAGAAGCTAACTTCGTTCTACATACCGACTGCTTAATAAATTATTACATGAACTAGTTTTTGATACATTTCAAATTTTGACACACCAATAATCAGCAACAAAGACAGGTTAAAGAAGTTCAGTTAAAATCGATCATTTCTCCAATAACAATAACTGACGATGGAAATTGAACTCCTAATCATGTATCATATGGAACAGGAACATTTCAAAATGAATCACGTTTGTCATTAATCCCTGTTATAAGAGGTAGCTAAACATGTCCTGTTGAATGATCTCGACTCAACTCAGGTTCAGAATGTTAATCCAAGTGAGATGAATCAATCCAATAGTTTAAGAGCTTAAGAAATATGAATGACATGTTAGTCATATGTTTAAAACTTGACGAAATTTGTTTTACATGTTTATGAGTTGATTGCCCCTGAGGTTAATTAATCCGTTGATGTAAACCAAGATCCATTTTCTTGTGTGTGTAAGAAAATAAACAAACCAAACATGAATGTGATCTTTTAGAGGAAAGCAATAGGTCTTTACAAAGAAGTCCACAAACATTCATACTGAACAAGGACTTCAGCCTTCAGGAGTACAAAAGGACATTTTGTAATATCACTTTACTACTAATTTTACTGACAAGCAAATATGTAAGGATCATTTCAAGAAACATTCAAATAAGTGAAAGAGAATTTATCTTGGTCTATATGGAATGTCCACGTGTAATATGCGCATTCCTTTCTGCACTTCACTCACTTGTGATTCCATGTATTTACTGATCGATATCTGGAAAGGGTGCTATTTTATACCAATCCTCCTCATTTCCCTTTTAACATGGCCTTGCCAATTCAGGACTGCATCCACAAATGCTCAAAGTTTGGAATTTGGTTAGGCTTTGAAAGCTATGCAGCAGTGATGGAATCTTGAGGCAGTCCCAAATGCACAATGATTGAAGAGACATAAGGTTTCCCGACCATTCAGGAAGTGATGTGAGCTCTTGATACCCAGAGATTGATAGAGATCGTAATCCAAGGACATGATGCAATGCCTCAGGCAAAGTCTTCCACTTTGCACAAATAACAAGATTATCTGATCTCCTGCATGCGGGTTGACCAGAAATAATTAGGTGTGAAGGGAATTAACATGTTTAATGCTCTGTGGAAGAGTCAATAGGTTATGGCACCCACTAACATTCAATTTCTCCAAGGCCATTTCATGTTGATGCCCCACACATCGAACACTTGTAGCGAGCCAAAATTTTTGAAGTCAGAAGAAAATGTCAAATTCTTTGCTTTGATATATTACTTGAGTTTTTAGACTCCATCATATGATATTCGTCTTCCATAATAGATTGGACGAGATCATGGATAAGATCATGCATTTTGAAAGTAGTGTTTCCCATTTCTTTGTCCACGTCTTGGAAAAAAGATCTCCAATATAACTCATTCCATATCCCATTTTCATTATCTTCTAACTCTGGTTGTCCATTAGATGAAATGAAGTCATTAGCCATCCAAAGATGAATTAAATTTTCCTTTTTAATTCTAGAACCTATATACATATATATATATATATGAAGGCACAATAAACAAAACATCGTCTCAATTTCAATGGAAAATTATAGTAGCTTAATGACGCAGTGGAATAAATCACACGAGACTAGATATCGTTCTAGTAGACGAGAATTCTTGAATCCACAAGGAAGATAGAAGAAAACCTCTATAAAATATTATTGAATGAATCAATTACATATACTTGTAGGCTTATTTATAATAAACTAAACCTAATACTTGTAGGAAAAGTGATTCCAAAATAAACTAAGAAACTTAAATCAACACAAATTAAGAAACCTAAGAGACTAAAATTCTAAACTATTTAAAATCGTAGTCAAAATCTAATTCTAAAATAATAAAATTAAGAAACCTAATAATTCTAAAATATTTAAATTACAAGAATCCTAATAATACATCAAAAATATTAAAACTAAAAATATAAAAATTCTTAAAATCTTGTCTTGAAAATCTTGTCCTACATCAGACTCCTCTTCTTTGAAACAACTTGCCCTCGAGTTCATGTTAGAAATCTGCCATCGTCCATGCCAAATAAAAAGATACTTGGAATATTTCAGTTGTTTGTCTCTCATGGGCAGAAGTTCATCTGGCAACTCGTCAGCAGTAAGTTCTTGGAATTCCTCCAACAATGGTTGAATTTTCTGAGAGATTGGTGTGACCGTGTTCTCCTTGGCCACAGGTACCATTGTTTTCACAACCATAGCATATAACTCTTGTGAAGTTTTCGCATCTGCCACAAACTCGCACTACAACAAGTTGGGTCTTGAATGACGAAATTTTTTTGTCTCCAAAGAGCTAATTTCGTCACTATAGATATTTGTGAGGAAATATTTTCGTCACCAGTTTCGTCATTGAATGTTTGTCACTAAAAACCACCGTGACGAAAAATAATTTCGTCACCAATGAAATTACTTCAGTGACGAAATTTTTTGTCACCCATAAAACAATATTTTGTCTCAAAAAATTCTCATTTTCGTCACCAAATAGTTATTCAGTATCATATTTATAACTTTAGTTGACGAATAAATTTGTCACACATGTTAATCATTGATGAGGAAATAATTGTGTCACAATAAGATGTAAAAGTGACGAAATTTTTCGTCTTCAAAAGTCATACATGGGT
>NW_021024599.1:1059094-1070382 GCF_004153795.1 Camellia sinensis | reverse complement strand
ACTTCTTTCAAAAATCAGTTTTCTCAAAACGATTTGCCGGATTTGGACTCTTTGGTTCAGACTTAGAACCGTGACTAACGAAAGTCGAGTCCGAGCTGGATATTGATCAAACATGCTCTAAATAAAAGTAGGCACAGAACAACAAAACTGAAATGGAACTGAGAACCCACTTGTAAAGTGACAAGCCTGTCATCAAATTGTAGTTCTTTGGTGACAAAATCAGCCCCAATTGTAGCTTTATATTGCTGATTGAACTTCTTATGAACATATCCAGTAAGCAGTCAAATACCCACAAGCACTAATTCAAATAACATCAAAAATAATTCACAATGAGCTTAAGTAGCTCTCTCAGTTTGGATTTTAGAGCTGTTTCATTGGATTCCAAGGTCAAAAATTCAAAGAAAAATCAAAGCAATTTTCAGACCCAATAGCAAAACAATTGACTTGTAATTAAAAAAAAAAAAATCAATATCGAGATTTGAAGATTGAGCTACAATAAAAAAATTGAAGCTGCGATCTTCAAAAATTCAGGAAAATAAACACAAAAAAAATCTTTATTTGAAGGATACTGATTAGGGTTAGAGAAAAACCAAGTTGGAAGGTCACAGGCAGCGAAGCATCCAACAAATTAGGGTTCAAATTGGGGAAAAATGAGTTAAGAAAGTAAGAGACGAGAATGGGGATAGCGAGATAGAGAAGAGGAGAGATGGAGGTCAAAAAAGCGAGAAGATGGGAGAGGGAGCTCGAAAAAATGAGAAGAGGGTAGGGGGAGAGAGAGTGAGGCAAAAACAGGGAGAGAGGGAGAGAGAGAGAGAGAGAGAGAGAGAGAGAGAGACCTGTTGTAGCGAGTGCCGGCCGGCGACGCGTGGGTTAGCCGGTGCGACCAAGATGGATGGATGGTGTGAAGGAGATGGATGGGTGAGGGAGTAAAAGAGAAAGTAAAAGAGATGCATCCTAACAGAGATATATCTCTCTTGTTCAATTTTATTTTTAATTGATTTTAAATATTTGGTGATGAAATTTGATTTTTCTCTCTAAAAATACTATATTTGGAGATAAAATTATTTCCTCTCTAAAATTTTTTACAATAGTGACAAAAAATTTCGTCTCCAAAATGGCGCCTAATCTTCCGTCAAATTTTCCAAGGGCGGGAAATTGTTTTGTGACGAAAAATAAAATTTAGAGACGAATAGAATTTTCGTCACCTATTGTTTTATTTGATTTTAAGCATTTGGTGACGAAATTTGGTTTTCGTCTTTAAAAATAATACAATTGGAGACGAAATCTTATTTTCATCACTAAAACATATATATTTGGAGACGAAATATTTTTTCGTCATGCGTTTTCGTCACCTTAGACCTTTTTTGTTGTAGTGTCGGCCTCTGAATTGGTTATAGTAAGGAAAGACTTTGCTTTGACTTTCGCAGGCACTGTGTGTTGCTTTAAGGGACTCATAGCAATTTTATGAGACCCCCAATTAAACACATAAGTGTTGTCTCGCCCTCTAAATGTAATATCCACATCAAATTGCCAAGGTCTTCCAAGTAATACATGACTAGCATCCATATCAACCACATCACATAATACTTCGAATTTATAATGTTTGCCAATAGAAATAGGTACCTTACATACTTCGGTTATCTTGACAGCAGGTCCTTTTTTGATCCAGCCAATACTGTAGGGAGAGGGGTGTGGTTCAGGAGACAACTTCAGGTGTGTTACCAATCGTTTAGCCACAAAATTTTCGTAACTTCCACTGTCCACAATAAGGTCACACACCTTTTGATTTATGGTACAACAAGAGCGAAAAAATACTGTGACGTTGACTGAGGTCCTCAGTTTTTGGTGAAAATAGAACCCTTTGAACTACGCAGTTGACTCGTTCTCCTTCTTCTCTGGCGAGTTCAGCACCTTCATACTGATCACCCTCATATTCTGGATCTCCATCATCCCCAATTTCATCTTCTTCTTCAACTAAATTAGCAGTCCTTCTTTCTGGGCACACATTAGAGCGATGGCCAAGCATACGACATCTATAACATTTATCCGTTGTTGGTTTGGCATAAGGATTTTTGTTTCGAGGTGCCTCTCTGCTACTTGATCCAGTCATCTAGTTTCCTCCTCCTCCACCAGCGGTACTTCTCTGCTGACTTACTGGAATTGTTGGTTAGGTAGCCCCTTTTCCTTTTTCCCCAGTAGGAAACGATGAATCAGGAAGGTTCCAACAATATCCAGAATAGGTTGTCTTGCGCTCCATTAGCTCGGCTTTGAGAGCCATATTATGTGCTTCATCCACAGTCCACACTATTGATAGCCCCATCTTCTCTCGAATGGTTAATTTTAACCCATTGAGATACCGTGCTACACGCTGTCCTTCGGTCTCATTCAGATTATTGCGATCTGAAAGTCGGCAAAATTCAGTTGTATAATCAAATACAGTTCGGCTTCCTTGGGTGCAATTTTGGTACAATTGAAACAAGTATTGATCATAATCTGGTGGTAAAAATCTGTCTTGAAGGAGTTGTTTCATCCGACGCCAAGTCCGTACAGATTCTCTTCCTTGTCGATGCCTATTTTTCGGCAATTGATCCCACCATACCGCAACACCTCCTTTTAGTTTGTATGCCACCAATTTCACCATCTTTGATTCTGGAACATCCATCATCCCAAAAAATCATTCCACCTCTGAAAGCCAATCAAGAAAATCCTCAATATGCAGATTTCCATTGAACTGGGGAAGATCTATCTTCATTCGGTACTCATCGAACCCTTGTTGTTGTTGCCTTCTGGGTTGATAGTTGGCTGGAAGTGGTTCAAACTCTGGTTCAGACTCCTCCTCACTATCAGATGGACAACGAAGGGGATGTCTAAGAGTATTCTGAACAGGTTGACCTCGGGCGAATCCTTCGGTGCGCAATCTGTTCTGGTTAACAGGTTGGCCTTGGGCAACTCCCTCAGCACGGACCCTATCAACCACTGGTGGCCTGTTGTTGGCATTGAGATTCAGGCCAATAAGCAAATCACGAATTTCGTTCAACTGCTCTTGCTGTTTCTCATATGCTACCCACAGGGCCTCGACCCCACGATCACCGTCAGTAGGGTTTGCATGATCTACTCTGTCTTGTGCCATTGAGCCAAGTGACTCCTTGCTCTGATACCACTTGACGCAGCGGAATAAATCACACGAGACTAGATATCGTTCTAGTAGACGAGAATTCTTAAATCCACCAGAACACCCTTGAATCCACAAGGAAGATAGAAGAAAAGCTCTTTAAAATATTATTGAATGAATCAATTACGTATACTTGTAGGCTTATTTATAATAAACTAAACCTAATACTTGTAGGAAAAATGATTCCAAAATAAACTAAGAAACTTAAATCAACACAAATTAATAAACCTAAGTGACTAAAATTCTAAACTATTTAAAATCCTAGTCAAAATCTAATTCTAAAATAATAAAATTAAGAAACCTAATAATTCTAAAATATTTAAATTACAAGAATCCTAATAATACATCAAAAATATTAAAACTAAAAATATAAAAATTCCTAAAATCTTGTCCTACATCACTTAATCTTATGGCAGGCAATATAGAATTTCCATTATGGGGCAAGTTCCAAATTTCACTTTCTTTAACAAAGCACCACTCATTTTCCTCACTTTTGAAGTGCATTAGCCCTCTAAGGACCTTTGCAGCTAAAGGTACACCCCCACACTTCTTCACTATCTCCTTCTCAATGGCCACAAGGTTTGGTCGTTCTTCATTTTCGCGTCCAAATGTTCGTTGCCTGAATAAAAGTCAGCAATCTTCTTCAAATAAAAATGACAAGTGATGCGGTGAAATAGTTCCCAACATTGATGCTACCTTTTCAACATGAGTAGTAGTAATGATAATGGAAGCACCTTTTGATCCACATGCTAGTAAATACTTCAGCCTATCCCACTTCTCTTGATCTTCGTCCCACACATCATCTAAACTACTTACAAGCAAGTATCCTTTCCCATTCAGCATCTCTCAAAGCTTTTTCACCAAAGAATCTAGGTTTGAGGCTTCACTGGTTTTCTCAGATATAGATACTATTTCTTTTATCACCCATTTTGCATTGAAATCCTGAGAAAATAAACGCTAAATTTAGGCTCAAAGTGGCTTTTTATCCTATTATCATTGAATATCATTTAGGCAAGCATTGTGGTTGAGTTAGAGCAGAGCTGGTTTCACTGTCAACAAACATTTCAACAATCTTTTCTTTATCTTCTTCTCTTCCATACATTTGTGGTTGAGTTAGAGCAGAGCTGGTTTCACATCTTTCACTAATTCAACTCGTTTCTTCACAACCACCTCACGTAAATGAAACTTCATTTGCCCTTCAGCTATTGCATTTAAGTTCTCTATGGTCTCTTTATCCTATTTTATATCTTGTGACGAAAATGTTCTCAACAAGATAACAAGTGAATGAAGAAGCGCTCACCTTCTTCTTCAGAGAACCATATTTCCATCTCAGAACTTCTGTTGTGCAATCATCCTGTAGACACCTTATTTTATTCGACTATAAGATTCGGATACCTCCATGATATCCCCAATGAAGAAGAAAGAAAGAATACTATTCCTTAGAAAGTGAGAATCTAGAAATCTATTGAACAGAGTGTTTATCCCAAAAAACAGACTATCAGAAGCCTGTTGACATGCGTTTGTGTTGCCCGGCACACACCAGAAAGAAACTAGATGTGCCGCACTACAAGAAAGCAACATAGTACAAACCAGGAGCACAGTAGCGCGCCATATGGCCTTTTGGCACACGCCATTGGAAAGTGGCGAGCACCATCATGTTATGCTGCGTGCCATAGTGGCTCTTCTTGCGCCATCTTCGCCCAGAAAGCTACTGTTCCTGTCCCACCAAGTCTAGTCTAGTTGACTTTGGCTCGACTCTTTAAGCCATTTTGTCTATAAATAAGAGCACTATTCACCCATTTAGAGAGAGAGAGAGAGAGAGGATCTTCACTCTTTTGAATTTATTTTTAGTTTAATTATAAAACAAGATGATGCTTAGTAGACACTAACCAGATGGTTACGCTAAGTGGGTGCTTAGCACTTTCCCACTTAGTAACTTAGCCCCTGAGCTCATTATCTCTAGGTATATGACGAGACTGGTGCCTATCTTTGGAGGCTCATATATGTGGTTTTCTGGAACGTATAACTGGGTGGCAACTCCTAAAAAAAAAATTCCTCACAGACCTCCAGTTGCCTTCGAGAAGACATTGGTTCCTTTCTTATGCCAAAGGCAGCCTAAAAAACCCTGTGTCCACATATCCAAGATGTCATCTGCTTCATGGGTTGCATCATTGAGTTTTCTCAACCAATTTTGTATTGTTTTGTCTCAAAATCACCTTTGGTCTGCATCATCAAAGACAACATGGATGATGGAGAGAGTGTTTGAAAACTTTTTCATCTCGTTGTCAAGCACACAAAGCAAGCCCACATCTCCTTCTGGGTTAAGGAATTCAGATATTAAAGCACAAACGGAAGAAATGACACAACCATGGTCAATTGCTGTCTGGATTCAATGTAAGCTCTCTAAATTGTAAATGCTTTGCAAACTGAATGCCTCAAGTGAGTGCTATGTATCCACACACACACACACACATACACACAAAAACAAAAAAACAAAAAAACAAAAAAAGAAGTGCTATGTATCAGAGAGAAAGGGTTACATAATAATTATCAGAAGACAAATGGGCAAAGACTCATTACCTACTGATGAATTATAGTCTTAATGAAACAATAAAAAAGTATATAGAAACAGGGGCAGGGGCATCTTTTTAGAGAACTATTTGAATTTTGATGCAAGGGGGTGGACTTTTATTAGAATTCGTTGGGTTGATTATGGTTGTAAGGTTTCCACTCCAAAATTTACCAGGAAATTCTTCAGTACACATGTGCCTCACTTAGATCAAAATTCATGAAAGGTGAACGCAACCACTGACTGGTTTTGCAATTCTCGGTCACTTGAGTCTCATAACCACGAATGACACTACTCAATGATGACATTGTTACAACAACGACTTCAACTGACTTTGTAGCGCCCTTTTTCATGTGTGATCTCCCCCTTTGTGGAATAGAATGTTCATTATTTAATGCTTTCTGAAAGTCATTCATTATTTAATTCTTTCTCGTCCACCAATTTTGCTCATTTCTTTGCAACTGCCCTTGCCATTGGTGTTGTCAATTTAGATGATCTATTTCCATATGGTATGAGGAGTGAATTTGATTTTCTCAAACATGGAGCTTTCGTTGCTTCTTTCTCATTCATTTTCCCTATCCCATGCTCATCTTCAAACTTCATGGAATTGGCCAGACCCTTTTCAATACCACTTACATTAAGGTCGACCATTTCAATGTCAATTCATTGCTCCCCTAATAGTTTGCTTGGTGGTGTTTCAACATGTACTCCATCAAATGGCATGCATTGTTGTAACAACTCAAAGATTTTACCAACTTGCTTCTCTACTTTGGTCAGTCATTCATGATTGTGCCTTGTGCCCTTATGGTCTTGTAGCAAAAGGGCATGAATTTCGCTGACTTGTTTCTCTAATTCAGCCAATCATGAGCCATCTTCATTGCCAATTCTTCCCTCGTTCAAACTTGGTGCTTGCGACTTTTCATTATGCACTGGCAAAACCACCTATTCGTACATATAAAATAACTAGTTAATGTCACATGTGCAATGTAAATTAAGTTACAATTACAAAAAGTCATGTTGTAAATGTTTACCTCATTATTCAAATATCCTCCCAAATCTTGAAGTTGATTCATACCCTGCCTAATTTCCGAATAACCCCAGTAGGACAAGCAAGGGGTGGGGCTAGAAGCAGCCACCAACTCCCTTTTGAGAGCAAATCGATCCAAGTAAAATAATCACATGACAAAAAAAACATGCCATCTTAATGTGTGTTAGACAATATGCAATTAAAATTAATAGATGAAATAATTACATATTAAGAGTAGATACCGTTAGAAGAAACAAACAACCACATACATCAGACTGCCTTTTTTCCCTGGCAATATTAATGCGGTCAATAAGAAAATCAAGCGTCTGCTTTGCCCAATTGAGTTGATTGATGGACTCAACATTCTTAACCACCTCAATGAAGGATTGGTGGATGCTTGCTTTTGTGGTGGGGCATAAGAGAGCTCCTAAGATGTACAATACAAATTTCCCTTTAAATTCAGTTCCAGCATCTTTGTTTCAATCAAAATAATATTTTAGAGATGTCAATGGAACAATTTTATTCTTCACCCCAAGTTTGTCACATAGGTTTGTAATTCCATCTGCGGACCCTGCTAACTTGACACCTAGACCCTTGGAAGGCGATCCCATCAACTCATGAACATCTTCCATCATGAGAAACATCTGAAGATCATGGATATTCAATGAACGAGGTGATGGATCAAAGTTCTGAACTAACCAATGGCACAAGTCATGATCTAAGTGTGTGCACCTAAGGCTTAAGATGCCACCAAACCCCATGTCAGACACCACCTGTTGTTGTGCATTGTCCAGCCATTTAATAATGTTACAAATGGATATAAGCTCTATCCGTGTTTGAATTTTTACTTTTGGATGCTTTTGGTGGACCACAGTTTTGACTTCGGCATATTGTTCAAATTGCAACCTTCCCATTTCTATGTACTTCCCTCTTTCGTTTTCGGGAAGTTGATTCCATTGATGTCCAATATCCTACATTGCTTGCATAAAACCATATGAACAATCACATACAAGCTTACAAGTACAAGAGGAATACCACAAACAAGTATATGTTACACTCACCTTCATGTCTACTTTCATATGGGTTTTTAAGAACTCCTTCGACTGGTCTTGCCTATGAACATATGAAAATGAATATGAGAATTCGTATAATGGAAAACATATAACTACATACAAATAGATATTAACAAAATACCAAAAGAAAATGAATGTAGTATTCAGGCTCTTTGGAGGACCAGTTGGTTTATGGGTTTCATCAGACCTCGGTGCTGCTTCTATGAATTTCCTTGGTTCTGATTTGTTCCATTCCTTTTTACAAAGAACAAGAGGTTCAAAAATAATTTCACCAAGCAATCACTAGAGACAAATTAACATGTGCAACAGAATAAATGCATCTATTATAAATAAAGTATGAACACTAACATTTTACTCACATATGTTATGCCTCTTGAGGTCTTCTATCCACCATGTTCAAATTGGCTGCAAGGTAGTTAAAGCAATGTTAGAACTTCGTTTACGGATATCCAATATCAATACACATTTTTTAATTACCAAAAATATGTAAAAATGAAGGTTTAGACAATAAAATTAGGATAAAAAAATACAACTTCAAGAACTCATCAAGTCACATGTCATACTTCGATTTGTGTTCATATAAGGTGTACGTATTGGGACATTCCCAATAGGATTAAAACAAACTTCAGTCTCTTTGATCCTAACACAAACCGATTACAATTTTCCAATTCCTTCCAGAGGCATCCAAGGAAAATAGGGGAGATATTGGGATTTGATCCTAACATTATATTTTCGTAAGTCCCCGAATGATAATTTCTCTGTCAATAGAGTAAGATTAAAAGCAAGTGCATTTGCCCAAATAGAAAAACATATAGATACTCTAATATTGATATATTAATTTGAACCAATGTCAATCGTTGTACGGACCATTTGTAAAATAAGCACAAAATTGTAGAGGGGAGATCCCCCTCCTCCCCATCCACAACTCTACTTACAACGCTCCAACGGAGAGAGGCAGTTAAAAATAAAATTCAAAAACACATAGACAGATGCAACAATGGAGGAGGGGGTAGTGGTAGGCAATGGAACAAATAAATTCCAATAAAGTAGGTCAATCCACCAATGAATCTATAAAAAAAAAAAAAAATGAACTAAATCTACAAATATTAGAGGCCTCAATATACCAAAAACGCAATGAAGACCGCCAATGGACACATTAGCTCTCATTCTTGTTATAGACGTCAAGTACCAATGTATCATCAACAATAACCTTAAGTATGGAAACAAAAAAATTAAAAGCAAAAAAAAAAACATTTAGAATCTCTTAACTAAACAATAACATAGCTTATAATTAATTAACATGGAAGAAAATGAATTACACCGGAAGCATGCATATCGCGGTCTTTAGAGAGTGAATGGAAGAGTTAGATATATTGAGTTAGAGAGAGAGTCAGAGTGAGTTATAGATTCAAGCTGTCACGCATCTTGTCATCAACTTCCAGCTCTATGAAAACAAAGCCCTAAATAAATAGACCTAATTATAATTCCTATGCTTTATATGTGTATGCATACTGTTTTAATTTTGGATTTCTATAGCATTTTACCACTGAAAGACCTTAGGATCCATGACGTAACACAGAAACATAAAAGTTCATTGGGAGATTTAAAGAAAACGAAAGTTACCCAGCCCTCGCTCTCTCTCTCTCTGCATGGACTTCATTCTAAACTTGAAGCAATTGACCTTCTAGAAAGTTACCCAACTGAAGCATGGAGTTCTTTGTTTACATACTGGCAAACTCAACATGCCTACTGTTAAAACTACTCCACTTCACCTACTCCACTACACTACTCCACCTACTCCACTATCTACTCCACCTACTCCACTACACCTACTCTCCACCCACATCTCCTATATAAAGGAGACCAACCATGCACATATCATCAATCATAATACATACAATTTATTTGTCTCTCTATTTCTCTTTATACATTAAATTTTACATGGTATCAGAGCGAGGTTAAGAACTTAGTAATTCCGCTTCACCGGTGGGGGTAGCCTCGTCTTGGCCGTCCGCCGGACAAACCCAAATTTTCTAATTTCTCTCTCTGCAGACAGCTTTATTTCCCTTCTCACTGACCACGGCTTTGCTTCATATTCTCAGCCACCTCCTCACCCTTCAAGCCTTTCTTCTTTTTCTTTTTCTTCCATTTTCATTAATTTCTTCGATTTGGAGTCGGAATTATTACCAGAATCTGACGTTTCATGTGCCGTGAGATGAGTTGCAACGGTTGTCGAGTTCTTCGGAAGGGTTGCAATGACAATTGCATACTGAGGCAATCAATTCAAGGTATTGAAACCTCTCAAGCTCAGGCTAACGCCACCGTCTTCGTCGCCAAGTTCTTCGGTCGCGCCGGCCTCATGTCCTTCCTCTCCTCCGTCCCCGACTCCCAACGACCTGCTCTGTTTCAGTCTCTGTTGTTTGAAGTGTGTGGATGCACTGTGAATCCGGTGAATGGAGCCGTCGGACTGTTATGGACGGGGAACTGGCACGTGTGCCAGGCGGCGGTGGAGACGGTGCTCCGAGGCGGCGTTTTAAGGCCGATTCCTGAGTTTTCCGGCGAAACTCCGGCGGACGAATTTGACGACGCCTCGAATAATAATACTAAAAGCATGGATTTCTTCGGATCCCTAGATCTGCATTCGGCTAGTAAGGTCAAGGATTTCAATGAATTAACGGCGAGATCACAACCGATCGCCGATCTCGATCTCTGCCTGGAGCAGAGCTTGAAGACCGCCGGCGGGAGAGTGAATCGCCGCCCGGAGAAGCGGAGGGCGGAGACGCCGTCGTCGTCGAAGTCGGAGGAATCGGAAACGACGACGTTGGAGAGCGGTGGTTCAGCCTATAATCAAACTTTACAGGGAGGACGAAACGAAGGAAAGCTTCTGAGACTGTTCTTCTAAGAGAGAGAGAGTCTATAAAATTTACCGGTTACCGGAATCGACTGTCACCTGAGCTGACGTGTAATAGATTTTGCTTTTTGTTTTTTTAGTGTTTCCCCGGTGATAAGAACCGGCGAGTTTTGTGGTGGGGGGTTGAGTTGTAGAAGGAGCACTTGATTTGTCAAGTCTCTTGTTGTGTATACGAAGGGAGAGAAAGATAAGAGTTACCGGCTAACCGGTTCCCCTACTGTTTTCTTCCAATTGACTAATTATGGGCAGTGACTTTGGGATGAAGAAATGAAATTCTGTGTGTTTTCCAAGAAATTACTCCATATCCGCAAGTGTTTTTTAAATTTAAGAGCACAAATAATACTCATTAAAAAATAAAAATGTAAAATTAATGATGTGTTTATATATAATATTTGGGCAAATTACATATACACCCCTCGAGGTTTGGCTAAATTACAGATACCCCTGAGGTTTCGGAAATTACATCCCGCCCTCTGAGGTTTGTATTTTCATAACAATTTGCCCCCTGAGGTTTATATTTCATAACAAATTACCCC
>NW_021024599.1:969357-1029132 GCF_004153795.1 Camellia sinensis | reverse complement strand
GTTGTGTGTCGTGTCTGTGGTTCTCTCTCTCATTTTTTTTCCTTTGTCTCTTTGTCTGTTTTTTTTGTTTGTGTTTTTTGTTCTTGTGTTGTGTCTGTGGTATTTTGAAGATATCTGTGTTCCTCCTTTACTGGGCTGTTGAGGTATCTTTGTGTGGGTCTCAATTTGGGCTTAGATACATTGCTGTGATTTTCTCATGATTCATACTTATTCTGTGTAATTTCTCTTACATTTTGTGTATTAATTATGAGTTCTTCAATCCCATGCTTTCATGCCCTGTGTTTTTTGTTATGCCCTGTTTTTGATTTGATTCTTGCACTAATGTTGTGTTTTGGTTTGTTTTGGTTTGGGTTGGGTTTTGGGTTTGCTGCTTTGATTGGGTGTCTTAGTGTCTTCTTCGGTATGTCTGCTCCTGCCCCAAAACGCCGAAAGGCCACCGTTTCACGCCCTACCTTTAACCCTGAGAGGTTTCAGTCAGCCTCTCAATCCAAGTCATACCATAAATCATTTGTGACTCGAACCGTTCATTTAGAACGTAATGTTCAACCCGATACTTTTGAGTCCATCAAAATAGGACAGAACACTCTTACTCTTTTCTGTGATAACACAAGTGTCATAAACATTTCAAAAAATCCTGTCCAACACTCTCGTACCAAACACATTGACATTCGTCATCATTTTATTCGAGAGTTAGTGGAAGAGGGCCTTGTTGTTCTTGAGCATGTTTCCACTGAGTATCAAAAAGCTGATATTTTTACAAAACCCCTTGATCTTCTTCGGTTTGAGTTCCTTAGAAAGACCTTGGGTGTCATGCTCGATCACTAGAGTGTTACTTGTTACTTGAGTAGGTGTAAGTGTTTTGCCTTATGTATGCTTGGATGTTATAATCTCATTGTCATTGATATCTGTTGTACTTTCATCCAACTTTTGATGTACACTACTCATGCTACTTACAAGATCTCATTGTTCATTGGTCATAGCTCATTTTGAATGCCCATGCTCATTAACCTTATGATCTCATTCTATACACATCCTTGAGATTAATTGTTGCAGGGGTTTCCGCACATGTGATCAAAGTTCTCTATGGACCACTAACAGTGTTTCTTGTACTTTTACAGTGGAATTGACCAATACTAGCATATCATGGGTGATGTTGAGTCTCTTAACCATCTACCATCTGTTTTCACTTCCACGGTTTCTCCCTCAGTTCCTTGAAGTCCGGGCATTAGGAAAAGGCTACCTCAGAGGCACCAACCAGGCCATCCTTTATGATTTCATTCTTCTCTGGTTTGGTTTCCATACTCTTGAGAGTGAAAGCCACCAGTGAGTGCCCATAAGAAAGAAAATGTTAAAAATAAAAAAAAATAAAAAAGAAAAAAAAAGGGACTCATTGATTGAGGGGGAGCCTCTGCATTTACTCAACAAATACCCCGTGATTCCTAGTGGTTTGACTTTTCTCTGTATTGTTGAGTTACTCTTGATGGAGGTCCAGCCATCCGATCACTACTAGGATTAACTCTAGCTCAGTGACCTCTCATGGATTGACACACATTTTTTTGTGAGCTCTCATGTTGGATTTTGAGTTGTACATTCTCATGTAGCTTATGATCATTGATTATCTTTTATCTGCTTTGCTCATGATGTTCAGTGTCATTTTTTTTAACAACTGCAAGTTTCCAGACTTCATGAATTGTAGATTATCTCATCTTAGTATTCAATTCTGGCTGAATGTGTTCATCTACTTTTGTTTCGGGTCTCACCTCTTGTTATTGAGTATTTTGTTTTTATTTAAAAAAAAAAAAAGTTTTTTTTCCCCGCTCGAGCTGCACTTTTTACGCTCGAGCGTAGTTTTGAGCCTTACAGTAGTTTGCTCTCTGTCTTACAGTTCTGAGAGGGGTGAATTGGGGCTCGAGCGTATGTGTTCACGCTCGAGCTCGTCTCTGCGTGTTTTGTCTCACGCTCGAGCGTTAAATATTACGCTCGAGCGGACTGGTTTTGTATATATTTCCCTCTTTCGTCCTTTCAGTTCATTTTTTCCACAGTGCTCTCTCTCTCTCCTAGGTTTTTTTTCTTGCGCTTCCCGTCCTCTGCTCTTCCATGGTGTTTCCTTGGTGTTTTCGTGTGTTTCCACATCTCAGGTTTGTCTCTTCTCTCTTTCTCCTTTGCTCTTGTCGGGTCTCTGTTCTTTGATATATTCGGTTTTGGTTTTTTTTTCTTGAGTTGTTTTACAGTATGTAGATGGGTCTGTTATGCGTTTGTTCATCTTGTTGACGGTCCTTCATTGTTGCTTTTGATTAGTTAATAATGTTGTACTGTCCATATCTTGCTTCTAGGGTTAGTATTTTGGGCTCTTTGCTAGTTTTGATTGGTTCTGAAATTGGGGATTTTAGTCTACCTCTATTATCTTGTGTTACTTGATTTTTTTTCTCTACATAAGTCCCTCACCATGCTGCATACATTTTTGCATTCTAGATTTCTTTTATTGCCTCATGTTGCTATATCACTGTGTTACTAATGTTTCTGTTGTTTCTCTTGTCCTTGTTGGTTTTTGGTTGTATTGGGTTGGGGTTTGTTTGTCCTATTTAGTCATGTCCACCTTCAAAAGACGTAAGTCTACAGCCTCTCGCCCTACATTTAACACTGACCGCTTCCCGTCGGCTGAAAAAGCCAAGTTATACCGTGATTCCTACTCCTCCCGCTCCATCCACCTTGAACGTAATGTTCAAACCTCCACCTTTGAGTCCATTTCTATCCGATCTTTCTTTGATTATTTGGGTGGGGATCATGTACTTTTGTTCTCTGGGTCACAAAATCTTACTTGGGTACGGGAATTTTATTGCAATATGGATGGTCTTAATGACATTGGAACATCTTTTAAGACCTGGGTTAGGTCCAAGGAAATCACTGTTACCACTGACCTTATCCGCGAGATTTTAGGGATTCGTGAGAGATTTCCTATTTTTTACCCTTTTCCAGTGCGCCCTACGTGTGATTTTGATGAGGTTGCTCAGTTTCTTTGTGGTTGTCCTCGTTTTTGGCCTTCCGGTTCCTTGATCAAACAACATGAACTTCTTCCACAATTTAGGTTACTCAACTTAATTGTGTGCACCAATATCATAGTTCCCACTCACTGCTCTGAGATTAACCAGGATCAAGGCTTTGTTCTTCAGTGTATAGCCCAAAATCGTCCCATCGATCTTGCCACTCTTATCATTCAAAAGATGGTTGCTCCTTTTGAGCGCAGCAATCTTGGCTTACCCTATGGCTGTCTCATTAACCGACTTTTAGCAAAATTAAAGGTCCCTGCTTTTGATGAGGACGACTTTGCTTCTCCTTCCCGTCCGTTTACCAAAAAGACTGTCTCCCAGAGTCAGTCTCATATTAGGGGGGTTCCTTCTGGTTCGGGTCGATCTGGTGCAGGTCCCAGCACTGCTGCGGCCATAGCAGAGGAGGTCGAGTATGATGCTGCTGCTGGTGGAGATCTTGGTGAGGGGGAGCAGCACCCTCCAGTTCGTACAGTTCGTGGTCAGCTTCAGTTCCTCGAGCGCTCTGTTGGTTCCCGGTTTGACCATCTTGAGGCACGGATGGATATATTTGAGGCCCGACTCACAGATCTTGAGACCACTACCGATGCTCGTTTCAGTGCCTTTGAGGCTTCTTCCCAGCGGATTGAGGACTCTATGGCACAGTCTTCATCCCAGTTGGCTCAGATCTTGACCTTGCTTCAGATGCAGTCTCCCCCTCCGGCTTTGTGATCTTTGCTCTTTGCTATTTTGTTTTGTTTCTCTTTCTTTTGTTCCCTCCCGGACAAAAAGGGGGAGTGTTTTTGGTGATGTTTTGGATGATGTTGGTACAGTTGATGTTGGTACAGTTGCTTTTACCTTATCCTTCTTTGGTACAGTTGGATTGTCTTTTTGTTTTGGATGATTTTTTTTATAGACTTGTCATTGGTTATTTCTTATTTCATCCATCTAATCCAGTTCCACATATTTTTGGTTGGCTTGTGTGTGGTTGTTTTCTTTCAGGATAGTTGTTCACAAGCATGGATTTGGATCGTCATTGGTGGTGTTGTTTTTTTTTTGGATTTATGTCGGAACATTATTTTTAGACTAGTTTGGAATATTGTTTGAGTTATTTTGTGATTTTGTTAGGATATATGTTTTAGAATGGTTTTGTCCGGGATTTGACAAAGGGGGAGATTGTTAGGACCCTTTGTTGTCAAAATCCATGGATCAAAACCAAGGTTGTTAAAGGTTTCAGTTTTCCAGTTTTTCAATTTTTGGTCTTCCCGCTCGAGCGGGGAAAGTGACGCTCGAGCGGGGATTGGAAGCTCTCAGCATCTCTGCAGTCGCATGAAAAAGTACTGGATGGTGTGATTCGACGCTCGAGCGTGGAAACTGACGCTCGAGCGTGAAGTTTATATGAATCACACAATTTTGTAGCCTCCGCTCGAGCGGACCGCGCGATCCCAGATTCTATAAATTCGCTTGTTGGGTCTGTTTTAGGTTTACTTTTTCCTAGATCTTATTCAAGAGTCCTAGGGTTTTGTTTGTAGTTTTGTTCTGAGTTTTTTGTGAGTTTTCCTTGATGTTTTGAGAGTTCTTCAATCATGATCTAAAATACATACATCAAGGAGTTGGTTACTTTGAATTCAAGAGAGAGATTTCTTTGGTGGATTCCGAAGATTCAAGCGTAGAGTATCAAAAGGAGTTTGATTCTGTACATAGTCGTTCATTCGACAAGTGAAGTTGTGGATTCAACTTTAGGATTGATCAGTTCCGAGATGAAGGCGTGGTGAAAGAGTTGCAGAAGATTCGAAGACAAATTGACTGAGTTGGGTAATTTGTGTATTATCTTTGTAATCTTTCTTCTTCAGTAAGTGGATTGATTAGTGGCGTTTCGCCTGTGGTTTTTTATTACAATTGAAGGTTCTTCAATTGTGATTTTTTCCACGTAAAAAATCGTTTGTGTTGATTTATTGTTTATTCCAAAAACAAACAATCTAAATCACTTTCGTAAGTGCTAGTTGATTTAGATTGTGTGTTTTGGATAATTGGGATTTGGAATATTATAATCTTGATCTAATCACGAATCACTTAGAATTTTCACATATTACTAATGATCTCTCTAATCTTCACTTGTATCAGGATTATCATGGCCCTGATCAGATTACTGTAGGTAGTGGTAAGTCCATTCCTATTCATCATACAGGTAAAGGCCTACTCCCTACTCTTCATTTTTCCTTTAAGCTTAATAAGCTTTTACATGCTCCTATCTCCTCCAACCTTCTTTCTGTGCATCAGCTCACCAAGGATAATAATTGCACTGTGACATTTGATGACTCTTCCTTTGTGATCAAGGACAAACACTCGAAGGCAATTCTGCACCAGGGCCATAATGCTCATGGCTTATATCACTTTCCACATTTGTCATCACCATCTCCTACTGCTGTGCATACTCTTCCTATATCATCCTCTCATGCTGCATTTTCTGCTACTACTAGTCCTGTATCTGAGGTTACTTGGCATCATAGATTGGGTCATCCCTCACACCAAAAATTTGTAGTTTTACAACAACACTTGTCTGTTGCTAATACTCACTCTAAGTCTACTGTGTTTTCTTGTAATCATTGCAGCATAGCTAAAAGTCATAGACTGCCTTTCAAACTTTCTAATTCTACTGTAAATAAGCCCCTTTCTCTTATACATAGTGATGTATGGGGGCCCTTTCATGCTTCTTCCTCTTGTTACAAATTTTATGTACTTTTCATTGATGACTATAGCAAGTTTACTTGGCTTTATCCTCTTTGTTATAAAAGTGAAGTGTTTTCCAAATTTTTGGACTTTAAAGCTTATGTTGAGACTCAATTTTCCACCAAATTACAAGTGCTTAGAACTTATGGCGGTACTGAATTTGTTAATTCTTCTATGACTCAATTTCTGAAAGCCCAAGGAATTGTTCATCAATTATCTTGTCCCTACACTCCCCTCAGAATGGGGTCTCTGAACGCAAACGTAGACATATTATTGAGACCACTATTGCTTTGCTTCATCATTCTAGTGTTCCCCTCAGGTTTTGGTTTGATGCTGTCTTTACTGCTACTCATCTCATTAATAGACTCCCTAGTGACACTCTTTTGCATAAATCACCATATGAACTTCTTTTTCATGCTTTACTTGATTACTCTTTTCTCAGAGTTTTTGGGTGTCAATGTTTCCCTTGGTTGAAACCTTATACCACCCATAAGTTGCAGCCTAGGTCTACTCTCTGTGCTTTTCTTGGTTATCACTCCTCTTATAAAGGTTACAGGTGTTTGGACATGGCCACAGGTAAAGTTCATATCTCCAGACATGTGAGTTTTAATGAAAATATTTTTCCCTTTTCTGCTATTTCTTCAACTTCTACCGCATCTTCATTATCCACTCTTCAATCTTTCTTTTGGCCTCCTTTTTCTTTGCCCTCTGTTACTGCAGTCCCAATGTCTACATCTGTTTTACCGGCTTCTGCATCTGGTTTGTCTCAGCAGCCCACTACTGCTGCCCCACTTCTGTCTTCGGTTGCACCACATTCTCAGCATACTATGCCTCCAGCCCAGACTTTTGCATCTGTCTCTGCTGCCCCAGCACATCCTCAGTCTGTTTTATCACCTTCTGCAACTGTTTTGCCTCAGCAGTCAGTTGCCTCCGTTCCACCTACTCCTGCATATCCTCCAGCTGCCTCCGTTCAACCTCCTACTGCATTAGCTCCGCCTATTCCTGTTCAATCTATTTTTGTTGAATTACCTCCTCTTTCCTCTACTACAAATCTTCATCCCATGGTCACTCGTTCAAAGGTTCACGGTCTTATGACTCAAACTTCCTCTTCTTTTGTTGATGTTGAACCTTCTACTTATCAACAAGCCCTTGCCTCTCCACATTGGCATGATGCTATGCTTGATGAGTACAAAGCTTTAATGGCTCAAGGAACATGGTCTCTGGTTCCTCTTCCAGCTTCTAAACAAGATATTGGTTGTAAATGGGTGTTCCGCATTAAGCGCAACAGTGATGGTTCCATTGCTAGATACAAGGCCCGTTTGGTAGCTAAAGGTTTCTTGCAACAAGAAGGTATCGATTATAATGAAACCTTTAGTCCTGTTGCGAAACATCCCACCATTCGCATTTTGCTCTGCCTTGCTTTGCATAATCACTGGCCCTTAAAGCAGCTCGACATTAGCAATGCCTTCTTACATGGTCACTTGGATGAAGAGGTTTATATAACACAACCACCTGGCTTTGTGAGTCCTTCTTCCCCTCACCTTGTATGCAAATTACAGAAGGCTATCTATGGATTGAAGCAAGCTCCCCAAGCTTGATATTCTACTTTTTCCAAGTTTCTTATTTCTTAGGGATTTGTTAATAGTCACTGTGATAATTCCTTGTTCATTCATAAAACTTCTAATTCTATTACTATTCTTCTAGTATATGTTGATGACATTCTTCTTACTGGTAGTAATCCTTCTCATCTTCAAACTCTTATTCACCATATGCATTCTGCTTTTGCCATGAAGGAGTTAGGTGATATTTCCTATTTCTTGGGCATTTCAATTCAATCTCTTGGGGATTCTTATTTCTTATCTCAGCAGAAGTATGCCTCTGATATTCTTGTTAAAGCCAGCATGACTTCTTGTAAACCTTGTCCAACACCTAGCTCCATGAAATCTCCTATTCACTCTGCTGCTGCTCTTCCATTTGCTCAACCTCAGTTATATCGCAGCTTAGTTGGAGCACTGCAATATCTTACACTTACTCGTCTGGATCTTGCCTTAGCTGTTAATCAAGCTTGTCAATACATGCATGCTCCTACCAATGGTCACTTTGCTTTGGTCAAACGAATTCTTCGGTTTGTTAAGGGCTCTCTCTCTCATGGGTTGATTTTTCGTCCTAGTTCCTTCACCTTACAAGCGTTCTCTGATTCTAACTGGGCTGGGGATCTCCTAGATCGCAAATCTACTTCAGGTTATTGTGTCTATCTTGGTTCAAATATTATCTCTTGGTCTGCAAAGAAACAACCAACTGTTTCTCGATCAAGTACAGAGGCTGAATATCGCTCCCTTGCTCAGGCTACTGCAGAATTGCGCTGGTTACAAATGCTTCTCCATGATCTTTCCATTCCTACTCCATGCCCTTCTATTCTTTGGTGTGACAACTTATCCGCCATTGCACTTGCTTCTAATCCTGTATTTCACACACGCTCAAAACATATTGAGGTGGACTGTCATTTTATCCGCGAACAGGTTACTGGGAAAAATCTTGTTCTCTAGTATATTCCCTCTGAAGTGCAGATTGTTGATATCTTTACTAAGCCTCTGTCAGCCTCTCGGTTTCAGCTTCTTCAGTACAAGCTACTGGTCTGCTCTACTCCCATCAGCTTGAAGGGGGCTATTAAGGATGAGGGGGCTATTAAGGATGAGGGGGCTATTACAGATGAAGAACCTTCTAGTGCATTAACAGCATCTTCTTATACATCAGCATCAGATGCAATCACAGCTCTCAACAGTTTCTCAACTGTTTCCGTCACTGCTGGAAAGTAGTTAGAAGTCATTAGAAGTAGTTAGACTCTATTATTCAGTTATATATCTCTTGTATAAATATACTCTGTAATCTAGATATTCATTAATAAGAATTGAGTTCAATCTTTCATCATAACTAAACACCACAATATATTTGTTACATATGGTAATAACATGACTCTAGTTAAATACTTCAAACTAATTGACACTTTTGACGGGGAAAAAAAATTGATACTTAGAGAGTCCAATTCTTTGAAATTATAGATTCAAAAACAAATATATATATATATATATATATAATTTAGTATTTAGGGCTTTGGAAATGGATGCACGGGCAATGACCCCTTTTAACCACCTCTGCGTTTGCCATTACTTTAAATCATCGTTGTGAACTCGAGATGGGCACTGACGGACCTCCAAAGGTGCTGAAAATGCTATCAATTTGTAATCCATTTTCTAGTTCTTTTTTTTTTTTATCAGCAAAGAAAAGGAATTTTATTGATGAAATAGAAGACAGATACATCAATAAAGAAAAGAAAAGGATGAGTGCAAAAAGCATCATAGCGAGCCAAATCAATCCTAACTAGGTTGGCACCTATAAGACTGCCCAATCATATGCTAGCACACCATCGAGAGCTGGTGAGGAACCAACCACAAACACCAAAGCTAACCTCACCCAAGTAGAAGTTAACCAAAACTAAACCAAAAAATACAACCCAAAACTAGCAAACAGTAAGGGAACAAGACAATCAATAGATAAAAACAGCTGCAGCATCCAAGTTGAATGATCATTGACTAGACAGAACAAAACAACAATCCATAACAGCAGAAACAGGAGCAGCGGCCATAGCAGCAGACCACCAACAAACCATAGCAGCATCAGCCATCACAGAGCATGGCCTCTACAAAATCAGTTTTTCAATTGCCTCCCTAACATATTTTCAATTGCGTCCCTAACATCTTCTTAGTTTGTAAAATGTAAAGGCATGGCCTCTACAAAATCAGTTTTTCAATTGCCACCCTAACATATTTTATAAAATATAATTTATATTATATATATTTTAGAAAGAATTTTACAGCACAACACTTTTTTAGATAATGTACATTTAGTTATTACCATTTCTAAAAAATCTCCTCTAATTTTACTCAGAATAACTTGATAAGTTTACATATTAACTTTTGATTTGTTACAAATTCAATTATATAAAATCCCATTCTCTTGTCATATCATTGATTGAATCATGAGTTTTAAATTGTGAGTTTATAACTTTTTTTTTATCTAAATGATATTTGATTTTGACATGTTCTGACTTGAAGTGATTGTATGTCTTAATATTAATTCAGAATTTTATTAGAAGATTTAATGATATTTTTTTTTGCAAAAAAAAAAAAAAAATCATGCTTATAAAAATATATCTATTGGTATAACTTGCATATAATACTTTTGCTATGAATTAAATAATTAAAATTTTATTATCAATTTTAAATACATACAATTTCCCCCCAGCCTAATTCCTCCATCCATCATTAGATATGGATGTACAAAATGGAGCACTCAGCGACATTATATAACTCTTAATATATTCCTTGCATATCTATTGTTTGCTAAAACTCCTAGCAGAATCTTAGCCCCGCTTCTTTGGCCGCTTCAACGGCAAAACTAAAGTAGAATTATTGTGGATCCTACTCATAATATTTTGATGTTGTTTGAGAAGGTTGGGTTTACAGTTTAAGCGGCTTAGTAATCCTCTTTAGTAGGGGGATTAGCTTGGCTTGGAAACGAGTGAGATTAAGAAAATAATGAGCCGTTTCAGTTTGTCTAGTTGTCTGTCTGGACGTCCGGTACAGTGCAATTTTTTTTATTCTTTTATTTTTTTTAACAAACATAGCCGGTCGGACAAAAAAAAGCTGGCCGGCCAACTTTTTTTTAACAATCCCAAGTGCACCTTTTGTTTTAATATTTATTTTAATTTTTTTAATATAGAAATATTTTTTAATTTATTTTATTTAAAAAAAATTAACAATCTCATCATTAACTATCTCTCACACTATTATTAAAATAAACACACTTTTATTTAATCCACTCACTAACAATTTCCACACTAACAATCTTTTCACTAATCATCCCCTTACTAACAGTCTCCTCTAATATAATCTACCAAATAAACGTGACCTTATTGTGTGTTGGAGCAATTCCTCACAAAGAAATAAAGGATGGTTTACAGTAACAACGCAGCAAATTAAATAAATACCCCAATGTGGAGTCCACTTATGAACCATGCAAACATAGAGATTTTTTATTTATCAAATTATAAATGTATTCCATGCAAGTTGGGGATTTTCCAAAATAAATGCGTTTGTTTTTAGATGTTTTCAAAATCTTCTTTATTTTCTTAGAAAAGTTTTTTTTTTTTTAAATCTTTGTGACTTGTTCTACATCGAAAAACATGAGATAAATATGATAAGTTAATAAAGTCTCACATTAACTATCCTCTTGAATAAAATATTGTGGATAGGATACTAGTACGTATGCACGTGCGTTCATGACAGTGGGCTATGTGGAGTTTGGTGAAAATAATGGTTTATATAGGCTTATTTGGAGCCTAATTTTGAGTGGGTCTCAAAAGTCTTTTAGGATGGGTCCGAAGAGGTGATGTATTTCTTGTGGCATGGCAAGTCACACAGTGAAGACGATTCGTCAAAATCATTTATGAGTGAATTGGAACTTGACGTCGTTTTTGGATTCGTGGAATGAATATTTAAAGAATTAAATGTGGAGTTCCTTGAAAGGCTTGTCCCACATTAGAAACTTATGTGTGTATATAAGTTTTAGGTGGCAACACTTGGGTTGGCCCCAAGGGGCACCCTAAGTTTATAGAAAATAGGAGTTTTTTCCAGAAATTCTTAATGAAATTAAATTCAGATTGTGTGCCAAATTGAATTTAATTTTCTGTCCATATTTTACCTCATTCAGTCCGAAATTTCAACAGATTAACCGCTTGAAACTGCTCAAAACTGCTTGAATCTGCACTATTTTGAAAGATTCATACAGTTCAGACAGATCAAATTGCTGCAGTTACACATATTTGAATCTGCACTATTTTGACAGATTCATACAGTTCAGACAGATCAAACAAATCTGCAGATCTGTTGAAATGTGAACTGTACCTTGCACATATTTCAATCTGCACTAGTTTGACAGATTCATACAGCTCAAACAGATCAAACAACTGCAGTTACACAGATTTGAATCTGCACTATTTTGACAGATTCATACAGTTCAAACAAATCTGCAGATCTGTTCAAATGTGAACTGCACCTGTTCATTTCGAATTCACACCTGTTCGATTTGAAAATCAAACCTATTCAGGTCTATATAAACCAAATCTGTTCCAGCATTTTGGGGATCTGAAATTTAGTATTTTGTTGCCTTCCTTTTGCTCTTTTGCATCCATTATTCTTCATATTATTTTAGGAAAAAATTTCAAAGAGTTAAGAACACAGGTTTTTTGTTCACCGTACAAAATTGTTTGGAGTGCTACTACAATTTGTGAAGATCATTGTATCCTAGGAGATAAATGCCATTAATCCATAAGCATCGAAGCGGGGCGAATCTGTCTTAAGGACAAAGTGTCACACACTTGACTTAATCTTTTTATTATTTATTCGATTCGGTAAAATAAATTCAATAAGTTATTTATTTTATTTGTTTGATTTTGTTTCAATTTATTTTTTATACAGAAAATTGTTCCAACAGAGTTTTGATGATGCATTTTACACTTAGCATGAGAAGCACTATGGAGGTTGCTCGCCTATATAATTAAGAAATCAACTCTAAAATTTGATTTCTCTTCCTCCTTATTTTGATCTTTTGATAAAGAGCTTTTGGCATTTTTGAAATTTTATTATTTTTACAAGGATATGCTAATCTGTCTTCATTTGTATGAACACATACGAAAGATTCTTAGATCAATTTCATTGTATATTGAATGTAGATTTGCTATTAAGATGGTATTCGTTGTATATTGAAGGTGGATTTGCTATTAACTGGGTACACATTATCTGATGAAAGCAAATACTATAAGCAACTCCGATTATGTTACTCAAGCCAATTTTTTTTAGTCACTGTTAACACTGCCATCTTGAAGTATTTGCACCAACATTCCAAACCCTACTTTAATCACTTATCATTCACATTTTTTCAAAATCTACATATTTTTGTATATTAGATGACAAAAAAGTGAGGTAAATTAGTGCCGTACTTTTTTTTCTTCATATATATATATATTAGAAATAAAAATAATAACAAGTTCAATAACATTTCGTAGTTTTCATACCCTTTTATTTTTGTATTAAAGTAATTTTTAAAAATTTAAAAATATATTTTTAATATTTTCAAAAACAGTTTGCCAAATGAATTTTCAGCATTTTTCAGAAAATGAATTTTCTGCATTTTTCAGAAAATGAAAAAATAAAATAAAATAAAAATACAATCAAACAAATGCTTAGATTTGTATGGCATTGAGAGATGTGGACTTTGTAATGCAAGTTGAGTTCAAATATATAATAACCCATAATATCCATTATATGGAAATGAATTAGAGCCTTAAATTCCAATAACAAACCTTAGCGCACACGAAGCAAACAAAAACAAAGCTACGTGGAGTAGAATATGATATACAGCAATGCTAGGTATCATGAAAAATCTTTCATGAAAATAATCATGAAAGCTTTGTGACCTTTGGATTACACTTAGAATAAAGCACCACACACTAATCAAAGTAATCCAATGATCATAACTCTTTCATGATCATTTTCATGAAAAAATTTTCATGATCCCTAACTTTTCTCTATGATATATATGTATCTATATATATATGGAAAATTATAATAACGGATCTTGTAATTTGAGATTTATGTCACTTTAGTTCTTTACCTTTTAATTGTGATATATTTGATCTTCAATTTTGAATCTCGTTTTAAATAAGGATAATTGAAGACATTGTTACTCTATTTCGAAGGCAAAATAATCAATTTGATAAAATATAAATTAGTTTGACAAAAATAAATATCAAAAAATTATTTTAAAATTTTAAAAATTATTTCTAACCACCAAAAATAAAATTATATAAAAATGATAAATCTTTTATATTTTTATTTTTTTATGTTTTTACTAAATTAATTTTTAGTATGTGTTTGGATGATAATTATGTAATGAGTGATTGTTTTTGTTGATATTTTTAGATAGTTATGATGTAATAAATGATTATATTTGTTGTTAATAAATAGTTTTTAATGGTTATCATGCAGTAGTTTTTAATGTGTAATCGATATGCTTAATATATGAATTATTTTTAATTTTGGATTTTTTGATTTAATAATGGTATCAAAATTGTCGTCATGTTCGACTTTTGAAAAAATAGAAACTAATTTAACAAAAATAAATATCAAAAAATTTATTTTTAAAAATTATTTCTACTCTCCCAAAAGGTAAAATTATATAAAAAAAAATGATGTGTTTTTTATTTTTTTCACCAATTATATAAAAATAGATTCTGAAAAGTAAACCAAACATAACTTTATAATCAAGAAAGTTTTAGCATTATCTATCTATCTATACTATTATAAAGTGAACACCTCTTATGTGTCCTGAAGCTTTACTCTCCTCATGCCATGTGGCAGTGTTTTTTATTTTTTTAAAAAAAGTTAAACAAAGAGATGGGCAAGGTTTGAACCCATGACCATGGGTTTAAGTATGACGACTCATACCACTTAAGCTAAGTACACATTATAATATTAATTTTATTATTATTTTCTTTTATTCCTATTTATTTAAGTACATATTATAATATTAATTTCATTTTTATTTTCTTTTATTCCTATTTATTTAAATTACACACGCATCGCGTGTGCGCGGCCGCTAGTTCATTAAAAAAAATGTCATTACACTTCAAACAACATACAAGTTAACCAACACAAAATAAGTTGTATGACTACTTTATCCTTGAAATTGACTGTTTGCAAATGAAACATCTTTGATTATCCTTGTTTGAAACAATATTCAAAATCAAGATCAAATGTATTACAATTAAAAAGTTATGGACCAAAATTACACAAAACCCAAACTATAAGACCTGTTAGTGTAATTTGCCATATATATCTATCTATATCTATACTATTATAAAGTGAACACATAATATGGTGTCCTGAAGCTTGCTTCACTCTCCTCATGCCATGTGGCAGTGTTTTTTATTTTAAAAAAAAAAAAAAACAAAGAGATGGGCAAGGCTTGAACTGGTTCCTGAAACTATCCTTCACTTTAATATCAAGTGTTCAGTTTGTCATTAAAAAATAAAAAATAAAAAAAAAAAACTCTTACACTTGAATAAACACAACATATATAATAAATATTCTATTTTTTTTTAACTTATTTAAATTATATACGCATTATATATACTAACAGCTATAATATATATATATATATATATAGTCATGAAAACTCACCCTATATAATATATTTTCTGGTTCTCTTGCTATTTATTTTTAGGGTACTTACGTGTAAGTCTTAATAAGTAGATTTATTGTCCAATAGGTCCTAAGAAAAAAATTTGTCATAAAAAAAGTCACAATTGTTAGTTTTAGCAACAATTTATAAAAATCATGACCAAAAAAAGTCATTAATTGTCAATTTTTAGTGACATATATAAAAAATTATCACAAATTATTTTTAACGACAATTTTACCCAGACTTATTTTCAATTAAACTTGATGAGAATTAAGTCCAACTATTAAGACTTATTGATAATTTACCTTTTATTTTTTACCATACGAAATACTTTTAGCCACTAAATTCAGTGCATTAGTTTTCCCCCTCATATACTTTTCTCAATTATTCCTTCTTTTTTTATTCATTTCCTTTTATACTTATTGTCGTCGTTTTCTTGCCTTTTCCCTCTGAAATTTGAAGTTCAACCCATTTAAAATTTGTTGGCTAAAATGTTGGCTTATTTTTCCTACGAAGGAAAATATCATAAATGCGAGCGTGCCAGCAAGGATTGAAAAATCCTTACAGATTAAATTCAAGCCAATTATCAAGCGATTGTGTTGACGGTTCTTTTGCCTCAACGAAGAGGACTTCAAGATTGCCAAGTGTAAAGAAAAGAAAAATTAAAAGAAGAATGGGGAACGGAGAAAGATGATTGAGTGAACAATCAAAGTAATAATTACTTACCTCTACTCCTATGCTTCGAAAAGAAAGTGCATAAAATGCTTCGAAATGGAAATGCTGAAAATAAATGCTTCGAAATATAAATCTATGTTAAACTACTCCTAAGATAAGGAAAATGACAAGAAATATTGAAATCAAGTATCTTTGATTATGAATTCTGCCTTTTACAATGTAGCCATTAATGGCTATTTATAGAAGAAAAAATACAGCAATAACTACTTAGTAACTACCCATTTCTTCCATCTTCATTCTTGTCTTGCCATGTGTCATTCCACTCATCCACTTTGTCCTCCCACTCATCCACTTTGTCCTTCATATTCTCCATTATCTCTATAACTTTTTTTAACTTCCAAATGAATAAGAGGATGCCACGTGTCCTGCAATTATATAAATAATAAATAATAATAAAAATTGCAGATTTATGGTGTTAACAAAATTCCTCCATCCTTTGTTTAACTTGTAGCTCTTTTCAACCCATTTAAAATTTCTCCATCCTTTGTTTAACTTGTAGCTCTGGCTAGACACAAAGCAGAATAATTTCGAATAATATAGAAGTAACTTTAGACAGAGCATTGACAAGTAGAAAGACAAAAAAAAAAAAAAAAAAAAAAAAAAAAAAAAAAAAAAAAAAAATTTTTTAAAAAAAAAAAAAAAAAAAGTGTAATGTTAAGAATTCTAAATATTTTATTAAAATTTTTATCAAATATGCCACGTGGGATTGACATAGAACTTACATGGTATGGGTCTCACACCCATAGAAGCCATTTAATAAAAATATTAATAAAATATTTTAAATTCCTAACATTTTAAGCTGATTATCCCAATTTTGTTGACAATAGAGCACCATTCCATGGATAGACATTAGAACCTAATGGCATCGCAAGCAATATTCAGAACTTAACTCTTTAACAGCACCAGAAGATTCAAAACAGGGATGAAGACTAAGACTAGACATAGGGTTATCCGACCCGCATAACCCGCCTTACCTGCCCCTACCCGCACATGTATTGGCGGTTTCGTAAATACAATAGGGTAGGGTGCGGTTTAGAATATAGCAAGTTTTTGGGTTACGGGTTTGAACCGCACCCGCCACAAACCCGCCCGCACTTAGAATATATAATTTTATTTTTTTTAAACCTGGGCCGTTCGTCTATAATCTATCCTAGATATTTTTCTTTTTTTTCTTTCTTGTGCTTTCTTGTTGTTGGGTTTTTTTTAAGTGCAAATTTTGGGATTTTTTTTTTCTTCTTATTTTGAATTTTTTTGGTTTGATTTTTTTTCCCTCATATTTTGGGGTCTTGTACTAGATACTTTTGGGGGGAATTACTTAATCTTTGTGATGGAAGTTTTATGTTTGTGGGTGGTTTATGGTTGAATGTGATGTGATCAAGAAATTAGTTTGTCCACACTTAAAATATATGTACACACACATACATAGAACAACACAGAGAGAGTTGTATGTGAAAGATTTTTGGGAATATTTTCTTTTTGGTTGATGAAATGTGCCATTTTTATCCCAAAAAAAAAAATTGTCAAGAAATAATAAGGTAATTTTTTGTGTTTTTGCCCATGTGTGAAATGACTATTTTGGTGTTATCTACTGATTTCTATGAAGTTCTTAATTGGACTAAGTAAATTGTCAATATTTACTTGCTGAATTGTAAGCTGAGGATTGATTTGGAGGTTATTGTTTTACCATTTTCGAGTTACCATTTTTGGGTTTTCAATGAATGATTGTGATATTAGACCAATCTATGCGGAGGGTGTTGTAAAGCTATCATTTTTTGGATTTTTAAGTGATATTGAGTTGTCTGTGGTTGGAAATTTTGTTAGGTTTTTATTCTTGGCAATCCTGTTTGACAAAACTCCTTTCAGTTGTAATTTTATTTGATCTTTTATTTCAGTGAGGCTATGAGTTTTAGATGCGAATCCAACTCGAATTGTGCCTATGCAGAGGAGTTTTAGATGCGAACCCAGATAGGGTCGAGGGGCAACGTCCCTGAAGCAAAAAACAAAATTGCAGTCAAAGTTGTTTGTTTGCTCGAGCAGAGATCGCGACCTTTCAAAAGTTTCACTTGCTTGCAAAAGTTCTGGGAGTTATTTTTTTTCCACTCAAGCGTAGATCCGCTCGAGCGGCCATTCTCGCGCCCGAGCAGAGATCGCGGATCTGTTTTCAATAAATATGTGTTTAAGTCCAATTTTAGGGTACGACTTACATATCTTCTTCTTGGGCATTAGGGTTTTTATCTAGAGCTTCTTTGCTTGTTTTCCTTTGATATCTGTAAGAGATTAATCATGAATTGATTGGATCATATCAAAGAGTTTATTTGGTTTATTTATTCAATACAAAAGAGAAAGTTGCTCTTTAGTGGATTCCATGGAATTTGGGTTTGAAGCTTTGGTGAATTCTGGAGTGGCCCATCATCATAGATTCGACATCGGCGTTATGGATTCAACGTTGGACAAGACAATTCTGCAATAAAAACCGTGGTAGAAGAGGCATATAGGGGTCGATTTAGTTCGGACGTGGATTCATTAGATAATTGAGTTTGTCTTCTTAGTGTATTGTTTTATGGCTTTTGCTTGTAGTTTTTTTTTATCACAATTGGATGCGTTCCAATTGTTATTTTTTCACATTAAAATCGTTGTGTCTATTTGTCTTGATTATTTGATTGGGATTGTTATTTACTGGTTAAAATTGATACATAATCACAAATAAATATCTAGGGGATTTCTAGATTATTCAATTGGTGTCAGAGCGGGTCACTCTATTTTTTTTAAAAAAAATCTATTAGAGCGAGATCTTGTTTGATTTGTAATAATATATTCAATTCATCAGGGAAATTCTATGATTCGACCACCCCTACTTGACATATCCAATTATTCTTTTTGGAAAGCTTGGATGAGGTCTTTTTAAAATCTATTGATGAAAAAGTTTGGCAATCTGTCATGTATGGGTGGACCGAATCGACGATTACTGTTGATGGAGTAACCTTCCCCAAACCAATTGATAAGTGGGACACAATCGATTACCAAACTAGTAGCTAGAATAGTAAAGCTATCAATTCACTCTTTTGCGCCGTTACACCTAAAGAGTTTAGTTGTATTTACAATTGTAAAGTTGCAAAAGAGGCTTGGGATATCTTACAAACTATTCATGAGGGTACTCCTTCGGTTAAACGCTCAAAACTTTAAAGGCTCACGTCGAGTTTCGAAAACCTTTCAATGAAAAATAGTGAGAACTTTGATGAATCTTATGCGAAGTTGAATGACATTGTAAATTCCAACTTCAATTTAGGTGAACAAATACTGGAATCCAAGATTGTAGAAAAAATTTTGATATCTTTGCCCGATCACTTCCAACCAAAAGTTACAGCTATTGAGGAGGCTCAAGATGTTGACAACCTCAAGCTGGATCATTTGGTTGGAAATCTCCAAACTTATGAGGCACATAGAAATTTCAAAAAGAAACAAAAAGATGATATTGCTTTAAGTAGTGCTCATAGAGTTGGAAATAATTCTGATGAGGATTGTGAGATTGATTCCAAGATTACAGATGCTTTCATAAAACAATTAAAAAAAGTCTTTTCTGAAAAAGAATCCTAATATTTTGGAATCAACTCATAAATCCAAAGGCAAAGATAAACTCAAAATTAATTCTATAACCAAGAAGAAGAAATGAAAGATACAAGGGAACTCTGAAGGAGTCCAATGCTATGAATGCCAAGGATTTGGCCACTTTGCTCAAGAATGCCCTAATTGTTTGAGGAAGAAGAAAGCTTTTGCTATCATTTGGGATGATGAATCCGAGTCTGATAAAGATGAAAGTAACAACGAAGCACAAGGCGAAGAGGGGCATGAACAATTCCTTGCTTTCATGGAAACTTCTGAAATTGAAGGACAAATAGAGTATCCAAAGAGGCCGGTTGAGAATGTCACTGATGATGAATCCTTGGGGAGTGATGATGAAACGATAGAGCACGCTTATGAAAAGTTGTATAAGGAATCTTTTAACTTATCCAAATTGAATGAAAAACTCACTATGAAACTCAAAGTATATGAAAGTGAGAATGTCAAATTAAAGAAGAAGATTTCCGAGGTTAGGAATGATGCCATTAAGAATTCTAGTGATCGACAAGCTTTTTGTGCAAAACTCTTGACTTGTGAGATAGAGAGGAATGGGCTACAACAAATATATGTAACGTATGAAGAAAAGATTGAAACTCTCAAGATTTCTCAAGTTTCCTTGGAAGAACTAATGATCAAGAAAGAGGAAGAGCTCAAGTGTGCTATCGCTACCATTGGTCTTTGGAACAGAGGATCAAAGACTTTGGACAATATCATTGGGTCTCAACAAATGTGTTATGACAAGAGTGGCATTGGTTTTGGTGATAACAAAGAGCAACAACGGAGTGCATTCACATCTCATGATACAAGAACTCAAGGGCAGGAGGAGCAAAAGATTCAACGAGAAGAAAGACTTCTCAATCTTCCTAGAGTTGGTAAGGCCAAAGAAAAGAAAGTACACCCTGTTTTTATTTGTCACCATTGTGGTATGTATGGTCATATTCGCTCTTATTGTTATGAGTTGCATGGGAGAGTGTCTCATAGAGATGGAAGAACTTCCAATAGCTCGTGGGGTAGGAGACACTTTATTGGCGGTAATGAGATTAAGGGTAATATTAGACCTCATTATTTTGATCTGCTTGAGACCAAACATGAACAGAGATTATGTTTGTCTAGACCTAGGAATATGAAGTTGGAAACCAAGTCGAAACGGATTCCCATTGAAGGGAAAGGGAGCCATAACATCAAGACACCACCCATGAATCACAATTCTCATAACTTTGTTCATACTAAAGCGATTTGGGTGAGAAAACTTGACTTGTGTTAATTTGTTTATTCGTTTTAGTTTTTAGGTTTTTGTGTGTTTTTTCTTTTTGGGTAATTTAATGTGTGTTATCATTTAATGTGTGCCTATTCATTTTCTGTCTTGTTTTGTTTTTCTATCTTGCTTTGTTTCAAGGAAAAAAAAAATCAAAAAAGATTTTCTTAGTATGGTTTTGCAAACTTGAAATTTTTGAGAAGTTCTTGTTGCATATTGGAATTGATGAGAAAATCCATTACATGTTAATATGTGTGTGCTTTTTGTGGTCATTACTCATTTTGGAGTGTGTGTTCTTTGATTAGTATGTCTCATTCTGTATACACTCTTGGATTAGCAAATATCGGAGTCTTCCGCCTTAGTGATCATTTTTCTCTATGGATTTTTGGCATTGTATCTTTTGTTTTTTTAGAGGACTTGACCTATACTAGCATATCATGGGTGATGTTGAGTATCTTAACCACCTTCTATCTTTTTGCATCTCCACGGCTTTCCCCTCAGTTCTTTGCAATCAAGGCATGAGGCAAAGGCTACCTCAGAGTCACCAACCAGGACATCCTTATTGTATCCATACTTCTCTGGTTCGGTCTCCATGCTGTTGAGTGTGAAACCTGCCAATGAGTGCAAAAGAGAAACAAAAAATGCAAAAGAAAAGAAAAAAATGTGCAAAAGAAAGAAAAGAAAGATATGTTCAAAAGAAAGAAAGAAAAAAAATCATTGATTGAGGGGAGCCTCTGCTTTTACTTAACAAATACTCATTGATTCCTAGTGGTTTGACTTTCCTTAGTTGTACTTAGATTCTCTTGTCGGAGGTCCAGCTTTCAGATCACTACTAGGATTGAATCTAGTGTTGTCGAACTCCAAGAGTCACATACACACTTTTTTCATGAGATCTATGCTTTTCACATATTGCATCACTTTATTTTATGAGTAATCTTCTAGAGGCTGTGCACATTGTGTTTTTAAGTAATTATGTTTCTTGGATAATCTTGTGTGTTTTAAGGTACAAATTTGAAATTCTTTGCTTGCTTCACCATATTTTTTTCCTCTTGTTCATTGTTTTCAGTAAAGTGTTTTTGGTTGCTTTTAGTGAGGGGGAGTTCAGGTTATCCTTACATTGATTGGTTTGGTAAAGGAGATTGGTATTAGTTAGTTTGTATGTTGCTATCCACTGCTTGTTTATTGCTTACGTCTCGCAAGTTATTAATTTTTCCATCATCTTGTCCTGTTTGTGTGTTTTTGATATTGCTTTCGTTGTTTGAGCTTTCTTTGACAATTCATGACAAAAAGGGGGAGAAAGTTTGAGGGTGCATGTGTCTTAGGATTTTCATCTATTCATACTACATGTTCTTAAAGTCTTAGGATTACATCTATTCATATTTCCATCTCATGCTTTAAGATAATCTTGTCATATGTTTATTGCTTTTTCATATACTCTTGTGGCACTAATAGTTGTTTTGGTGATTGTGGCATTAATAGTTGTTTTGCAAATCATGACCTTGAGAAAGAAGTTTGTTTTTGTTGGTTGTAATGGGTTGGGTGATTAGTATTTTATTTGTTACGTGTGTTTTGTCACGGCATTGCCAAAGGGAGAGATTGTTAGGTTTTTATTCTTGGCAATCTCGTTTGACAAAACTCCTTTCAGTTGTAATTTTATTCGATCTTTTTTTTCAATGAGGCTATGAGTTTTAGATGCGAATCCAACCCGAATTGTGCCTATGTATAGGAGTTTGTGATTTTAATCCTATCATGTTTACCACTTTGCTGACTTCGTGACCTTTCAGAAGTTTCACTCGCCTGAAAAAGTTCTAGGAGTTATTTTTTCCCGCTCGAGCGGCCATTCCTGCGCTCAAGCGGAGATCCGCTCAAGCAGCCATTCTCGCGCTCAAGCGGAGATTGCGGATCTATTTTCAAAAGATATGTGTTTAAGTTCGATTTTAGGATACGGCTTCCAGATCTTCTTCTTGGGTATTAGGGTTTTTATCTGGAGCTTCTTTGCTTGTTTTCCTTTGATATCTGTAAGAGATTAATCATGAATTGAGTAAATCATATCAAAGGGTTTATTTGTTTTATTTATTCAATATAAAAGAGAGAGTTGTTCTTTCGGTGGATTTTGTGGAATTTGGGCCTAAAGCTTTGGTGGATTTTAGAGTGGCTCATCGTCGTGGATTTGACATCGACATTGTGGATTTAACGTTAGGCAAGACAATTTGAGGTGAAGACCGTAGTGGAAGAAGGATATAGGGGTCGGTTCAGTTTGAGCGTGGATTCGCTAGATAATTGAGAGTGCACTTGTGTAATTCCTTTTGTCTTATTAATGGATTGTTTTGTGGCTTTTGCTCGTAGTTTTTTTTATCACAATTGGAGGCGCTCCAATTGTAATTTTTTCACGTTAAAATCATTTTGTCGATTTGTCTTAATTATTTGATTGGGATTGTTATTAACTAGTTAAAATTGATACATAATCACAAATCAATATTTAGGGGATTTTTAGATTTTTCAAATTTGATAATGTAGTTTTCAGTTTGGGGCTTGTGATTCTGCGATTTTAAACCTTAGCATTATTCCTAGAAACTAATTGGGAGTGACTACTTCAGTATGTTTCTGTCTTATATGTTAGATATCGGTGTTTTTTCTAATTCATTAATTATTAATGTTGGAATATTTTAGAACATGGGAAGGAAAATGATCCAAAATAAATATTTACAAAATAGGAAAAAAAAAAGGCTCAAATAATTTTTTAAAGAACCAAAAATCAATCTGCAAACCACCTGCACATCCACACAAACTGCAAATCATACTATAAGCAGTTATGGGTTGACTTTTCTCCAAACTACATAAGTGCAAACGGGTCCAAATCAACCCACAAACCACTCAAATCCGAACCGCGACGACCCCGAAGGAAAAGTCACAGTTGAGAGACATAAATGTAGGCGGAGAAGGATCATGGTATTGGACATGAATTGTTATCCTATGCGGGTAGGTTTACAGTACTGCTTACTGTGTTTGGTTTAGGGTTTAGGATCACTTTTAGATTATATTTTATTCATAAATTTAAAAAAAGATGGAATATATACAAACTTTTTTTCTATCTCTTTTTAAATCACTCTTTAAATTCATAAATTAAATACAAATACAATCTGAGAGATCACATACTGGATCAAAGTATTAATTACTAAAAAAAAAAAAAACAAAAACAAAAAACAAAAAAACGATTCTATAGTGAGGAATCCAATTGCCAATAATAAGATTTCTATTGAAAAATTATAATTATAATTATTAATGTGTATAAAATTTAGCATTTATTTCTAATTTTTTTAAACATTTACACTGAATTGAAATATCCCCTTTTTTCTTTTTTCTTTTTTCTTTTTTTCTTGTTATGCTACTATCATTAAGGTATTGAGAGTTAATTTTATTCCAAATTTTTTGTTTTTTTGTTAGTATCCATGGTTCTCATTTTTTTTTCGAAAATTCAAACAACAGTTTAAAGTGTTTCTTTAGAAAGTGGTGCTTTCCATAAAACAAACTTTCTCAAAAATAATTTTCAGAAAAACTTGTCAAATAAAATTTTCATATAAGTTTCTATTTGATTTGTTTTCACTATAAGAAAATAAAAAATAGAAACAATATATATATATATATATATATGTGTGTGTGTTGTAATGCAAGTTAAGTTTCTTAATTAAAATTTTAAATCTATATATCTTACTGTAAGATTACAGATTGGTCCCCTCTAATATCCCGAAAAAAATGCTATAGTGATGAAAATTGAATTTTTAATACCATGCAATATGTTGTCAATGCATTAATATAAAATTAAAAAAGTAGATTCCGTTAAACTAATTCATCGATGACACATTAAATAATAACACATTTTATGTGTTAATTTGATCGTATTGAATTCCCATATTTGGCCAAGAAAAAGAAAACTGATGAAGGAAAAATAAAAATAAAAATAGACAACAAATGTGACGGGAGACTGATAGGTATTAAGTAATTTAGGACTTGCATTGTTTTCGGTACCAAACCTTACTGGCAATCCAGTTCGGTTCAATGCGTCGATTTTTAGTAGGATTGAGTAAGAAATTCGTAAAATTTGTAATTTGATCCAATTCAATTCAATTCAATCTGGTAGGTTTAAATTGATTTTTTAAATCCGTGGTTCGGTTTTGGATTGAAAAATTAAACATCCGTAGTCTATGGATTGGTTCTGAATTGAATCCCATGGTTTTGGATGAGAACCGATCTGAACCGTATACAAATAGCCTATATTTATATTATACACCCTTCCGCATAATATCTTCTCTTATTCTATATAAAACTTAAACTCAAACCTAAATCCGCATAGTATTTTATTTTATTACTTTTATTTGTTAGTTTTTAATTTTAATTTGTAATAGTCTAAATACTTATGTGGAACCAGTTTTCTTATGATTGTTTAAATTCTAGAACAGTATGTAGCTATTATGAAAAGATATGTTACTATTGTGAAACTAATATGATGCTATGTTTATATTTTTATGAAATTAAAATATTCTATATTTTTTTTTGTTATTTAATTATGTGAATCCGTAATCCTAAATTGATCCAATCCGTGTTTCAATGGATTGGTTCGGATTGGTTCCACAATTTAAACGGATTGGATTGGTTCCAATTTTTCAAGAATTGTAAATAACGAATTGGTCATGGTTTTATCCCAATCTGAATCAATTCGGACCATGCTCACCCCTAATTTTTATATTTCGATGATCCGAATCATATACATTTTAAAATTCGTTGAGTACATCATTCTAGTAAAAAATAACTCGATTGAATAACGAAAGTCACATATTCAGATTAATTTTGTATGAATATTTATTTTTTCACCGTTTATTTTTTTATATAAAATTGAACCAAACACATAATTATTGTTATTTAATCAACTTGAATTTTTGCATAAATAACATACTCGACTAATTCTAAAATATGAACGGTTTAAATTATCAAAACAGAATTAAAAAATTGATCCAATAAATCACTGTGAGCCAATTAAAGACTAGAGAGAAGCTAAGCCCAACAATTTACCATGTCAATTGTGGCTAAGTCAAGTTACTATGGATTAATTTAGTCAACAAAAATGAAATAGGTTAAAAGATGAAAATAAGATAAAATATTTTATTTATATCATAATTTTTTTAATTTTTTTTTCCCAATATCAAACTAATAATAAAAAAGTCAAATTTATTTCAAATAATTTTTTTTTTACCTAGTAAAAAATAACTAAAATACTAAAAAATAAAGTTAAAAAAATTTATTCCAAACAAAACTAAAATTTATAAGTATGTGTAATTTCACATTATCTTTTTGGTGTTTCATATTCTTTTAGAAGTTGAAAGTGTTTCATATTCTTTTAGAAGTTGAAAGTGAAGAGAGTAGGCAAAAGTGAGTGGGCCTACAATTATGTAACAGTCCTACGGGACCCTCTATTTACACCAACTATCGAAATCAGAGATGTTTGCTTTTTCCTTGGAGAAATACATGCAGTCCTAGTTTGGGCTGGTGAATTTTTAATTAAAAAATTATTTAAATTATGAAATTATTCGTTTCATTTTATTTATTTATTTATTCTTTTACATTCTTTATAAAAGTTAAAAAGCTCATTTTCAAACACCCCTAAAAACGGTCACATTTTCAAAAAAGTTTAGATTTTGTAAAAAAAAAATTATTTTTTTGATCTATCTTGTGTAAATCAGAATCTAAAAATGTAATTTTGTTAAAAAAAATTTAAAAAGTAAAAATAGGCCCAAAAAATTCATTATATTTTGATTTTTTTTACACTTGTTTTTTTTTTTTTTTTTTATAGTCTCTTTTAGATTTTTTAAAATTTTCAATTCATTTAGTTGAATCTAAAATCCCAAATCTTTTACAAAAGAAGAAAATTAACCAACAAAAAAGCTACTAAAAAAGGAAGACAAACGGTAACAAGTACTCTTATGGTTCGTTTAATATTGGGATTAATGTAACAAATTTTTTTTAAAAATAATGAAAAAGTGTTCTAAAACAAGTGAAAAGTATTATAATACTAATGAAAATATATTGAATTTTACACTTATTTTGTCTTTTAGTTTTTTGGTGCCCATAGGGTATATGTTAACAAGACCCCAAACACCCACTTATATAGGTTGAGTTTTTAAAACGTACTTATTGAAGAAAAAAAATAAAAATAAAATATAAGGGTGTGTTTGGTAACATTTACGTTTTCAGTTTATATTTACAAAAATTTTATAAACTGGTTTTTTGTTTATTTTTAGAAAAACACAAACTACAAACGTATTTGGTAATTGACAAAATATTTGAAAAATTTTAAAAATATAAAAAATAGTGAGAAATGGCAAGTGGTGGCAAGTGGCGGCGGAAGACGGTGGTGGAAAGTGGTGACGGTGGGTGGCAGTGGGTGAGTGGGTGATGGTGGCGGGTGATAGCGAGTGGGTGGTGATGGTGGTAGTGGTGGGTGGTGGGTGACGGTGGCGGGTGGTGGCGGGTGGTGGGTGGTGGCGAGTGGGGTGGAGTGGCAGGTGGTGCGAGTGTGGTGGCAGTGGGTGGTTGACGGTGAGTGAGGCAGCGAGTGAAGGTGGTGGTGGTGTAGGTGCGGGTGACGGGTGGTGCGGCGGATGTGGGTAGTGGCGGCGGTTGGTGAGTGGGTGGGTGACGTGGCGAGTGCTACGAGTGGGTGGTGATGGTGGTGGTGCGAAGTGGGGTGGTAGTGCGAATGGTTGAGTGGTGGCAAATGAGTGGATGTGGCGGGGTGGTTAAGGGTGGGTGGGTGACAGAACGGTGTAGGTGTTAGCGGTGGCGTGATCTGTAACGGTGGCGACCAGTGGGTGTGGTGGTGGTGCTTGGGTGATGGGTGGTGGTGGGTGGTGGATGGGGATGTTGTGGTTGGTGGGTGGGCTGGTGTATAGGTGGTGGATGTGGTGGCAGGTGGGTTGAGTGGTGGATCGCAAGTAGGTAGCGGGTGTGTGGCGGCGGCCAGCGGCGGGACGGTAGGTGGTGAGTGGTTGGTTGGCAAGTAGCGATCCGGTTGGTGGTGGCGGGGCGGTTGGATGGTAATAGTTGGCGGGTATAGCAGGTGTGTAGTGATAGTGCAGGGTGGGTGGTAGCGTGTCAAGTGGGTGGCAGGTGGGTAGTGGCTGGTGGTGGCGGGTGGCAAGTGGTTGTGGCAGGTAGTATGGGGTGGATGGGGTGGCGGAAAACGATGGTGGAAAATGGTTGGCGGATGGGTGGTAGTGTTGTGTGGTAATAAAAAAAAATAAACTGAAAACTCAAAATGAAAACACATTTTTTGTGTTTGCAATTTTTGACCAAATTTATAAAACTGAGACCACTTGATTTATAAATAAAAATTTTATGAAAGCAAGTTTTTATTGAGTTTTTAAAATTTTTGTAATATAAACAGAAAACTGAAAACGTAAGTGTACTAACGGCATCTTAATAAATCAGTGGTCTCAGTTTATAAATTGCCAAAAATGAAAACACAAAAAATGTGTTTTCGATTATGAGTTTTCAGTTTTTTTACCACCCAAACACTAGCCACACCCGCCACCATTTGCCACCATCGTCTCCGCCAACCACTATCCACCCACCACTATTACCCTGCCACCACCACCCAACCACCACCAGCCACTACCACCGCCACCCACTTGCCACCACCACCCACCCCTCGCACCACCACCACCACCACACCACCTGCCCATCACCCGCCACATCACCAGCCGCCAATTACCATTCCACCGCCCGCCGCCACACCACCGGGAATTTAAACCTACTTTCCACCACACTCACACCTACCGCCGCTGCCACCACCACCCGTTACCTACTTGCCACCACACTCACCACCCACCTGCCCACCACATCCACCACCCTATCACCAACCAGCCACCCAACCCCACACCACCATCCACCATCCACACCCACACCACCACACATCACCCACACCCACTCCACGTGCCACCTGTACCACCGACCGACCCCACTCGCTACCCACCTACCACCGTTACCTTCACCACCCACCAATCAACCACCCCGCACCATCCACCATTGCCACCACTCACCATTCCCACCACCACCCGCCACTCGCACCACCACCACACCACCCACTCGCTTCCACTCGCCACCGTTACCCACCCACCCACCAACCGACCCGCCACAACCCACATCCGCACCACCACCGTCACCGCCCGCACACCACCACCTCACTCGCTCCAACCCGCACCGTCACCCACCCACCTGCCACCACCATCCGGCCAACCCACCGGCACTAGCACCCACTCGCTACCACCCACCACCGTACGCACTCACCCACCCCACACCACCCGCACCACACACCCACGCTCCCACCACGCCCACACCACCCCCACCGTCCACACTTCCCCACCATCTTCCGCCGCCACTTGCCACAACTTGCCATTCTCACTATTTTTATACTTTTAAATTTTCTAAATATTTGGTCCATTACAAATACGTTTGAGTTTGTGTTTTTCGAAAGAATAAAAAAAAAACAGTTTATAAATTTTTAATATAAACTGAAAACGAAATGTTACAAAAAGCCAAAAAGCCAAAAAGCCAACCCACTTCTAAATAGGTTGAGTTTTTAAAACCTACTTATTGAAGAAAAATAATAAAAATAAAATATAATTGTTTAAAAAAAATGAAAAACAAGAATTATTTCAATATGATTTTATATATTTTGAGTTGAAAGTAATTTATAAAAATTATAAAATATTTTTTTTTGAAATTTATTTTTGACAAATTAGTTCTAATTAAAGAAATAAAAAAAAAAATAGGTTTTGAAAATCAACCAAATACATGTATCTTTTTTTCTTTTATTTGGGGAGGATACATGGCCAACAGCAATGTATTAAAAAAAATAAAAATAAATAATAAATAAATAAATAAATAAAACCAAAATTTTAAAATACGTGAAATGTATTCATTTAAGTGTAATTTATTATACACTAAGTTTGAATTTATGCAATAAATTCAATTTATGGGTAAATCTTGAATTAAAAATTTAAATGGTTGTATTGTGTATGACTAATTTTTTGAATTTTTTTTATTTATTATGAAAAAAATTGTAAAAAGTAGAGAAGTAATATAATAGAAGAGCATCCCAATAATTTTCCTATTTCTACTTTTTCCCTACTTTGGCTTCTTTTTTTTTGTTTTTTCTTTTTTTTGGCTTATTAGAAAAAAAAAATGTGCCAAAAATAAAAAAAATAGAGGGGTGATATTATCCAAATAAGCCAATAAATTGGGTTTTTTTTTTTTTTTTCCCGTACTTTTCCAAAAGAGGCCTTTAATGAATCAAATACAAAATAAGTCACCCTAATAAGCTCACTACTCAATTCCCTACATTTAGGTAGGGGTGTAAAAATGGCCCGCGGCCTGTGGCCCGAGATGGGCCTAACCCGTTTAGGCTCACTTGGGCCTAGGCCCGAGCCTAGCCCGGCCCATGGGCCCGCCCCGTCAGCCCACTTAAGGCCTACTTAGGGTCCGCCCTGAAGCCCAACCCGCGTCGAGGCCTAGTGTATTTTTTAATGAAAAATAATAATATTTTCGTAGAAAAAATTAAAAAAAAAAAAATGGTCAAGCCTGCCTAAGCCCGAGCCCATTAGGCCAGCTCGTCAGAGGCCCGAATACCTTTGGGCTTCATTTTTTGGCTCGTGGGCCGGCCCGGCCCTGCCCTGTCCGGCTCAAATTTTGGCGAGAGCCTGTGAGGCCTGATATGAGCCGGACTAGGCCAAATTTACACCCCTACATTTAGGAAAGTTTCAATCATTCTTTATAATTAAAAAAATATTCTTTATCTCTCATCCCTTATCTTTTTCTCAATTCCCTACATTTAAGGAGGCTTCAATCACTCTCTATAATTAAAAAACAATATCTTCATCTCTCATCCCTCATCTTTTTCTCAAATGGTGGACGAGTAGAGAGAGGATGACGAAACTATTGTGGGCGACCTAGCAGAACAAGCCGACCTGTGTGCCGCCACTAACCATCAACTTGGGTGACCACTGACGACCTCCATAATTCTCCCTTTGCTTGGATCCTCTCTCTCTCTCTCTCACACACACACAAACGCACACACACACATTTTATTTTATTTCTTTGAGTTGGTGGATTTCCCGTTGTTTCTCACTTCATTTTTGGTAGTAGGTCCAAATAGCCAATTGAAAAATTGCGATAGCATTTTCCAATGTTACGGATTCCACCAAGAAAAATGAGTGCAAGAGAAGATTTGGCTAGCTTTTTTTCTTTTTTTTTCTGTGTTTTTTTTTTCTTTTAAGACCATCTCCAACGGTTCACCAAACTTGACATCAAATTTGAATTTTGGTGAAAAAGTCACTGTTTGGTGCTCCAACGGTTACACCAAATCGGTATCAAATTGAGAATTCGCCAAAAAATTCATCAAAGTGAGAACAGACAGCAGCTTTCACCATTTCACTGTGGGTGACCGTTGGGAGGCCAACTGGTTGACCAGCCAGCTGACCAACCGGTCTACTGGTTCCCTTCCAAAAATTTTGGTTCAAACAGGTCAAAAGGTTCAAAGAGGTTACAAAAAAAAAAAATATGCCTTACCGGTTGACCGGCCGGTCGACCAACCGTTGACCCCCTGTTTTGATACCCATCATTAGAGCAATCTGTATCAAAATGAGAAAATGGGTCTTTTTTAACTCAAATTTGATGAAAAATTTGGTAAACGATTGGAGATGCTCTAAGGTGGGGCAGCTGGGAACTTGTGGTTTATAATCACTATTGAGCAAAGTTGTACAAGATAATCTTAATTTGATATGATATATTGTTTTGCATTTCTCATCTTGAAATGCAATTTGGGTGTTCACCAATGACGACAATGATGACCACTAACATGGGTGTTCACCGCCGCCGACGACGACAGCGACCACTGACCTGGGTAGACCACCATCCACGTCTCTTCGAAATCTCCACCATCGACGATGTTGCACACGCATATATGGACGATGTGATTGCACTTGTGCTTGGATGTTTTATTCTCGCTCTTGCTGTTGAGCATTACAACATTCATAGGAGATTGGCTTTGAATGTAAGTTCTTTGCTTAATAGGATGTTGATTTTGTTTTTTTGCTTTTTGTTTTATGTTCTAATTTCTAGTTTGAGTCTTCCTGGTAATGATTTTAATTCATTGTTCTGTTCATTCAATTGCAAAAGGCTAGAGGAATTATTATTTTTTATTTTTTTATTTTGGTTATGTGGCCATTTTTTTTTTTTTTTTTTTTGAATTGATGCATTGTAGGTGTTTGTTGAAAGTCCACAATAAAATAGAAAAACAATTTGTATGATTTTGGTGGAAAATGGATTGGTTGTTTGCAAATACCAGTGCTTATGCTACAAATATTGCTTCAGGTTCTTATTGGAATTCTTAAGGTAGGATTGTCTATTTGAAACCTTTGCACCTCTGCAACTGTCTAGTAATTACAACTTCAAATCCTTTCATATTAGCATTAAAAATTACACAAATTTAATGAGAGAGATTTAATATATATATACATATATATTTACATGTTGGACTTTTCTTATGTGTGCCTTGCATATGGTATGCAAGGCACTTACACCTTTCTATTTTACCTTTACACCTTTTTGGGTATTGAGTTATACAAAAATATTTGAAAACTAACACATTGGTGACTTGCTAAAGCAGGTCACTTCCAGGTAAATGAATAAAAGAATATATTATATGACTAAAAGTGTAATTTTGTCACAAAAGGTGTAAATAATTTCACAAAATTTGTGAATTTTCACAGAAGGCGTAAATTTTAACAAAAGGCGTAAGTAATTTCAGAAAAAGGCGTAAGTGATTTTTGAAAATTTACACCCTTTGTGAAAACTTACGCATTTTCTGAAAACTTACACATTTTGTGAGAATTTACACCTTTTGTGAGAACTTACACCTTTTGTGAGAACTTACACTTTTTTGTGAAAGCACTTACACTTTTCTGACAACTTACAACTTTTGTAAAATTGCTCACAAAAGGCGTAACTTTTGACAACTTACACATAATACTTACATCTTTTGTAAAACAAGTTATACCTTTTGTCAAAGTTACACCATATGTGGAACATTTTATTTCATAAAATTTTGACAACTTATACATAATACTTATATCTTTTGTAAAACAAGTTATACCTTTTCCGAAAGTTACACCATATGTGAATGACAACTTACACATAACACTTATATCTTTTGTAAAACAAGTTATACCTTTTCTGAAAGTTACATCATATGTGAATGACAACTTACACATAACACTTATATCTTTTGTAAAACAAGTTCTACAGTTTTTGAAAGTTACACCATATGTGAAAATTTTTATTTCATAAAATTTTGACAACTTACACATAATACTTACACCTTTTGAATTTTTTCACAACTTGCACATAATACTTACACATAATACTTACGCCTTTTGAATTTTTTGACAACTTACACATAATACTTACGCCTTTTGAACTTACAATAATTTCAAAATTATTTCACAAAATGAGTAACTTTTCAGAAAAGATATAAGCACTTCCACGAAAAGGTGTAAATTTTAGCAAAAGATATTGACATGTATAAGCCCACAAAGGCCATGAACCACCTATAGCCCATCACTTGAAGCCCAGTGCATAACCCAGCTAACGAGGTCCAGGACAGCTGGAGTCCAACATGGCATAAAGAGCCAATGACATTCAGACACACGACAAGAAAAGGACGAACCACATCAGCAGACAAAGATCTGCAAAGTTATTCCCACTGCACATCACCATTAATGCAGCCCATCACAGCATTTATTACGATAACACCTCTCCGCCGGAACAGAACCCCCTTACCCTGAGCAAGGTAAGCTACAGCATAGGCTTTCGGCAATGAGAGCAGGTCGGAAGGGACAGCGAAATGATTGCCAAAGGATATAAGCGAATGTTGCAGACAAGAAAAAGGTTAACCTTTCTATCTCTAATCTTCTCCCATATACTCCACTTCTCTTTCTAACTTGATCGTCGGAGGGTTCACTGGGGGACTATCCCGTTCCCCGTTGAACTTGTTTGCAGGTTATCCGGTGGGCTCGATCATTTGGGCTTGGGCTTGAGGAGCTTAGACCAGTCCGATCCATCCACTGGGACGAATGGTATCAACAGTTGGCGCCGTCAGTGGGAACGCTTTGCTCCTCCCGCCAGTCGTGTTCACTATCGCCGGAGGCCCCGTTCTAACAACCTTTTTCTCCTACCCGTCTAAGTGCATGGTCACGACTAGATCCATGGCTTCTCACAATAATGCCGCCGACCATCAATCCGACCCCCCCATCCAAACAACCCACCATAGTATTTTATCGAGCTTACCAACAGCATTAACCGCATGGCCGAGCAAAACCAGGCCTTGATAAATGCTTTACTCTAAAGGAACCTTCCAATGCCTCCTCCCCCACCTTCAGATATTCCTCCCAACCAAGAAAGATCCCCGAGCCATACTGCCCCACAACTCCGTCCACCAAACTTGGAAGGTTTGCAACCTCCCCACCCACATATAAATCCACCACCACCCCCACACCCGTCGGTCGTAGCACTAGCCCCCGAAGGGAAGGCTAGCAGCGTCCAACCTCCATTGACTGACCATGGTGACCACGCTCCCCTCTAGGACGCTGAGCTCCGCACAATGAAGCTCCAACTCCAAGGGGTCATGCAGAATATTCAGCATAAATCCTCTACCACGGCAAATTCACCATTTGTTGCCTGACAAACCTTTGCCCGCCAAGTTCAAGATGCCCACCATTGACTCCTTTGACGGTACGACGGACCCAGTCGACCATCTGGAGACCTACCGTACCCTCATGATCCTCCACGCCTTCCTTGACGAGATCATGTGTAGGGCTTTCCCCGTGACACTAAAGGGGTCAGCTTGACTATGGTTCAGTCAGTTACCCACGGACTCTGTTTCCACCTTCCAGCATCTCAGCGACTCCTTCCTCAGCCATTTCATTGGAGCCCAGCGCCAACGCCGCCCCGCAACCAAACTTCTCAATATCCGTCAGACCGAGGGGGAGTCGCTGCGCAGCTTCGTTACCCGCTTCAACACCGAAGCCCTACAAGTAGCGGAGAATGACGATAAGGTCATCCTCACGGCTTTCATGGCCGGCCTACGATCGTCCAATTTCCTTTTCTCCCTCTCCAAAAATCCCCCGACCTCCATGGCAGCCCTATTATCCAAGGCCTAGAAGTATATGAATGCCGAAGATTCACTAGCCGCTCGGCAGGATCCAATATCCAAAAACCCGACCCCCAGAGAAAAGAGAAAAGACTCCGAACCTAGAAACACCCAGTATAACAGCCAAACACTCCAATATACTGACCGACCTCCTCGCGCTGAAAGGTCGGCACCAGCCCGACCTCCCGGTCGGTTGGAGCGGTATACGCTCCTTAATTCTCCCATGGAACAAGTCCTCCACCAAATCCAAAGGGATTACCCCCTCAAATGGCCCCTGCCCTCACGAACCCCTTCCAACCGAAAAGACCAGTCCAAATATTGTCATTTCCACCAGGATCATGGCCACAACATTGATGACTGCATCAACCTCAAGGATCAGGTCGAGACCCTCATTCGCCAAGGGCGTCTCAGCTGGTTCACGGACACCCGCCCACAACAGAGGCAAAGAACCGAGCCCCTCAGAAATAACCGCCGGCATACCCTACCCTGACAGCCAGCCCAACCTAACCAAGGCCGTGATTGCCCCCCACAACAGCCTCGGCCCCCAGGTAATCCCCCTCCGCGAGTTGGTGAAATCCGAGTCATTTCGGGTGGCCTTGCTTGTGGCGGACCATCCCGCTCTGCTCAGAGGGCAGAGCTCAGGAAGATAAGGCAAGGCTCGGACAGAGTAGTGGACACGGTTGACCGACCTTCCAAACAGTCTAAGCAGTGGACAGAACCCATTACCTTCACGGACGCCGACTGTACTGGCACCCGTTATCCTCATGATGACCCTCTCGTCATTTTTGCCCTTCTCTCCAACTATAAGGTCAGACGGGTCCTCATCGACAACGGTAGTTCTTCAGACATCATATTCCTCAGTTGCTTCCGCCAGCTCAAAATTGGGGGGAAAAACTTGTCCCTCCTCCAAACCCTTCTAGTCGGTTTCACTGGAGACCGGGTGACCTCTATCGGCTCCATCGACCTCCCCATCATCATCAGCGAATACCCACGGCAGACTACCAAGTTTCTCACTTTCCTGGTGGTCGACTGTCCCTCTACCTACAACATCATCCTTGGCCGCACCGCCTTCAACGCCTTTCAAGCTGTCACTTCAACCTACCACTTCGCCATAAAATTTCTTACCGACCAGGGGATCGGGACGGTACGGGGGGAGCAGACCATAGCCAGGAAATGTTATGTCACCTCACTCAAGGAAGTCAAGCTGAAGGAGGCCATGATCATTGAAGGGCTTGACGCCCGAGATGAGGACGAGCTGGTCAGAGGCGAACCGGTGGAGGACCTCGTAGAGATTCCCATCGATCCCACCAACCCAATGAAAACTGCTAAGATCGGTAGCCAGCTATCCCCCAAAGTTAAGGCCGACCTTACTGCCCTTCTGACCGAGCACAATGATGTATTCGCCTGGACTCACTCAGATATGCCAGGCATCGACCCTTCTTTCATATAACTCATCGCCTCAGCATTGAACCTCATTTCCGACCTTACCGCCAAAAGCAGCGCGTCTTTCATCCAGAGCGCAATACTCTTATAGCCGTAGAGGTCGCCAAACTCCTTGAAGCCTAATTCATCAAAAATGTCGACTACCCTAAATGGTTGTCAAACGTGGTCCTCGTCCGCAAGAACAATGGCAAACGGCGACTCTGTGTCGATTACTCTGACCTGAATCGAGCTTGTCCCAAAGACAGCTATCCTCTATCCCGCATAGATCTGCTGGTTGATGCCACGGCCGGTCATCAAATGCTCAGTTTCATGGATGCTTTTTTTGGCTACAACCAAATCCTGATGCACCCGTCCGACCGGGAACATACATCCTTCATCACCGACCGAGGTACCTACCATTACCAAGTAATGCCATTCGGATTGAAGAATGCTGGGGCCACCTACCAACAGTTGGTCAATGCCATCTTCCATCACCAAATAAGTCGGAATATGGAAGTATACGTCGACGATATGCTAGTCAAGAGCAAACTCTCCACTGATCACCTGATAGACCTGCGAGAGACCTTTGCCACGCTATGCAAGTACCAAATGAAGCTCAACCCAGAGAAATGTGCCTTCGGCGTCGGATCTGGGAAGTTTCTGGGTTTTATGGTAAGCCAGTGGGGCATTGAAGCTAACCCTGAAAAAATCAAGGCCTTGATTGAGATGCAGTCTCCCAGGACGGTCAAAGAGGTTCAAAGACTCACTAGCCGAGTTGCAGCCCTCAACTGTTTCATTTCCCGCGCAACAGATAAGTGCCTATCGTTTTTCAAAGTTCTTCGGCAAACTTTTGAATAGACAACTGAATCTGAAGAGGCTTTTCAGCAGTTAAAGTAGTGCATGGCCAATCCACCTCTCCTTTCACAAGCAATTACGGGCGAGTCCCTCTTCCTCTATTTAGCCGTCTCAAACACTGCAGTCAGTGCAGCTCTTATCAGGGAAGACGACTCTGTCCAACGACCGGTCTACTACATCAGTCGGGCTCTCAGGAGAGCAGAGCATAATTACCCCATGTTAGAAAAATTATCCTTGGCCTTGGTCACCGCCTCTAGACGACTCCGTTCTTACTTCCAAGCCCATTCCATAGTGGTCCTCACCAACCAACCCTTGAAGAAGGTCATGCAGCAACCAGAACTTTCCGGCAGACTTATACAGTGGTCAGTGGAACTCAGCCAGTTTGACATCTCTTACCGGCCTCGAACAGCAATTAGGGGACAGGCTATCGCCGACTTCATCTTGGAATTCACTAATCCTACCCCAACCACTGCCTCTCCACCCCTGCCAGCGCCCATCGAGCCAGAAGACCCTCACTCTTAGACTCTCAACGTTGACGGATCATCCCGTAGGCAAGGTAGTGGGGCTGGCCTCATTCTCACTAGCCTTGAGGGTAGTTATTTCAAATGTGCGCTCCGCTTCTTGTTTGAGGCCAGTAACAATGAGGCAGAATATGGGGCACTAATAGCAGGCCTTCGCCTAGCCAGGGACATTGGTGTCAGCCACATCCGAGTGCTCAGCGACTCTCAGCTCATCGTCAGACAGATCACGGGCGAATTCGATGCCAAGGAGGGCACAATGCGGACTTACAGGGATCTCGCACTTCCCCTTGTTCACCTCTTCAATACCTTCCACATCAAGCACATTCCTCGGGCGGAGAACTCTAAGGCAGATAAGATGGCCCAACTGGCTTTTGCAGACCAGTCCGCCCTCAGCAGTGGTGTCTGCCTCGAATACCTATCCCACCCCACCATTTCCCCCGACCAGTATGAAGTACAATTCCTCCAAAATGAGCCCATTCCTTGGGCGTCGAACATCTTTCGATTTCTGACAACAGGGGAACTCCCAGATGACCACCAGCAAGCCGCCAAAGTCAGGGTACGATCGTCCAATTACATCCTTGTCGACGGCATCTTGTACAAACGTGGTTTCTCACGCCCCTATCTTCGGTGCCTCAATCCGACTCAAGCAACTTATGTGATGCAAGAAATTCATGAGGGGATCTGCGGCAATCACTCGGGCGGCAGGTCCCTGGCCCACAAGATACTTTGCACGGGATATTTCTGGCCTACTCTCAACCAAGACGCGGTTGACTTCGTGCTCAAGTGTGATAAGTGTCAGCGTTTTGCCAACATCTCCCATGCTCCTCCTACAGAGTTGATCACACTTTGCAGCCCCTACCCATTCGCCAAGTGGGGAATCGACCTGGTCGGTCCACTTCCCACCGGCCGAGGTCAGACCAAGTTTGCAATCGTCGCCATTGATTACTTCACCAAGTGGGTAGAGGCAGAACCCCTCGCCACCATTACCGAACGGAACACGACCAAGTTTATCTGGCAATCGATCGTTTGCAGGTTTGGCATCCCTCAGGCCATCGTCTCCGACAACGGTAAACAATTCGACAACGCCAAATACAGAAAGTTCTGTTCAGACCTGCAGATTCAGCCCTGCTTCTCTTCCCTCGGTCATCCCCAAGCCAATGGCCAAGTTGAGGTCACCAACTGTTCTCTTCTGAAGATCATCAAAACCAAGCTAGAAGCTGCTAAGGGACTTTGGGCTGAGGAGCTGCCAAATGTACTCTAGGCTTATCGAACTACAGCTCGGACTCCCACTAGGAAAACCCTTTTCCGCTTAACATACGGCGCTGAGGTGGTTATCCCAGTCGAAGTCGGTCTGCCTACTCCCAGGGTTTTACATTTGGATCCAACACTAACTGAAGAACTCCGTCGGGCAGACCTGGATCTAATTGAAGAAGTTAGAGACACCACCGCTATCCGACTGGCCTCATACCAACAGAAAATGAGAACACACTACAACTGCAAGGTCCGACCAAGGGAGTTCGCTGTAGGGGATCTTGTCTTTAGAGAAGCAACCCTTGCTACCCGAAATCCGACCGAGGGTAAATTAGCTGCCAAATGGGAGGGACCTTACATTGTGAAAGCTCGACCCCGACCAGGCACTTATCGACTTCAGGACATGGAAGGTCGAGACCTCCCCTACCCATGGAACGCTGAACACCTTAAACGTTACTTTCAATAAAGCTCCTATTTTTGTATTGCTCAGTCATTATATTTTCTTTTTGGGAAACTCACACATTCTTGATATTCCCCCACGCAATGTAACTTCTTGATTATATATCTCAGCTATCTATGTGTTGTCTTAGTAACATTCTTATTTGCAGCATTAAAAGCCTCAACACTAAAAGCCTCAGCCAAACTGAGCACTTAAAGCCTCAGCCAGACTGAGCATTACAAGCCTCAGCCAGACTGGGCACTAAAAGCCTCAGCCAGATTGAGCACTAAAAGCCTCAGCCAGACTGAGCACTAAAAGCCTCAGCCAGACTGAGCACAAAAAGCCTCAGCCAGACTGAGCACTACAAGCCTCAGCCAGACTGAGCACTACAAACCTCAGCCAGACTGAGCACTTAAAGCCTCAGCCAGACCGAGCACTAAATGCCTCCGCCAGACTGAGCAAGAGCTGCCTTGGGCAGTCTGACCATTAACACACTCAGCCAGACCGAGCGCTGAAAGCCCCATCCGGACTGAGCGTGAATCACTTGGCCAGGCCTAACATATAGGGCTCAGTCAAAACCACCCATGCAAAACTTCATACTTGTGGAATTAATAGACACACTTAGTCACAATCCCAGGTCCAAGTCTTCACACCACTCTTTGCTTAGTCAAATTCCAAAGACGTTCTTATCATTTTATTACATTTTAAATTTTACAGGCTTGTCATTTTAAGTCTCACTCTGCATTGTGGAGTTCTTAACTTTACTCTGCATTCATTCTTTATTACAAGTTTAAATTTCACTCTTATTAACCAGGAGTTCTATGCACACTTCGCCCACGCTTCATTCATCTCAGATACACAAACAGAAACAATCAAATGACAATCAAATGAAATTTTATTCATTCACAACTTTGTGTAAAAGTTCATTACAGCAGTTCATGTACAAATATTCATTACAGCAATTCAACCAAAAAAAAAAAAAAAAACAACAACAAATTATCTCTCTCTCCTTCCTCCCCAGTTACTCCTCCTCATTGGAGAGGAGGTCTTCTTCTTCAATGTCCTCATCCAGGGGGGTTTGGGCCACATCGTCCTCGCCAATCGTTACACTACTAAGGTCTAAGTCTGGGAACAGCTCTTCGGCTTTACGTTTGAACATCTTCCAGCCATTGTCCCAGTACTCAGCCATTTCATGCTTGTAAAAGTCGGACTGCTGGAAGCTTGCAATAACCTCTGCGTCAGTTCTGCTTCCAGCGGTCGTCCTCGATGGGCCCGCCCCTCCAGATTCTTGCTCAGCCAGGCTACTCGCAACCGCGGCATCAACCGCCGTCTGAAATTCGGCAGACCCTTTGAATTGCTCCACCGCTGCGACGCACAGATCGGGATAAGCCGCCCTTTCAGAGGCTGCCTTTGTCCTCTCTTCGTCCAGCTCTTTCTGTAGGGCCGACCTTTCTGACGCAGCCTTTGCCTATTCCGCCTCCAACTCCTTCTTCAGGCTCTCCTTCTCCGCCGTCGCCTGCACTCTCTCTACTTCCAACTCCTTCTGAAGCCTCTCTTTCTCCTCCACTGCCTTGGCACGCTCGCCCTCCAGTTCCTTCTGGAGATCGCCAACTTTGCCATCAGCCTCATCTTTTTGCCTGACCAGCTCTTCGTTACTACTCATGGCCTCTTCATGTCGCTCGACCGCGACGGTGCAAGCTCTTTGGGCCTCCTCCAACTTCTTCTGCTCGCCAGCAAGCTGGAACTTGAGCGACACAACCTGGCAGCGTGTGTCCTCCAGCTCCACCTTAACTGCTTGTAACTCAGTGTGGGCACTCTCCCAACTTGCACTCTTCTTCTTTAACTTGGCAAGCTGAGCCCTGGCCTCATCTGCCTTGAGTTTGGCAGCCCCCGGCTTCCTCAGCAGAGCCCCCGCTAAGGTGGTTACCTCCATTTGAGCGGAGTACAAACCCCTTAGCAGTTCGGCCTCATTGAATCTGGATGTCGAGCGCAAGGCTGCCTCTTCTACAACCCCTACCAAGCGGTCTGCCCCCGCCCTGGTTGGGCCTTCTTCCCCCTCCAGTCGCCCTGCCACCGCACAAGCATGGTAGATCGTCGTATTTAGACTGACTCCCCCTGCTTGCGGTATAGGACCCCCCTCGGGCTGTTCTTCCCTCCTTGGCTCTGGGCCAGCTGCCTCATCTCCCACTTGCCCTTTGGGGGCGGCCTTTGCGACCCCTGTGGCGATCACCGCCACCATTGGCACAACCACCATGCCCTCTGAGCCAACTTCCACTGCCTCTAGGCCACCTACCCTTCCTGGGGCCCCTTCCACTTCTCCCTCCTTAACCACACTGGTTTCCTCTGCACCTATCTCCCTCTTCCTCTTTTGGGCAGGCACTTCCTCACTCCGCCTCACCCTCTTCTTCTTCTTCCCCACGCCCAACGCCTCCATCTCCTTCAAAGACCTCTCCTTCAAAAGGTCTGTTGGGGGCGGCCGTGGCATAAAATCGCCTAAGTTTTTCTCTCCCAAGGGTTTGGGGGGAGGTCGAATCCTCTCCCTCACAACCGGTTTCGGTGGTCGGTCGGCCTGGGCCTCCTTGATTTTTTAGGCTTTGGCAAGGATTGCCTGATCCTCTGCCTCCTGAGCCTTTCTCCTCGCCTCCAACTCCGCTCGATCGAGGTCCCCACCACTTGGCCTTGGACCCAAACCTGCCTCAAACAATGCGGATGGTTGAACGAGCTCGTCCCATTTGGCCCCTTCTTTCTCCCTCCACTCCTTCACCCTCTTCACCCTCTCCTCCGCAACCGCTCCCAGTTTCGGCTCCACAGACCTGATGGGTACTTTCCACACGGTACGCACTCCAAGCCCCCCATTGGCAGACACGTAGAACCATCGTGGTCGCCACCCCTTGATCGACAACGGCAGCCCGGCCACCAACCTTTTCCCCACTGCTGCCTACAAAGTGACCCATGTCTCCTGCTGCCCCAAGGCCTTATAGCATGCAAAGAATTCGTCTACTGTCATGGCCTCCCCTCCATTCGCCTTTGGCCACGCACTTGCACAGGCCAGCAAGATCTTCCATGCATTGGGCATTAGTTAGCCCGGTGCTACCTCCAGCTGGTTGAGCACATCCACAACCACTTGCGGCAGGGGCAACCTCAGTCCACCCTTCAGAGCTTCCTCATAAAGGGAAAACTCTCTTGGCCTGGCGTCAGACGGCCTCTCCGTTGTTGTCGGCAGCAATAACTCCACTTCTACGGGGATCTGGTATTTTTCGCGGATCACCTCCAACTCTGCCTCAGTAATCGTAGATTTATCAGCCTTTGTATGCTAATGATCAGGTTCTGCCTGACTGATTGGATTTGGCGCTACTATCATGGTGGACCCGTGGGATCGTACAATCGACTCCCCCACCCTCTCCGTCCGGTATTGCTGCGCTAACTCCACCCCATTATCATCTCCCAGTGGATCCTCCCTGACAATCACAGTTCCCTCTTGGGCCATTTCTGTGGTATGTCTGCAAATCGCTTCAGAGGTCGGCGCCAGAAAATCGAAAAAGTATTGCAGCAGTGTATCGCGAGCAACAAAGGAATTCACACTTGGAATATTTTGATTTTTCGTAAACAGATAGGTGAATTGAATAATGCCAAAAGCCCACGGTTTGCTCGTATTCCAAGGGTCCCAATTAATTTTCGCCAGTTTGAAAACTTTTCAAAATCATCCGCCAAAAAACTGTCTCTTCAACACCCATAATGCCTTACTGTTTCATTTCTGATCCAACGCCTAGTCTTTCCCCCTACGGGATGTTGCCACGTGTACATCCACGATCCACTGTCCTCTCCCCTTACCTTGTTTTTTCCACTTTAACTCACCACGTGACCCGCCGCGTCTCGAGCCCCACACCCCTCCACCTCACCCTTCATGCTCGGCCAAACGCGGCGGTCGTCCCTCCTACTTGGCCCACATTGCGGTCGGCCCTCCCCGCAGTCGGCCCTCCCACTCGGCCAACATCGCGGTCGGCCCTCGCCGCAGTCAGTCCCCCCGCTCGGCCAAACGCCGCGGTCGGTCCTTCTCGCGGTTGGCCTTCCCAGTCGGCCCACATTGCGGTCGACCCTCGTCGTGGTCAGCCCTCCCGCTCGGCCCACCACCGCGGTCGGCCCCCCCTCTCGATCACCCATTCCGGTCGACCTCCATCCTGCCAATCCCTAACACACTCATCTATGTCACTAATATTCCCTTTGTTGGACTAAAGCTGCACTCGGGAATGGGGGACTACTGACATATATAAGCCTATAAAGGCCATGAACCACCTATGGCCCATCACTTGAACCCCAGTGCATAACCTAGCTGATGAGGTCCAGGACAGCTGGAGTCCAACATGGCATAAAGAGCCAATGACATTTAGACACACGGCAAGAGAAGGACGAACCACATCAGCAGATAAAGATCTGCAAAGTTATTGCCACTGCACATCACCATTAATGCAGCCCATCATAGCATTTATTACGACAACACCTCTCTGCCAAAACAGAACCCCCTTACCCTGAGCAAGGTAAGCTACAGCATAGGCTTTCGGCAAGGAGAGTAGGTCGGAAGGGACAGCGAAATGATTGCCAAAGGATATAAGCGAACGTTGTAGACAACAAAAAGGTTAAGCTTTCTATCTCTAATCTTCTCCCATATACTCCACTTCTCTTTCTAACTTGATCGTCGGAGGGTTCACTAGGGGACTATCCCGTTCCCCGTTGAACTTGTTTGCAGGTTATCCGGTGGGCTCGATCATTTGGGCTTGGGCTTGAGGAGCTTGGACCAGTCCGATCCATCCACTGGGACGAACGGTATCAACAGATATAAATTTTATGAATTTTTTTTTTCACAAAAGATATAAGTGACTTCAGAAAAAGGTTTAAGTTGGCTTTCAAAGAAGGTGTAAGTTCCAAGAAAAGTATAAATCTTATGACAAAAATTATTTCACAAAACGAGTAAGTTTTCAAAAAAGATATAAGCACTTCCACTAAAAGGTGTAAATTTTAGCAAAAGATATAAATTTTATGATTTTTTTTTTCCACAAAAGAAGTAAGTGACTTCAGAATAGGTTTAAGTTTGGCTTTCACAAAAGGTGTAAGTTTCAAGAAAAGGTATAAATCTTATGACAAAAATTCTTTCACAAAAGGAGTAACTTTTCAGCAACGGTGTAAGTATTTTCATGAAAAGGTGTAAGTTTTAGCCAAACGTGTAAATTTGATGATTTTTTTTTTCACAAAATATATAAGTGACTTCAGAAAAATGTTTAAGTTTGGCTTTCACAAAATGTGTAAATTTCAAGAAAAAGTATAAATCTTATGACAAAAATTATTTCACAAAAGGAGTAACTTTATCGCAGCGGTGTAAGTGTTTTCACAAAAATGTGTAAGTTTTTGCAAAATGTATATAAATTTTATGAATTTTTTTCCCACAAAATATATAAGTGACTTTAGAAAAATGTTTAAGTTTGGCTTTCACAAAAGGTGTAATTTAAATAAAAAGTATTTGGAAAAAGTAATTTCACAAAAAGGAGTAACATCTCAAAGTGTTCATAAACAAAAAAGGAGTTACATGTCAAAGTGTTCATAACCACAAAAGGAGTAACACTTCAAAGTGTTCATAAACAAATTGGGACAACCACTGAACAAATCAAAGGGTTCGTGACCCCCTCTGACCACCCGAGCGTCGGTGGCCTCCGGTGCTCACTGTCGTCGCCACCTCCAGCCACCGCCGCCTCCACGGCTACGACCACTTCCACGGCCACCGCCGCCGCAAATCAAAGGTTTTTTTCTCTCTGGCTATCGATCTTGGTCTCTCTCTATCGATGTCGGCCGTCGATGTCGGTCTCTCTCAGTCTGTCTCCAGCGATCTTGGTCTGTCTGTGTCCATGTGGTCTCTTCTCTGTCGATCTCTGTCGATTTGGTCCCTCTCTGTCGATCTCGGTCTGGCTGTCTCTGTCGATTCGGTCCCTCTCTGTCGATCTTGGTCTGGCTGTCTCTGTCGATCACTGTCCATCTAGGTCTCTGTCTGTTGATCTCAGTTTATCTCTCTCTCTCTGTCCGTTGCTCTATATTTAAAACGGTTCTCTTTTACATTGACATTCTTCGTTGGATTTGGACTTGGAGTCGCTATTCCAAGCCTTCCCAAACTTGTCTTCTCTGAAACGGACTTCTACTGAGAGAAAGACCAAGCCCTCCGAAACGCCCTTCTCTCTCACATTGCCATTATTTGAAGAAGACAAATATAGTTTGATTGGATTTAGGAACTTACAGGTTTTGCGAAGTTACTTACATCTCCCTTGAAAACACTTACACTTTTTGTGGAAGGTTAAACATTTGTGAAATAATTTATTTTTTAAAATTTACACCTTTTTGTTGAAATACTTAAACCTCCTGTGAGAAGTATCTTTTGTGGAAAAAAAAAATGATTGATGAAATTTACACATTTTGCCTAAACTTACAGTTTTTCGTGAAAAAACTTACACCGCTGCTGAAAAGTTATCATTTTGTGAAAGAATTTTTGTAATAAGATTTATACCTTTTATGAAACTTACACCTTTTCGGAAAGCCAAACTTATACCTTTTTCTGAAGTAACTTACATCTTTTGTGGGAAATAAAATTCGTAAAATTTATATCTTTTGCTAAAATTTACACCTTTTCGTGGAAGTGCTTATATCTTTTCTGAAAAGTTACTCATTTTGTGAAATGATTTTGAAATTATTGTAATTTCAAAAGGCGTAAGTATTATGCGTAAGTTGTAAAAAAATTTACATCTTTTGTAAAATAAGTTATACCTTTTCTGGAAGTTACACCATAGGTGAATGACAACTTACACATGATACTGATATCTTTTGTAAAACAAGTTATACATTTTCTGAAAGTTACACCATATGTGAAAATTTTTATTTCATAAAATTTTGTCACTTACACATAATACTTACATCTTTTGTAAAACAAGTTATATTTTTCTGAAAGTTACACCATACATGAATGACAACTTACACATAATACTTACATCTTTTGTAAAACAAGTTATAACTTTTCTGAAAGTTACACCATATGTGAGAGATTTTATTTCATAAAATTTTCAAAACTTACACATAATACTTACGTCTTTTGAATTTTTTGACAACTTACACATAATACTTACGCCTTTTGAACTTACAATAACTTCAAAATTATCTCACAAAATGAGTAACTTTTCAGAAAAGGTGTAAATTTTAGCAAAAGATATAAATTATATGAATGTTATTTTTTCACAAAAGATGTAAGTGACTTCAGAAAAAGGTTTAAGTTGGGCTTTTAGAAAAGGTGTAAGTTAAATAAAAAGTATAAATTTTATTGAAAAAGTAATTTCACAAAAGGAGTAACTTTTCAGCAACAGTGTAAGTTTTTTCACGAAAAGCTGTAAGTTGAGGCAAAATGTGTAAATTTCATCATTTTTTTTTTCCAGAAAAGATATAAGTGACTTTAGAAAAAGGTTTAAGTCGGGCTTTCAGAAAAGGTGAAAGTTTCAAAAAGGTATAAATCTTATGACAAAAATTCTTTCGCAAAAGGAGTAACTTTTCAGCAACGGTGTAAGTTTTTTCACGAAAAGCTGTAAGTTGAGGCAAAATGTGTAAATTTCATCAATTTTTTTTTTCACAAAAGATATAAGTGACTTTAGAAAAAGGTTTACGTTGGGCTTTCAGAAAAGGTGTAAGTTTCAAAAAGGTATAAATCTTATGAGAAAAATTCTTTCGCAAAACGAGCAACTTTTTAGTGACGGTATAAGTTTTTTCACGACAAAGTGTAAGTTTAGGCAAAATGTGTAAATTCGATGATTTTTTTTTTCACAAAAGATATAACTGACTTCAGAAAAAGGCTTAAGTTTGGCTTTCACAAAAGGTGTATGTTCGAAAAAAAAGTATAAATCTGACGAGATAAATAGTTTCACAAAATGAGTAACTTTTTAGAAAAGATATAAGCACTTCCACGAAATGGTGTAAATTTTAGCAAAAGATATAAATTTGATGATTTTTTTTTCCACAAAAGATGTAAGTGACTTTTGAAAAAGGTTTAAGTTGGGCTTTCAAAAAAGGTGTAAATTTCAACCAAATGTATAAATTGTATAGAAAAAATTATTTCACAAAAGGAGTAACATTTCAAAGTGTTCATAATCACAAAAGGAGTAACATTTCAAAGTGTTCATAAACACAAAAGGAGTAACACTTCAAAGTGTTCATAAACAAATTGGGACAACCACTGAACAAATCAAAGGGTTCATGACCCCCGCTGACCACCTAAGCGTCGGTGGCCTCCAGTGCTCACTGCCGCCTGACATCGGCAGTTCCACAGCCACCGTTGCTTTAAATCAAAGGTTTTTTTTTTGTCTCTGGCTATCGATCTTGGCCTCTCTCTGTCGATGTCGGCCTATTCTCTGTCGATGTCGGTCTCTCTCTGTCTATCTCGGTCTGTCTCCAGCGATCTTGGTCTGTCTGTGTCCATGTGGGTCTCTTCTCTGTCGATCTCTGTCGATTTTGGTCCTTCTCTGTCGATCTCGGTCTGGCTGTCTCTGTCGATCATTGTCCATCTAGGTCTCTGTGTTTGTTGATCTCAGTCTATCTCTCTCTCTCTCTGTCCGTTGCTCTATATTATAAACGGTTCTCTTTTACATTGACATACTTGGTTGGATTTGGACTTGGAGTCGCTATTCCAAGCCCTCCCAAACTCGTCTTCTCTGAAACAGACTTCTTATGTGAAAAAAATTATACGTAAGGAAAATATGTTTTCATATAGGTTAAAACCTTTTGTTAGAAGCTTAATTTTTTCTAAAAGTTTACACATTTTGGTGGAAATAATTAAACCTTTAATGAGAAGTTACTCTGTTTGTGAAACATTTTTAGGAACAAAATATACACCTTTCATTAGAACTTACACCTTTTGTGAAATAAGTTACATCTTTTCGGAACATGTTTACACCTTTTATGGAAATCTGAATTATATTTTCCATTAAATTTACACCTTTAATGGGAAGTTACACCATTTGTGACATAACTTCCATCTTTTGTGAAAACCGCATACATGTTTTTGAAAATATACACCTTTCATGGAAGGAATATTTGCATAAAATTTATCCCTTTTGTTAAAAACATTAATCTTTTCTGAATGATTACACCTTTTTCTGGGAATACTTACACTGTTTCTGAATAGTTACTGCTTTTGTGAATAACCTTTTCCATATAATTTACACTTTTCTGGGATATTACACCTTTCCTGCCAGCAAAACTTACACCTTTTTAAAAACTTTACTCATTAGTTTAAAAACTTACACCTCTTCTAAAAAGGTACTCCTTTTCTGAAACAAAATGTTTAAAAAAATTTACACCTTGCAAATAGGAGTTACATCTTTGGTGAAGTCAATTAAACCTTTTTTTGAAAATTTACACGTTTTATGGAAAATATGCTTTTGGTAAAGTTTGTTAAAAGAAATTATTTGACAAAAGGTACAACATTTTCAAATATGGCGTATGTTTTTCCAATGAAGGTGTAAATGACCTTACAAAAGATGTAAGTTTTGTTTTTCACTAAAGGTGTAACTTCAAATAATAAGTGTAAATTTTATGAAAGAGGTTTTTCCACAAAATGTGTAATTTTTCAAAAAAGTTGTAAATATTTCCGAGAAAAGGTGTAACTTTTTTGAAATGTGAAAAATTTAGGAATTGGTGTAAACTTTGTGAGTTTTTACAAAGTGTATAAGTTCCCAAAGAAGACCAATCATCGAAGCTGAATGTTTCGTTTTTACAAAAGATATAAGTTCCCAAACAAGACCAAAAGCTGAATGTTTCGTTTTTACAAAAGATATAAGTTCCCAAAGAAGACCAATGAAGCTGAATGTTTCGTTTTTACAAAATGATATAAGTTCCAAGGTGTAACTTTTATGAAGAAAATTAATTTATAAATGATGTCACTTTTCATAAAAACGTGTAAGTTGTCAGATAAAGTATAAAATATTCAAAGATGCCGAAGTGTTCAGAAGAGGTGTAAGTTCCCTCGGCCGGTCCGTCTCTCTTCCATCTCGGACCTCTGTCTTTGTTTGTTTTTCTCTCTCCCCGTCTCTCCGTTGTTCCATTTCCCCGTAGCTATAGGGTTTTACAGAGAAAAATATTTGAGGGCAAAAATCATATTGAAAGAACAAAGCTTAAGTCATTGGGAAGGCTAGCTAGGGAAGTGGATGCATAAATTCTTTTTTGAAGTTGATTTTTGTCGGTGGAGCACAACCGCAAGGGTTAATCGAGCACCACCGTCGGTTTGTCTGCGCCGGTTGGTATTTCTTTTATTTCGTGCTGGTACATTCTCTGTCTCCTTGTTTGTCTTCTTTCATTCGCATATACCTTCACACCCAACCCGAAATCGACCCAATAGGAATAGTTGTGTACTCCATTTCCGTATTTTGTGCTATTCTAATAGGAACTTTTCCCTCTGCTAACCGAAATCGACCCAATAGGAACTGTTCTGTACTCGATTTTTGTATTTTCTCCCTTTCGAATAGGAATCTTCCTTCTGCTATCAGTGCTGCAAGTTGAACATAGGTATCATAGTAGTTAGCAACAAGCATAAAAGGTGTTCTGCATTTACATGGCGAACTTGTTAGGTTAGGTTATATATAACGAAAGAGACTTTAAAAAAAAATTGTGTAATGTTGGCAAGGGAAAAAGAATTTTTTTTTTAAGAGTAGCCAAGAAAGCAAAAATAAGAAACTCGATAAACAAACAATGACTAATCTTGATCCCACAATGGCTAGCACACTCGGTTGAATTCTGCTTTCAATTTTGTAGTACTCGGTGCTTTTATATTGCCGGAACTTATGTTTAGAAACAATCTGTGTTACACGGAGTCTTCAAAATAGATCAAATACCCGTGTCGGACACCTGAGAGTCGGACAAGGGTATGAGATATGTGTCGGATACTTGAAAAATGGACACTTCTTATATAATTGTATATAACACAATTATTATATGTGCAAATTATTGTCAAATTACTATAAATGGCATTTTGACACTGTAAGTTACATATAGTACCATTTTATGTCACATATTAGATTAAAAATATGATATTTTTTCCCCAGACCGCGTACCAATGAATGTAGGGTTAAGATTTAATGAGTCGGACTTGTACATACATACCCGCACCCGGTACCTGTACCCGAGTCCGTGCAACATAGGAAACAACTATTTGTTTCAGTGCTGAAGTTCATGCATAGTTGACGGTATTCAACTTAAAACATAGGAAAGCCAATTGAAAGAGCTGAAATGAGGATGACAATTTCCAAATTTTGTAGAGAGCTATTCGTTCCCCATACCCAATTCTGAATCCAGAGTTGAAGCCTTCACTTTCATGGCTAGCCTTTCCAGCAACTTAAGCGGGTGGACACGATGGCTGAAAACCAATACCTTCTCCCCACTTGATTCGGACAAGCCTAACAGATTAAGGAAGAAGTTTGCCTTCAATCCTTCTCTAATATCCAACTTTTCTAAGATGTGGTCCATCCGGGCATCGTCAATGCCCTCTGTTTCTGTGGTTGACGTGTCTGTAGGTGAACTCTTTAAGAGGGATCTCAACTGTGCGTGCACATAGAGTGTGCTCCCATCCCAGGTGATGTTCAACTTCTTAACTAAGTTGTTCAGTTATTCAACTTCATGAACTGTCGCAGGGCTGACGTGAAGAAATTCAGAAAAGTCAACAAGCCCACGCAATTCACGAAGAAAATCTCATGCGTAGAAATGGGCAGCCTTGCCTGTCATTGCACGCAACTCTTGAATGGCGGTAACCTTTCTCTTGAAGTTATCATCTTGCTGTTGAATAGCAGTTACATTTCAAGAGGAAGGTAGCTGCCATTCATGAGTTGCGGGCTGTCTGGACTTTATTGAGCGAGTTCATGAAATGCGTACTTTCATTTGTGGGAGTATGACCTTCGTCCAGAATGAGAATGGATGGGTACGTTAGTAATATTTGTTTGCAGGCAGCGGCAGTCTTGCTTGTTTCATTGTCACATACAATTGAAGAAACTTGCTTGTATGCCCGGAAAAGTATTCTTCTCTGATCTGCCCACTGTTTGAGCACCCGAAGGTAATGGAGCATGGGCCAGGATGCAGCCACCTCGATTCTCTGCAACTAAGTTGCTCAGTAGGAAATTGAAGCCCTTAACTTGATGGGGTTCATCTGGTTTTTGTGCCTGGAATGAGCACCAATTTGACTGACAGCAGAATCGTGTCCAGATTGTTTAACCTCGTCATGAAATAGTTCAGTTGCTTCTTTGTTCTTTGTAGTCGGGCCTTCATAAAAGTATGTGCGTGTACTCCTTCAGCACTAAATGAAAAACAAAATGTAGTCATTCGTCTTCAATTTTTGGGAAATTATGCATTTATCGCTTGTACACATAATTATTTCAATTGTAAGCTGTGTGAACTAAATGCAAAATTTTGATGTGTGTCCTTTCTTTTGTGCATTTCAAAATCTGTATAAGTGTTGGGAAATTGTGCGTGTTGTTGTTTGTGTTTACGCAAAATTTTCCGGTTAACAGCCACATGCTGCAGCCGTTTGTTTGTGTTCTTGTAAATATTAATTGGAATACTTTGTAGGAATTGCCATCATTGCATCTGATGGATATTGGTCACCTCGTACCAACAATGTTAGTTTTCTCCTCCAAGACTTGCTACCAGTTGGTTTCGTACATATGTTTTTAAACAAACGAAATCCATCACCAAGGAATACGTTGATTTTTTTTTGGGATCAATTCTTACAGCAGCCTATGTACTTTTGTGTTTATGTTATTTGTTTTGCACAAATTTTTAATGGCCTCGCTTTGCATCATCAATTCTGAACTTTTGTTTCAATTACGTCCATTTGATTACAACTCTTAACTGTTTTGTATCAGACAATATGCATATACGTGGCAACTGTACTTTTTGTAGTAGTCAACTTATAACTTTACTGAACTTACATAATCTCAATCAATTGACATTATAATATTTGTTTTAAAAATCACAAACGGCATTAGAAATTTCACCAAAAATGTCCAAGAAATTTGAAATGGACTGTCAGAATTTAAGGAGTTTAAAGTGCATCGATCCAAATTAGACAACGGACAAAATGTGTACACCACCCCTGTAATTTTTCCTTCAATCTAATTTGTATGATTGGCTCTTTCATGAAGGGGAAGGAAAAGATTGAAGACAATTGCCGAACAACATATCCAAATGTCTGACACTATTGGTGGCTCTTGTCGAAAGCGGCCAGTTACACCATTCATTTGTTACAGGTACTAGTTGTTCATGTTGACAATCTGGAATTACATTTTTTGTACTGAAATTACGCGCCTTGTCGAAGTTCAGTTTGTGATGTTTGAAATTGGTTTCGTTCCGCATGTCTGAAAATGTTTAAATTGGTGTCGATTCAGTCCCAGATGTACGAAAGGTGTCTTATGCCGATTTCGGGTCCAGCTTGACATAAACTTGCATATATATATATATATATATATGTATTCATATTTCACATTTAGTGATGATAAGCTTGACGATGCTTGCATGCAGCCAGCAACAATTCAAGGAAATGCAAGGGCCAGACAACACTCGACGAAAAATGGTGAGTGTTGAAATCTGTATTCTCTATAATACACTATGATGGAAACACATCGCTAGGTTGCTATCCATACGTTGTATTGAATGGTCGTAGTGGGCTTGTGATTGTTTCACGTTTGTAGGATTGTAGCATGTAATAATGTCACCTTCCTATTGTTTTTGTAAATTTCAATTCATTGTAAAAGTCCAGCTACATTTTGTCGCTGACTTTTTCCTGCAACTGTTATTTGTATTTGTAATCTTATTTAATTACCAACAATGCATGTGGATTGCGTTTGGCATAAAGTTGTAGTTACAGTTATTTTGGACTCATACTTCTTACTTGTCTTGTACGTCTGTCACTTTCTTGGTTAAAGTAGAAAGGAGATTGGGGAAAGGTGGAAGGCACTCTTCTCTGATGAGAAAAAGAGGTTTGCGGAAATGGCTAAGGCGAGCGCCGAGGAACACACCAAAGTAGTACCATGTGCACCCAAGTCTGAAAAGGTCATTACGTACTTCATGTTTTCGTAAATGCATTTGGCTAGGTCCTGCTTTACTGACATTGTTGGTTGTTTTTTTGTATTAATTTAAGGGTAAAAAATGTACAGGGTAAAAGGCAACTCCGTATATCATTGAAGTCAATTGTTGAGCTAGTTAACCGGTTCAACGAAGCACAAAAGCAGGCAGTCATAGACATTGGGTTTGCTGGCCTCCTGGGGATGAAGTGTACACATATAGATCACAACTTCTGCGCATGGTTGGTACAAAACTTCGATCCTGACAGTAGTTCATTGAATGTTCATGGTTGTCAAGTCAGGCTCACCTGTAAGGCAGTTAATGTTTTATTGGGAATACGGTGTGAAGGCGATGACGTGCAGTTGGCTGGGTCATTAGAAGCATATCCCAATATCTACGATGAGGTTGGAGTTGTTAACGGAGTCATTCCTTTGAACAAGTTGAGACTTTATCTGACCGAGACTGATGGTGCGGAGGACGAGTTTCGGAGGAAATTTGCGCTGTACGTGTTGGGGGCCATGTTGTGTCCTACCACAATCACTGGCTTGAAGCCATCGTTCGTTCATGCCGTGAATGACGTTAATCGTATGCGAGCTTGTAATTGGGCAAAGTTGACACTGCAATTCCTTCACAACGGTGTTCGCAAGTATAAAGGTCATCGCGGTGCAACTGGATGTGTTTTCCTGCTAATGGTATGCCAATAACTCGATCTTTTGTTTCCATTCCCCCATTCATATGTTTCATGCATTGTTCTGTCATGGTTTAACAAATTGGCCTTGATTGGGACATACAATGTTACCTGCTTATTGAGTACGACAAACAACACTCTTCCTGACCAAGTATGGTAGTCACAGAAATATATTTTCTGCGACTAGCGTCATGAATTTAAGAACAAAGAGTACAGGGCAAAAAGTATGCCGGACCTCAATGGAGGAACTAATTAAAACTACGTTGCGAAGAGGGGAACATAATTGATTGATCTTCATCGGTTTGGAATAATCAATCAGACACAGAATTCATGGCACAGGAAATATTATACACATTTGTACGCAGAGTTGAAGAATAATATACAGAAGAAACCTTGATATGACCATTACCAAACCAAACGTATTGATTCTGGGAAAGGTCTTTTGGGTTGCAGCCATTCATATATACAAACATGTACATAACAAATTTTCTTGGTTTCATCAATAAAGTCCTTTGTGTGCTGTACATTTTTTTTCCCAAAAAACATTGCATGATATGTGACTATAAAGTTGACAGCATCCTAAACAAAAGCGGTATTCTATGTACGTTCCACTGCAAAATTGTCATTCTTACTGAATATAGTTTATTTTTGTGGGAACAATAATTTAATTATGGTGTGCCCCTTAATGTCCACAGTTATTGTACCTTGATTGTGTTTGTCTGAGCTTGACTACGACGTGGTCCACACCTCGGTTACATGATTGGGGTGATACCCAAATACGGGAGACGCTGTGACGTATCAGAAGGAAGCAAAATTTCCCAACAATTGCGGTAAGCACTCCAGCCACTGTGCACATTTCACACCATCGACCCACTTGCCATCAACATACAATGTCAGACTTCATTTATGCGTTTCTATGATTAGGTGGAGTTTGATTACAGGTGCTGACATGGATGCATGCCATGTCGAGAACCAAGAAAAAGGACAGTACAATGAAGTCTGTATGAGCAATTTGGAGTCCGATATTCGCGAACTGAAAGAAATGATGAAGCAAGTTATCCACAACCAAACAGATTTAATGGAGATGTTGCGACATTTCCAAGACAAGCAAGTTGTTGACAATGACAAGATAATCTATCCAAGCATTACGCAATTTTGGCACAGTTGAGCCACATCATTTTACCGATGATTTATAAGACTAAGTTCACGAATGTGTATGTATGATTAAGTGGAAGGCAATGATGTGTGTATCATTAACCTCTCCTCCAATGTTGCCAAACTGAAGGAAATGCTGAAGCAATTGCCTCAACGTTTCAGTTTGGGCTGCAACGAACCGTTCACTGAACAAACCAATTTAGGTGAACTGAAGCAAATGCTACACCACCTCATCGAAGGTATATTCTCTACACCACAACCGGAAGGCATGGACAAACATGGTGTGGACCCTGCTGTTGGAGTCGAGGCGCATGACGATGGCCTGGTCAAACCATCTGACGAAGTTAACCCAATGGAGTGTAATATTTCAGATGTACAAGGGGTGGATCACCAACAACAGAATTTGAAGGGAACCTTGGCAAGGGACAAAAGTCATTTCCATGATGGGCACAAGCTGAACATCGAAGAAGGTGGGGATAACCAGAAGAAGGGAGGCCTTCAGTCAGGGGAAACATACAAAACTGAAGATAAATACACTCCTGACCCTCAGTCAGTGGAACGTGCCGTGCAATGTGCATACTTCTCCTACTAAGCTTGGCAAACCATTTGGAGCAACTGGAATCGTTAGAGGAAGTGCAAAGGGAAGAGGAAAAGGAAAAGGAAAAGGAAAAGGGAAAATGCGCGAAAGTGGCGTTCAAGCCACTGAGGTCAGGGATATGGTTCGGTGCATCGATAGCAAAACAAATAGTGGAGTTGACGACATCAGTTCACCTGTGGATGTTGATGGTGTGGATAAGGTGAACAAGGCACAAATACTGCCTTTAATGCCCCACAAGTTCTGAATACCCAATTCATGCCCACATCAATAATGTGAATCAGTCATTTTACAATCATCTGTGTTGTATTGTACTACTCATCAAACAATTGCATGTTTGCAGTTATGACTGCTGGCATATGTTTGTACACATTTCTAACAAACTCTGCACCAAACATCACAAGTTTGGAAAACTCTGAGGCTCACAGTTTATACATCATTTCACGTTCTTTTTTATGACTACCGACCTGGTAATGTAAGCTTAAATTTTTTTTAATGAAATGTGTAGTGTTAGTTGGCTGTTTATTTTTGTAGGACTCGTTCAGGATGTTGGACAGCGAAGGGTTGTTATCAGCGGAGGAACAAAAACTTCTTGACTATGTATTTGACGATAGCAAAAATGAAATGTATTGTTTCGTTTACTACTTGCAAATTTTAAATGACAGTCCACTGTGAAATAACTATCATTCTAAAGATCATTTTTGCTTGTAGGGACATTGTTGTTTCCATGAATCTTCATGGACGGGCATGTGAAGTTGGTACCCGGCGTGACATGCGCACGCTCAAACCGGGGTCGTGCCTATCTGACACTGTAAGTGTTGGCTGCGCAAATATGAAGCTGCGTTTTTCAGTACCCCTGAACTCAGAAACCTTTCTAATCAACTTGTCTTGTGTCTTACATACAATGTTCCAGCCAATCAACTTGGTGGTGGTGCAATTAACTAATCGACAGAGGGATTTACACAATGACGGGAGGCACACTGATTGGTTCTTTCCCGTATATTTGTCGGTAAGTAAGTGTTTAAAGCTACGTTGTGTTTTGTGTATGACATATTTTGACAAATGTTTCCGTCAATGACCTTTATGCATTACACATGCAGACTTTGATTCTAAATAAAGATACACAACCTCTGCACCATGAACATATCGTGACATCATTTTTCGGACATGACAGATACACTGGTGCGATTGATGCATGCCAGAGGGTAATATCAATGTTCATCCCGTTATATTAAAACGAAAATATGAAAGCCATTACATGTTTACATGGCCGCTAAACAAGGTCTGCCCTTGTGTTTACGTGTAGATTTACATGTCTTTCAATTACAGAGGAGTGCATTGGTTGTGCGTTAAAATTGATATGGTGGACCGTGTAGCCTACCTATTTGACTCGGTCCCATCCAACCGACCAAACAAAAGGAAGCCAAATGCGGCTAAAATTTTGGTATGTCCTTCTGGTGCTTTTCTGAACACTACAACAAACTTGAACATCCTTTACATAAACCAACTTGAACCTTGGGGAACAGGTTCAAACTATGCACGACTTGCTGCAACTACACTTTCGAAATGATTATGTTACAGACGTGCGTAGCTTCTGCCTCTGCATGTTAGATGAGAGGCCAGTACAACAACTGGACGAGTAATCCACAATCCCTTCCTCACATTAATGTGTATGCTGCATGACTGATTTAATGAACCTACTGACATTGACGACAACTTTAATGTGAAATTATTTTTGTAGCACGTTTGACTGTGGGATGTTCGTCATCAAATTCATGCAGCAACCTGATTTAAGCCCCGGTCCACACAAGGTACATTCTACCGCTTCATTTCCATTTGTCAATCAAATCCTTCCTTGTATGTCCTGCAATTTTAACTGATTTGTCTTATGATCTTTCTGTACAAAGTTTGTTCCCTCTGTGCGTCATAAGTTGTTGGTTGACATCGTTATGGATGTCAATAATGCAAAGATCGCAGAGTACCGAGACTGCCTTCATATGAGCAATGCCACAAGCTAGGCCATTGATGGGAATGGGCTGCCAGTACGCCAGTAATTTGGGTGCCAACAGGACTTCACCCATTTTTTTATTCTTTGATTTCAATATGGATGTTAATTATGGCTTCCCAGTATTGTTTTTGGTGGACGATATAAAGATGGACTAACTGCAAAGTGCAAGTCAAATGTAAACATGGATCGAACATGTCGATATGGCTGCTGTCTTAGTTCGGATTTTGTTTACGCATGTTTCTTGTTCGGATGAATGCGACTGAAACAAATATAATTTACGCCTGCTTTTTTTACTCATATTTGGAATGTACTTGCTGCCCAATTTGCCAGCATCACTTCGATGTCGCAACTGTAATAAAAAAATAATTTGAACTTTTTAAAAATAAATAAAAACTAATATAATTACAAAATGAATTTATAATGAAATTGTTTTTACTGGCTGCTATCGTAGTTGTATTTTTTGTTTTTACCGAAATGAATTTATAATTTAATTACGAAAAAGGGAAAATTAATTTTCAGAAATGAAACCAACCACATTCTGAATGAAAACTTAATACTCTTTGTAGGTAAGTTATATATCAGCCCATTAGCACATATGACTCCAGCCAAAACAAAACTTTTATGGCTTACAGGGAAGGTTAAAAAAAAAAAACAAATCTACATATCTGCTGCATCATCAGCAGTGTCTTCTGAGGAGTTGTCCGTACTGTCTGATTGACTATCCTCATCCATTGTCTTATCAGACTTCGCTTCGTCCGCCGCCAATTTGTCATCGGTCAACCAATCAACGTTCTGCTTCGTAGCGCCGACTTGCCGCTCCAAACTTGACAACCGTGTGTCCACTTCATTCAGCCTTTCATAGATATCTTGCAACTGCTACAATACAGGAGCAACATGAGCTTCAACAATAGCTTCAATCTTGTTCGAATCAGACATTTTGTAGGAATATGTGTATGGTTTATTTTACTAACTACTTTTTAAAAGGAATGTACAGATTCATAATATTACACAACACTATGCTATAAGTATTTGTAAGATATGGTACATGACTTGTATGTTTTCAGAAGACCTCATGCATTGTGACATACATTGTATTAATATCTCAATCTGGCCGAATTCATCTTGCAAAAATTCGTTCCTTCTTGCATGCACCAAGTCATCCGTTAAGTACCCCTAATCGTCCATTATTTGGCATTTCCAACACACATACGTTGTACCTTCCATGAGTACTATCCCACTGTCATTGATTTCCACACCCACAGTTTAGCATACATTCACATCCGTCATTTGTATTTGTGCCCCAACCCAATTACATGTCTACTCATCCATAAAGCTTAGCAAAATTCCTCTTATCAGATACATATGCCTTTCCAACTGCACCGAACCTATTAAATGAAATACCCGTAGTCATTAATTTGCTTTTACTCAGTTTGGGTAGGTGTTGCCACCAAACAACAATAAGTGTGTTCACATCTTTAAACCTACCACCATCTTTAAACCTACCACCAACGTATTAATGACTACAGGTTTAAGGTAATTTAACATTTACAACCAACCACAAAAAAGGTTGCAACCAGTGTTGTTTCCTTTGCATTTGGGTTTGTTTTTGAGTCCATATATTGTTCGTGAACCTGCGAAAACAAAGTTGGACTCAATCAAGAAGCTTCACACCTATGGATGCACACCACAGTAATCGCGGTCGTGGACAATCAGTTGCAAGGGCTGACAGCTCCCGACCGAAGTCACCAGAATTGGATTATGCAGGTGGGTATATCGATTCCTTCGGTGATCGACGTTTC
>NW_021024599.1:954620-968351 GCF_004153795.1 Camellia sinensis | reverse complement strand
CATAGCATCCACAAAAATGAATCGACATAGCATCCACAAAATTCGTCCACAGATCTGGCAAATAGCATCCACAAAGCTCTTACAATGACACCAACGTTTCCCAAAATTCATTACATAACAAAATTACAAGTTACATCATAATAGCTTATAAAATTCATTTCGTACATTCATTCCATACTAAAATTCATTCCACAAAGCTATTAAGTAAGTTACATAAGTTACATCATAATAAAATTCATTCAATAAACAATAGTTACATCATGAAGTACAATACAACCAAAACTGTTCCATTCAATTTCCCAAAATACAATAAAGTACACAAGTTACATGATCAAGTACAAAATGATAGAAAATATAATGAAATACACCATCGCTTTGATAATATTTTCTATCCTTTCAAGTCTTCGACCATGGACACTTTCCAAGTCATCAAGCCTCGTCCTTACATCGTTCAAGTGTTCTACTGTTAAAGCATCACAAGCTCTAGTGTTGGAAGGGATTCTGGACGTAACGTCTTCATCATCGTCATCCACGAACTTGAAGTAATTGCAATGGGGAGTGAGAGTGGTACTCTACAATGCATGACAATCAGTTAGTTAAACACAACAAATATTAATGTGACTACTAAAGGATTAAAATTTGCAATACATACTTACATATTTTGATGGGCAAACAAAGAACAAACGCCCTTCATTTCCATTTTCATTGGTTCTTAGTATACGTATGGCAGCGGTTCTTCCACAATTGCACAGCCTCGTTTGTAATCTTATGTTGCTAATGTTAGAAGAAGAAGCCATTTTTTAAATATGCAAACATGAGAAATTTGTAGTGCTCTGCTATGCTTCTGTTTGATGGGGTTAATAGCAGTTATATTTGAATTTGAGGGAGAGAGTGTGTCTTTACTGAAAACATCTATTTGTTCAAACTGCCATGTTTAATAGCATTTGAATAGAGGTTACACAGACTAAACTGTTAATAGCATTTGAACAAACATCGCAGCTCAATGTACACACATAGCATTTTCAAACTGAACAAATACAGCAGTTTCAAACATCGCAGTTTCAAACATAGCATTTGTGATTAATTACACACATGTTACACACAGCATTTTCAATCTGAACAAACATGGCAGTTTTACAAACATATGAGTTCAATGTCAATTCAATTATCAATCACACATGTTAAACAACTATTATCAACAAATCATACTGAAGTGAAATGATTATGGCCAGATTGTTGGAGAGTGTGATTCAGTAGTTATCAAACTGAAATAGTTATCAACAAATCACACATGTGAATTTCAACAAAGCACACTGAAATACTTATGAACAAATCAGTAATAGTTATGAACATTTAAGTTCAGTTTGATAATAGTTATAAATGTTCCTAATAGTTAATTCAATTCACGCAGCTAACATATTAGTTGATAGCAGTTTATTACAACAAATCATGCGTGATTGACAAGAAATACACCAAAACCACATTATCAATCACACATTGAAAATTACACAACTATATGCATTTGTTCAACTAATTATCAATCTGCATAATTATACTATGTTCTGCAAAGATGTGATCCTTTCATTTTATGTTCGATCACTTTCTGCATAATCATACTACGTTCTGCAAAATTTATACTTTAACTCTACAAGGTAAATACATATATGTTCCAGACAATATGTGCCACATTTTTCAATCATACCATTTATCGATCTGCATAACAGTAATTTTCAAAGCCGTACTTTTCAAAGCCCTAATTTTCGAAGCCATAATATTCAAAGCCCTAATTTCGGAAGCCTTAACTTCCAAATCTCAAATCTACTTTGTCAAGCACAACCCTAACTTTTTGATTTCAGTGTTTGGAGGATGAACCTGGTTCATCTATGGCCTGAAAGCCCACGTTCTCGTCAACAAATTCCTTCGCTACAACCGATGGTGGTCGTGGTGAAGCTATGGTTCACGAAGCAAAGAAAATGAGGGCTATAGCGGTGGGTTGGGTTTACGAGTGGGTTGCCGTCGGAAGTGGTCGCCGGTCAGGCTGGGTTCGGTGGAAGAGGAGTGAGTGTCAGAGTGAGGGGGAGTGAGAGTGAGATTGAGGTGTATACTCTGTATAACCTGTATAGCAGAGCGGGAAAATGAAAATTTTTATTTCTTTATTTTAATTTTTAGTGAAAAAGCCAAAAATTCACTGATAAAATGAAAAAGGCAACAACACATCGAAAAATTAAAAAATTTTATTTTGTCTTTACTTTTTGCACATCTTTTTGTAAAAAACTAAAAATTCATCTCAAACGTACTGGGTATGTTTGGTTTGAATTTTACAGTTGAGTTTCAGGGAAAAAAAATCCACAAATTGTTTGGTTTGACATTTTTCTTAAGAAATTTCAAAAATCAGTTTCTCTGTTACACATCAATCAAGCACTTTTTCTCTCTCCTCTGTCCTTCTCAATCACTTTTTTTCTCACACACATCTACTCAATTCTCCCAAAATATCAAATCATGTCAAACTCCTAAAAAAAATTTGTCATTCAAAACATACAACCAAACTAAACAAAAACATTTGTAAACTCTGTCCCCTAATTTTTTTCAAAAAGAACTCTCTCAAAAACAAACCAAACAACCCACTAGTTTTTTCTAGCTCATATGTTACCCAAATAGCCAAAAATTGCAAGAATCAAGCTGGTCCCAAACGAGGCCAGTCTCCACTTTAGTCATGACGCAGGCAGCGAGAGAACATTGAACCGACAACAAATGTAGTTGTGAGATGGCAATAATAGTACTGGTAACTATAAGGGGCGAGATTGTTATGAGGGAATTAGTAGTCAGGGGACTGACAGTGATGGGACTACAAGTAATATTGTCATGGTTTAGTGCTGGTTTGGCATGTCTTCAAGAAGACAAAAAATAAAAAAACTTACTGAACAAGCTAAAAAGTTACCGCTACACAGAAACTAAAAAATTTAAAAACATAAATTGCTTGATGCAAATTACAAGTAATAATGGAAGACACAGTGATTGGTCTGTCCCGATAAAAATTACACATGGGTGCACAACAAAATTACACAGGACAGTGTTGTTCGGTCCATAGGTGCTTATCACAGGTCCCATTTTCACAATCCGAACCGTTTAATGTATACAACTCATCCAGTACTATATTTCTATTAAAAATCATGTTCATCGGATATCGCTAACTACATGATCAAATAAGTTTTGTATAAAAATATGGGATGGTGTTATAGTTAACGGTTGAAAAAAACTACTCCGATCAGATACCTATCGATATTCGATCAACGTGATTTTCCATAGGCATGTAGTACTCGACGAACTGTACACATATAATGATTCAGATTATCAAAATGGGTCCTCTGATGGCCCCCACGGGCCGAACAGCACTGTCCAATGCAATGCCAAATATTTGTGCATTCAAAATACGTTGGGATTATGATACCCTCGATATATACATAGATTTGCTGGTTTGGCCCCTGTTATCCTATGTAATGTACTTACTGTGCTTCTTTAGAGCATCTTCAACGGTGAATTTCTTTTTTCATCAAATCTGATGAAAAAATGATGCTTTCCTCAATTTGATACCACTGGCTCCAACGCTTCACTTTTTATCAAATCTGCTCCGGGGATAACCGGTTGGTCGACCGGTAAGAGGATTTTGTTTTTTTTTTTTTTTTAACTGTTTGAACCAATTTTTTTGAACAGTTTGAACCTTTTAGTGGTCGATCGGTTGGTTGACCGGCTGGTCGACTGGTAAGTTTTAAATTTTTTTTAAAACTGTTTGAACCCTTTTTTGGGAACTGTTTGAACTATTTGGTGGTCGACCGGTTGGTCAACCGGCTGGTCGACTGGTTGGTCTCCCCCAATGGTCATGCATGGTGTTTTGGTTAAATGCGGAGCCTATCGTCAATTTAGTGAAACGTTTGGTGAATTCTCGATTTGATATCAATTTGGTGAAACCGTTGGAGCTCCAAATAGTTCTTTTTTCACCAAATTTCAAATTTGATGCTAGGTTTGGTGAAGCGTTGGAGATGGTCTTAGTAATTAAGTTGTCTCAGTTTGTTTGTACTTATGCGTTCGATATGTCTAGTCCTGAACGAAAATAATTTACGCCTCGTTTTGCATGTAACAGTTTTACCTTTAGAAGCCAACAAGCACTACCAAACAACAACAACCCTAATTGTAACTCCTATCTGTGAAAACAAAATTAACTATTAGTAATCCACTACTTATTACCGTGAATAAGTAGTTTGTTATAATTCTATCGCTAACATTCTAGTTACATCCACAATGGATGTGTTACTTTATTTGTTACTGTCAGCTGTTAAATTTTTCCTAACAAAGTTTATTGTTTGTTGATTTTGTGCAACGGTAAGGGCAACGTTACTGACCATAATTACTGTGCAATGTTAGATTGCCTGTTAAGAGTAGCTACCGCTTTTATCGTGGAAGGGGAGGCAGGGAAATGCTGGGAGAAAGCCCTCCCGGACATCCGACCGAGAGTCACACCGGACGTCTACTACGACAATATCTGTACGGGTCGCTGAACTTTATGTTTTTATAATGTTGGGGTTTTTTGTACTTGTTTGCAAATTTTTGCTGCCTCCCATGTTTTTGAAACTGAAATTAATTATACACATTTGTTTATTACATATATATATATACATATACATATATATATATTAAAAAGTCATATTTCACAACCCAAACGGAACCCATATTTCACAAAAAGTCAAAAAATACATTTATTTATATTAAAAAATTGAGGAAAAACAATTGGACTAAAAAAGTGCAATTTTTTTCTTTTTGGACTAAAAAATTTAGTAAAAATATATGGATGATTGGGTTAACTTTTTGACTGTTTATGGAAAAATGTGTACTAAAAAGTTATATTAAAAAGTTTGTGTAAGGGAAAATTAGAATTCGGAATTGTGCAGCCGTAATTTTTGACTTTTGGTGAACAGTGACAACTTTTTAAGTTTTTGAGTAACTTTTTGACGTTTTAATTTTTTTCCAACTTGCCAAACTTGGCCTTAATATGTAGTGTCACGTACGTTTCCGTTTCCCTCCCAAATTTGGAACAAAAACCAAAGTCGGTAGACAACGCCCATGAAATCCCACAGATGTAGTACTTTTCATGATGACCCACATGGCGTACCCTTTCTAATCTCACCAACTCATTTCCATTTCCCACATACAATTTCGGCAACTTTGCTGTCCCTCATTCTCTCTCCATTTCGGTTTTGCTGTCCTCCACCAGTAACACACTCTCTCTCTGTCTCTCCATTTCGACTGCGCCAGCTCGCCGACAGTAACACTGGTCATTTTATCGGGCATGTGTGAGTCTGTCTATTTTTTCTTGATTAAGCACATTATTATTATGACCTACTGTGTTCCCCTCGCACGACATTACCATTTCTTAACTATTAAACTATTCCTCCTTAGGTCATTGAAACCATACGTACGATTAGGTATACAAAGTACACGGGTGACAAACTGATATTGCCATTGAGGTGTTCCACAGTGACAAACTGTCTTGTTTGAGTAGTGTAGCCGGTTTTTTATTTCTCAGCATGATTGTAAGTTGCGTATGTGTGCTCCTGGGTTGAGTGTCCGATGTGACCCTGTTTGAAGTGTGCGTATTGGTTGTTGTTTCTGGCTTGAAGTCGTGAATACTATAAAACGAGTAAAAAATATGGGCAATTAATTTTCGTAAAACAGTGGCATGCCATGCGTGCATAAATTAACGACAACATATTGTACTTGAACAATAAATGAAAAGTACCACTCGTACAATGTACGTACGACTGAATGGTCCGTTCATTGCAAGTTGTTAACAGTCAATTTCATTTTGTTACAATTTGGGAGTAACGTTCTTTCTGCATCCTTATCAATCTTCCATGAAATTCTTTGCAGGAACTATCGTAATTGGATATGGGCGACATGTCAAACGATGCGAAGCAACAGTGAGTTTATGTCGTTCACTATTTCATATAGTTAGTTTTGCAAGGATATGTTTCGTGTATGTACTGAATTCCACGGTCTGTTCGTGTATGACATATTGTGGCGGTACGTACTGTCATCAGGAGGTTGTGCGATTTGTGTTTCACACATTTGCGATAGCCTCAAATTGCACCATGAATTTCGTGTAATGGATTAAAACTATCCATTTCTTAGCAGAATATGTGTACATACGACACATGTCGCGTATTCTGCGGAGAGAATTTGTGAAATCCCTAATTGACTGAGTAATACTAAACCACTTCAGTTAATAATTTTCGGTGACAACGGAAAACGACATTACCAATTTCATGAAAATGGCACAACTTTGGAAATGACAAGGCAAGATTGACTGCCTTTAAAGTTAACCGATGAAGATGATAGAATGCACAAAACGTATATACCTCTGATGTAATTTGGCCTTCAATAAAATTTTATTTACGCTGATATTTGTTACAGGCAAAGGAAAACATTGAACCCAAGTGACAAAGGTTCACGAATCAAAACGGTTGACATTACTGAGCCCCCTCGTCGAAAGCGGTCAGTTGGACCATTTATGTTTTACAGGTTCGATCTGTGTCCTTCAAAGCGGCTCATAGTACGAACACTCTCGTCATAAATGTCTGACAGTATTTTTGCACAATTGTGCATTACATATCTTCAACTCATAGTTTGCCCCTGTGCAAATTTCACTTTGTACTCGCAAGAAATTAGGATTTTAGAGACCAAACGTAAGGGCCAAAATAATTTGGACCATTTATAATTGTTGTTGCAGAAAGCATCTGGTTATTATATTTTTAGCAACGAAAATTGGACATTACAGATGCATTATTATGTAGTTGGGACCAAATTTGTTTGTGTCACAAATTGGCCCGTAAATGTCAATGGTTGCGATTTATGTACATATATGTATATATATCCATCCATATCTAACATATACTTACGCCGAAATTGACAATGGTTGCAGCCAGCAACAATTCAAGGAAAGACGAGAAGCAGACAACCCCGGACCGAATATGGTTAGTGTGCAGACATGTAGTAAGTAGAATACAGTGATGGAAACACGTGACTGCTGTCATAGCAAAGTATGGACTTCTATTCCATGTGCACACCAGTCATGTGCTTCTATTGTGTCGCATTCAGCGATTTCCAGCAGTCATAGACACCATATTGCATGTTCTTATAACTCCGATTATTTGTAAAATTCCATGTCCGTTTTTATTTCAAATGTGTGCGAAATAGTAATTTGTATGTGCAATCATATGTAAATACCACAAAATGTGCACACATTGTGAGTGATACAACTTGTGGTGACAATTATTTTGGACTTACAATTCTTATTTGTCCTGTATGTGCGTCACGTTGGTGTAACACTTACAGAGCCGAAAGGATATTGGGGAAAGGTGGAAGGAACTCCCCTGTGATGTGAAGAAGAGGTTTCAGGACATGGCTAAGGCAAGTGCCAAGGAACTGGGAGAAGAAGTTGCAAAGAAAGCTGCAAAGGTACTTACGTGCTTAATGTTTTCATAACTGCATTTGGGGAGGACCTGCTATCGACACAATGCTGGTTAAATTTTTGTATTAATGTTCACGTTAATAACATTGCAGAGTAAAATGCAAGTCCGCATATCGTTGAAGGCAATTATTGATATCGTGAACCGGTGTAACGAAGCACAGAAGCAGGCAGTCATTGATATTGGGTTCGGTGGCCTCCTCGGGTTAAAGTGTACCCGTATAGATCACAACTTGTGGCAATGGTTGGTACAGAACTTCGATCCCGACACGTGTTCATTGAGTGTTCATGGCCGTCACCTGAGGCTCACCTGTGAGGAAGTGCATGTCTTATTGGGTATACGGTCAGAAGGCAATGACGTGCAGTTCACTGGTTCAATAGACGCATATCCCAATATCTACGAAGAGGTTGGAGCTGTTGAGGGAATCATTCCTTTGAACCAGTTGAGAGTTTATCTGACTGAGAGTGATGGTGCGGATGACGAGTTTCGGCGAAAGTTTGCGCTGTACGTGTTGGGGGCCATGTTGTGTCCTACCACAATGACCGCCTTGAGCCTGTCGTCCGTTTATGCCGTGAAGGACGTGACCGGTATGCGGGCATGTAATTGGGTAAAGTTGACACTGCAATTCCTTGTCAAAGGTGTTCGGAAGTATAAGATGAAAGGTCAGCGCGAGGCAACTGGATGTGTTTTCCTTCTAATGGTAACATAATCGACCGTTGTTTGTTTGTACCATGCTGATTACATATTTCATCCATTGCTATGCATATGGTTCAATAAAATGGCAGTCGTTGCGAAATACAAAATTACCTGTTATTGAACAGCATGACAAATATACTTGTACGGGCCACATTTTCTGTAACCACAAAGAGCTTATCTGTTTAACCGGAAAGCTGCATGGGGATTCTGCCATCGAGACACATAAACACATAGATATGATTGTGTTGTAAGTTGTATACATTGTTAACGAATACGAATTATTTTGCTCGAAACTGTATACTAAATATCTTTTCCCTCTTATAATGCAGCTATTTTACTTGGATCGTTTTGCCCCTTCCTGTAAGAGTACGTCGGCTACTACACGCTCCATCCCTCGGCTAAATGATTGGGGTGATGCCGAAATACGGGAGACGTGGCGACGTATGGGAAGGAAGCAAATGTTGGAGCAACATGAGGTAATCAACCCATTCGTGCACATTTAACAACATTGCCCCACCTGTGCTATGGAAACAGTGACAGACTGAATTTGTATTCCTATGACTAGGTGACAAGCAGTGACAAACAGTGACCCATTCCTTAGCGTATGTAATATTTTCAGTTTGTCCCTCCCTATTTACTGTCAAATACTCAAACTTTTAGGGGAAAAACATGAAGTTTCCATGTGGACAATATTGTAGCCTTACAAATTCAATTTTATGTACTACTTCCGTTACGAAATGAATTTTGGTTAAGCCCTGCAGTCAGATTTTTGGAAAAGCTTGAAGATTTTGGTTTTTTAACATTGTACAAATGTCAAAACATTGTCGTTCAGTTATTGTTAGTTAGTTTGTAATTGAAAGTTTCTCTTTGTTTATGTAAATGGGAAAAGGTAAAGTGGTAAACATGGGATCAACTGTGAAGTTTTTATCCACACCAGATGAGCATCATTTACAACAAATTTTTTGTTCATTTCAGGCAAATGGAGTGATTAATTTTTATTAGATATATTTAATATGTAAGGTGTGTACACATACGTTGTGTGCAACTTAAGAAAGCAGACCGAAACTTTACGATTCACAGTTGAGATCGATTAATGATTCAGTACATTACCATTTGCATTCATCATTTGAATCCCGATTTGACAACTATGTTAGGTGGAGTTTCATCCAACAATAGCGGAAATCAACGACATTGATGACGCAATTGACACACACCATGTCAATAACAAACAGAAACCACGGATTGATGAAGTTCGTTTGAGCAAGGTTGAGTCCGACATTGGTGAACTGAAGGAAACCATGAAGCAAGTGCTTCACAGCAATGCGGAAATAATGGATATGTTGGTCAATTTCCGAGGGAAGGAAGCTGTTGACAATGCAAAGGTAAGCAAAAGCAATAACTACGCATGCTTCACACAGTTCACAGAGGTTACTTGAAGATGAAATATCGTAGTAAGTTAATGTATGCGTTTGTGTGATTAGGTGGAGTCGACTCAAAGAAATTGTAACATTAACATATCCTCCAGTATTGGTGAACTCAAGGGAATGTTGAACGAACTGGTTGCAGCTATATTGTCTGGGAAATAACCGTTTAATGAATAGACACATATTGCTGAAATGAAGCAAATGATGCAGCAAGTGTTGGAAGGTTTATCGGAAACAGCACAATTGCCTCGCGCAGAGGAAAAGGGTGTTGACCCTACCGTGGGAGTCAAGTTGCATGATGGCGGCGTGGTCTTCCCAACTTACTATGGTAGCCCAAATGAGGGTAATGTTCAAGATTTACAGGGGGTGGATTGGGAGGACAATAATGTCAATGGAATGTTGTCCAATAAGATAATTGATATGCACGTTGGACAGTTGTGTACCGTCCAAGAAGTTGGGGACACGCACAACAACCGTGGCCTTGCCTTGGGGGAAACATACGCAAGTGAAGAAAGCAAATCTCTTTCGATTCAGTTTCTAGCCATGACGAACGTTGCAAAAGAGAGTTTATCTTCCTTTGATGATTTGCAAACCCTGCCACCAATACGAGGAGAAGCAAACAATGTGCATTCTTCTGCCGGTAAGCTTGCCCAAACATTGGGAGTGGGACAAATTGTAACAGGCACACGAAAGGGAAGAGGAAGAGGACGAGGAAGAGGACGAGGAAGAGGTGTTGGAGCGACAGATGTAGGGGATATGCATTCGTGCAACGATAGCAAAATAAGTACTTGACTTACTGCAGAAAAATTCCCAAGTCGCCACATCACTTCACCTTTCGTATGTTTCATTACCAATTGATGTCGACATCATTACTGATCATAATTGAATCATTATTTGTGTTGTATTTTAATAGTTGTCATTGTAGTGCAAGTTTGCAGTAACAAATGTTGTACAATTGTCTTACAAATTTCGGACAAAGTCCTGTCCAAACTGCACAGGTTGGAGAAGCGGTTCCGTTCAGAGGTTAGATATCGCTTCACTAATTTTAGATGCATAAGGATGTGTTACGTATGTTGTAAATTACTTTTCAGAACAATGTTCAGTTAGTTAACTGTTTATATTAATAGGAGGAGTTGATGTTACTTGATTGTTTATATTGATAGAAGGACTTGATGACACTGAAGGGTAGAGAGGTTTTTATCAGCGGCCGAATAGAAAGTTGTTGACTCTGTACTTGACGACAGAAAGAATGACAGGTACGGATGAGTTTAGTACTCGCAATTAACCTATTCTGTAGTATTTGTGAAATAAGTTTGAATTCCACAATTTTCATTTGTCGTGCTATGTTTATTTGATTTTTGTAGCTATCAGTGCTTTAATTTTTCATTATGTATGATTTTGATGGGTTTATGATGGGTTTATCCATGTCGTATGTAGGATTTTCTTTGAATTTAATGCAATGGCCTAGCGAAAGATCACTGGCTAAATTTCCTGTCTGAAGTTTTCTTCTGTTGGTCTTATCCTGCACACATGTAGCTATTGGGAAAATTGCAAATCACTGATATTTTCACAAAATATTTACAAATTCTTGGAAAACTTTATAATTTTAATTATAAAACTTAATAAAGTTTACCTTTATAATTTTAATTATAAAACTTAATAAAGTTTACCAATAATTTGCAAAATTTTTTGAAAACTTATAATGAAGTGCAATTTTCCGTAGCTATTTTCTTCTAGTCTGCTTACATTTTCCATTTTGATCATTTTGGGATATTGTTGGCTCCAGTTTGTAAAAAACATATATATTTTTTTTAATTTGCTCATCTGTAAATGAGCATTTCAATTTTCACATATTATTTTAGCAAATACTATTGGACATGTCATAAGTTGTAATATGTAAAACTTTTTCCTTTTACTTTTGTTTTTTCAAAACTTAAAACTAATCTTAATTGGATTGGAGCCTAGTAGAATTAGGAATATTTGGCATAGTTGTACAACATAAAAACTAATCTTATGTTGTAGAATTCAGCCAGATACGTTTAAGTTGTACTAGGCTGTAGGTTGCTTCTTACTGATTCATGTATACGTTTAATGTAGGGACATTGTCGTGTCTATGAATCTTCATGAAATGCCTTGCGAATGTGCTACGTGACGTGACATGCACACGCTTAAACCAGGGGCATGGCTATCCGACACGGTAAGTCCTGGCATCTGACAAAGTTATTTCCACTATATTTGCATGATGGACATTTCCATGTACGGACATTGTTATTTTGTATTACATTTAAACAAATTGCAAACCTTATTTCGCAAGTTGCCTCGTGTGTTACAATGTTCCAGCCAATCAACTTGGTCGCGGTTCAATTGACTAACGGACAGTGGCAAGTACACAAAGACAAGAGGCATACTGCGTGATTCTTTCCAGTATATCTGTCGGTAAGTAAGTGTTTTAGGTCGGTTGTGTATTGTAGAAGACATATTTTCAGAAAACTTTGGCTGACTGAACTTTACACACCAAACATGCAGACTTTGATACTAAATAAAAAAACTCAACCTCTGAACCATGAAAATATCGTCAAATCATATTTTGGACATGACAGATATACTGGGGTGCTTGATGCATGTCAGAAGGTAATATGAATGTCCATCCCATTGAAGTGAGTAGATTTAATATGAACGTCGGTAACATGATTGTCGATCCCATTTACATGAATATCAATGTAAATATGAAAGTGCGTACATGTTCGCATGCCCTCTAAACAACGTCTTCACTTGTGTTTGTGTGTAGATTTACATGCCTTTCAATTATAGAGGAGTACATTGGTTGTGTCTAAAAATAGATATGGTAGACCGTGTGGCGTACCTATTTGACTCATTGGCATCCGCCACACTGGACACCAACAAGTTGAACGCGACAAAAATGTTGGTATGTCGTGCTGAATTTCACAAATCTACTTCCACACTGTCACATCCTGCACATAAACTAACTGTCTCATTCTGCAACAGGTTCAAACAATGCATGACTTACTGCAACTACAGTTTGGAAATGAGTATGCTGTACACGTGCGTACCTTTGACGTCCGCATGTTAGTACAAAGGCCATTACAACAGCTAGATGAGTAATCCACAAACCCTGCGTCACATTGACTTGACTCCTGAATCACTCATTTAACGAACCTGCTAATATTTTACGAGAAAGTGAATGTTACATTTCATTTGTAGCACTTTCGACTGTGGGATGTTTGTGATTAAGTACATGCAGCGGCCTGATATACCCAGCGGTCCACACAAGGTACATTCTACGGCTTAATTTCCAATTGTGAAATAAATCCGTTTATTTCCTACCGCTATAACTGTACTTGATTTGTGTTATTCGCTTTCTGTACATAGTTTCATCCTTCTGTACGTCGGAAGTTGGTGCTTGACTTCGTTATGGATGTGAACAATACAAAGATCGGCGAGTATCCTTCGTGCATGTGATTGATTGCAATTACAACAAATATGGCAGCGATTTTATCATGGCCTGCCAGTACGAGAGTAATTTCGATGCCCAACCACAACTGGATTACTGCATCAGCTTGTCGTGACAACTTTTCAGGTCGCAGTTGTGATAATACTAATTTCCCACGCATATTGATTGTACACATAATTCCAATGTTTGGGATTGGAACAAACGAGGGAAAGTAGTAATGTTTGTTTACTTTTATCGTGGCCCGTACATAATGTGATACACATAATTCCAATGTTATGGGTACAGAACAAACAATGCAATGTGATATTTGCCCAAATGACTATAGTAATGTTTGTCCAGTGCAATGTGATATTTGTCCAACAAACAATGCAAGTTGAAAGTAGTAATGTTTGTTCGCTTTTACCACATGAATTATGTTTGTTCGATTTTTTTGAATGCCATGATTTTGTCAAAAACAAAGCAAAAAAAATCCCACGGAACAAACAAATAGCAGTGACTATAATGCACCAACAGGGGTCCACCTATCCACAGGGGTCCACCTGTTTTCAGGTCAACCACTGTAGTCTGCCGATGACCGTTTCTGCAATCCACCCAGTTAGTCCATGCAATATCCTCCTAA
>NW_021024599.1:844543-951432 GCF_004153795.1 Camellia sinensis | reverse complement strand
GACTTCAAGACCGGTCTAACTCCAAGCTGCTCCAGGACCGAAGTACATTTACAACCTCTCAACCGAAGTAACCTCATCTCTTTTGACCGTAGTAAGTCAACATCTCCTCAGAACCGGAACAAATCTACCATCTTTGAACCGGAGTAACTTTATCACTTGTGAGCCAAAGTAATTTCACCTCCTTGGGCCGGAGTAACTTTGCCGGAGTACCCTTGCTCTCCTGGGCCGGAGTATCCTTTACGGCCTTTTTTACTCAGTCCTTCGCGTTTTGGGTCTCAAAGCCCAACTCGCAGCTTGGCCCAATTTTTCCCCAAAAATTACCCTCTCATATATATATATATATATATGATGATGATAATGATTTATAAAAATAAAAATAATAAAAAGTCAATTTACTTGAGCATTTTTTTTATTGGTCAAATTAAAACTCATTTTAAATTCATTCAAAAGTAAATACATCAAGCTTGAATACATTATGAAGCTCCATCATAAAATATAAACTAATGTAATTCCAAGTCTATGTTTGGAGTAAGAAAGAAAGTTAGGTAAAATATAAATGAAATATAACTAAATTTTACTTATATTTCATATATTTTTTTTAAAATTTGTATTCAAATTTATGCGTCAAACACCATCAATGTTTTAAGAATAATGCTATATGTACCAATTGATGTACATATTAGTGTATTAACAGATGATGTGACATTATTTGTATGGTTTTGGGTATTTGTAACTTATATAATAAATATGGTCAATAATAATATCATAACACTAGTTAATACACTAATGTGTACACTAATTGGTACATATAGCACCACCGATGTTTTAAACTCAAATTTAAAGGATATATTTACCCAATGGGGCACTTTTTCATAAATCTCTTTTCACTTACTTATGTTCCATTTAGTTCACATTATTTTCTTATATTCTAATAAGTCCTATGAGTGACATAGTTACCAAAATATCCCTAATAATATTCACATTTATAGTGCGAATGTTTCGTAATGTGAATGTTCACACTGTCAATATGAATATTCATATTGTAAAATATGAATGTTCACATCACTAAATTGTTAACCGTTCAAAATATATTTGTAAGAGTAGAAATGTCCATAAAATACTTTAAATATGAGAATTAGGATTTAGTAGATCAAATATTCAAATAATAGGACTTATTAAAATAGAAGAATATTTTATGGAATAATTAAAATACAAATACTTAAAAAAAAAATTCTAATACATCTCCCTTGATTATAAATTATTAACTATTTGAACTATAAATAAGACCCTTCTGGTTGTTGGATTTATAGCCGTTCTTTTTTAGGGTTGAAAAATAGATTAAATTCATGACGTTCAGGTCATAAGAATTGAGAATTTTTTGAATGGACTGAATTTTTTTAGCATCTATAACTTGGATTGGAGGGTGTTTTTTAAATCCAGGATATTTATTATGGGGTTTATTTCAATAATTTAAATTATTTATTTTGTAAGATCTTTTGTATATATCATTTGTGAAAAAAAATTTTAAATCAATTTTTTTTGGGTAAACAATTTTTAAATCAATTTAATAATCTTAATCTATTCAATTTATCACGTTTGTTACAAATAAATAAATGATCTATTTTTGAAAATGTATTTATTATTCATTTGTTTAGATACAAATGCAATAAATTGAATAGATTATAATTATCGGATCGATCTAGTTTTTCATATGAATGATATACACACAAAATTCTATAAAATGAATGATTTTGATCATCTTAAGATCCATAGTGAATCTCACAAGCCCAGATAGTAAGGGTGGGCATACAATAGGCCGAGTTTGAGCTGGATTGACACTACATAATAAGGGACTTTGTGTCAACCGAAACTTGGTCCGGCCCTAATATTAGGCATTTATATCTGTTTATGCTTGGCCTAAAAAATAATTATAAATCACAAACCCAACCATTGGGTTATATGTAAAAAAAATTAAAACATTCCATAATTAAATTCAATCACATGTTATATTTCTTAAATAAATATACTAATAACATTATAAATTGAAAGATTTTGTATATAAATTGAAGAATTTCTTAAACAAATACACATCTCTACAAATGTGAGTTTCAATCAAATCAATAAAGATAAAATCTAGATCTCCCAAAAAATATTTTTTAATATATTACTATTTATTTATTTATTTAATAGTGGGCAGAGCCAGGCTGGGTTAAAAATATAAATCCAAAACTGTCAACAATCCTATGGGTTAAAAATCTTCCCAAATCCTTAAAAAATAGAACTGGACTAGGTGAGCCAACATGCTAATATCCACCCTTACTCTCATCCCTGACTCTCCCCTCAAGCAAACAAAAGCTATTAAATTTTTTATCATTTGTATTGATAATATTTTATTTTATATAATTTGGCTCTTTTAAAAATTTAAGGAACTCATCAAATAAATAAAAAAATGTTCAATACAACGGTGATACCAATCAACAACATCTTGTCATTTAACTTTTAATATATATGTGGTAAGGTAATTCTATTTTGAGTGAGGTTTATCATCAACATGTAGATTTATTGTTGATATGTAATTGCACAGGTCAATAGTGATAAATATCGTACGAGCACGAAATAATCATTTTCGTATGATTCTGTTGATCAAGTTTGCACTCCTCCAAACAACGTTGCTTTGCCACCTGAAAACACAAACATGAGCTAACCGGCGGGTGTGTGCCAGAAACCCCTCCAATGCCTAAGTCAGCAACTAGACAATAGACAATAAGCTCTGTGTATTTTAGAGTAAGAATTGGGATACCTGCCCACAGGTCTGGTCATGAGCTTTTATAGACTTTACTTTGGCACAATCCTAGTAGGATTCCAACTCTCTCTATGAGAGTCCTCCTAGGAACACCCTACTCACTACCAACCAAGTGAGATGGTTTTGCACAATCCTAATAGGACTCTACTCTCCTTAGTAGAGTCCTCCTAGAAGTCATACTCCTACTCACTACCAACCAAGTGAGATGGTTTGCACAATCCCAGTAGGACTTTAACTCTCCTTAGTAGAGTCCTACTAGGAGTCTCACCACTGCAAGCCAAGTGAGATGGCTAAACCCTTTACCTCGGTTATATATTTTTGACCGAACTGCCTTATCTCGGTCCCTTGCCATTCGGACCGTGTGATCGAAAGCCAATCTATCGAATGCCACCTTATCGAGCTATACACAGCTCAGCCCTCGCCATTGATGTTACCTCCTTTACCTCGGTTGACATCTTTACCTCAGCTGACATTGCAGTCAACCAAGTTATTTCGGCTCAGTGATACTTTAAGCACCACTGTCAGTCTTGACTCTGAGATGACGCCCTGCAGAGCTATCCTTTAGCTCGATTCTCCCCCCACTGATACCTCGGTTTTGTCTGTTTAGACCGAGCTAACTGTAGCAGTCTCCGACCAAACTAACAAGGACGAGGTCTAACTTGCGAAGCCCAAACACCTCGGCCCATAGTTCGGCCCAAATCCGTAATATGAGATGTCTTTTTGGCCTAAGACCGAGCTACACCAGCCCTTATCTCGGCCCATTGCGCGGCCCAACTTTCAAAGAAGACTTTCCTAGTTCGGCCCAATTTGCTTACAAATTACCCTCTCAATTGCCCTTAATTCCATCTGCGCAGCATGATTGGGATTACTCTCCTCTAGCCGAGCTAAAAACGCTCAACTCTGCCGAACTAGAGAAGTTTTGTTTGGTCTCACAACTCGTTCAGTCCCAACAAGTCTGGTCAGTTGCTCAGCATGTCATTCCACTAATCTGGCATGTCTGATACGACGTTATCCTAAGGAAAGGTGGCGTGCCCCCATTAGCCCCATTCTCCTATTACAGCCGTCATGCCAAAATTTGAATAGCCCTGTTTTTTTGCCTTCAACGTATATATTCTTTGAGTTTGTAATTGTACGGCAAGTCGTTCTTTCTGTGTCTCGCCAGTAGACTAACTTGGTTTACAATTACCCTGCCAACCTGCTTTGGTCGAGGTAACCATCATCCCGGTGAAAGAGTTCAAAAATTTATTTGTCAAACCTGTCAACCTTCCTCAGCATAGATCCTGATCTGGGCTAAAAAGAACGAAGTGTTGGTTATTCTGGCCAACCCTCTCCAGCCTAGATCCTGATCTCAGCTGAAGAGAACAAAATATTGGTTTTTCCAGCCAACCCTCTCCAGCTTAAATCCTGATCTCGACTGAAGAGAACAAAGTGTTGGTTTTTCCAGCCAACCCTCTCCAGCCTAGATCCTGATCTCGGCTGAAGAGAACAAAATGTTGGTTTTTCTAGCCAACCCTCTCCAGCCTAGATCCTGATCTCGGCTGAAAAGAACAAAATGTTGGTTTTTCTAGCCAACCCTCTCCAGTCTAGATCCTGATCTCGGCTGAAGAGAATAAAGTGTTGATTTTTCCAGCCAACCCTCTCAAGCCTAGATCCTAATCTTGGCTGAAGTTAGCTCAAAGTTGGTTATTCTTGCCAACTTAGAGTAAAGTGTTTGGTTATTCCGGCCAAACGTCCTGCAACCTAGATCCTTATCCTCAGCTTAGGAAAAGTAAATGTTGGTTTTTCCAACCAACCTCTTCAGCCTAGATCCTGATCTTAGCTGAAGAGAGCTCAAAGTTGGTTATTCCTTCCAACTTAGAGCGAAGTGTTTGGTTATTCCTGCCAAACGTCCTGCAATCTAGATCCTTATTCTCAGTTTAGAAAAAAAAAAAAGTGTTGGTCAAACCTGCCAACCTTTTTTGTTGCCCCCCAATCGGGAAAAGACTTATTTAGAAATAGTTGGCCAATCTTGCCAACCTTCCCAATTGTCCCCCAGTTAGGCAAAGACTTTTGCGCGGTCAATCTTACTTGTCAATCGTGTTAACTCTGGCTAAAAAGCTTTTTGTCTGGTATCACTGTTGCGCCGGACTCTGCCTTGGTGCGCGCCCCATCTTCCTCTGCCCGGATGTGTTGGTGCACTCTCTTTATTAGGGCTTCCATAGTAAGGGGCAGTGTCATTGTCATTGAATCCCTCAACTTATTACCAGCCGGCAAACGTCATTTGTACTGTGCGATAGCTAGGTTTGTAGGGCAATCTCTAATCTGATTAAAAGTCTTCCAATTCTGGTTATTGTAAGACCTCAATGTTTCTTTCTCGCCCATGTCTATGGAGAGAAGCTGGTCAATCTCCACTGGTGTCTTAGTGTTCGTTCTGAATCTGGTCACAAATGCCTCCGCTAGTTGCGCCTACGAAGCTATGCTGTCTTCTGGCAACCTTTCAAACCATGTTAAACCCATGTCGCCAAGGCTAGAAGGAAACAAGATATACATCAGAGCCTCGTTTCGCCGATACACGGCCATAACCTAGCTCAAGTGGCTCAAGTGTATGTAGAGGTCCGACTTCCCCTCATAAGTAGTGAATTTGGGCTAGTGGAAGCCTGAGGGTAATGGTGCGTCCTCAATTGCCGGAACGAACGGCGAGCTCTGCAACCTTGCTAACACTTTGTCTGCTGGTTCATAGGCAAGGCGCGGCTCTAGTATTTCTACCTCGGCACTCCCATGTGTTCTAGGAACTAATCGTTGTAGTGCGGAAACTCTGCGGGGGTCGCGAGCCTGAATGTCTTCTCTCCTTCGAGCCCTTTCAGTCCTCATTCTCTCAGGCCTAGAGTAGCGTGTCCTGGAAGTCTTTGATTGTGTATCGCCCAACCTGAGGCTTTTTCTTTCAGTTTGTGATAGTGTGACTTGTCTGTCACGACCTTCTGAGTAGCAAGAATGTGTGTTGCCTTTGCGCCCCTCTTTTGTTGCCACCCCTTTGCCTTTTATCTGGCACTTCATCGTCTCTATGTCAGTCGCCATTCTTCTTATTACTTCGTCTTGCTCCCTTACGTGATCTTCGAGAACCTGAGGATTCATCTTCCGCCTTAGTTTATCAGGGCTCTGAGAACGGTGTGGACTTGAGCTCTGTCTTTCTCTTGCTTCTCTTCACGGATTCCTTCACTGGAGATCTAATTTCGCCATGGGTGGGATAGAAGGTAAACCTTTACGCCTCCCACCCACTTTCGGTGTTTGCCCATCAATAGCAGATTGTGACAAGTCTTCATTGTGCGCCATTGCTTTCAACTAGAGAGAAGAACTTGATCAAGAGGTTTTGTTCTTTCTGGAATTCCCACAGACGGTGCCAATTGTACGAGCACGAAATAATTCTTCTCGTATGATTCTGTTGATCAAGTTTGCACTCCTCCAAACAACGTTGCTTTGCCACCTGAAAACACAAACATGAGCTAACCGGCGGGTGTGTGCCAGAAACCCCTCCAATGCCTAAGTCAGCAACTAGACAATAGACAATAAGCTCTGTGTATTTTAGAGTAAGAATTGGGATACCTGCCCACAGGTCTGGTCATGAGCTTTTATAGACTTTACTTTGGCACAATCCTAGTAGGATTCCAACTCTCCCTATGAGAGTCCTCCTAGGAATCACACACCCTACTCACTACCAACCAAGTGAGATGGTTTTGTACAATTCTAGTAGGACTCTACTCTCCTTAGCAGAGTCCTCCTAGGAGTCATACTCCTACTCATTACCAACCAAGTGAAATGGTTTGCACAATCCCAGTAGGACTCTAACTCTCCTTAGCAGAGTCCTACTAGGAGTCTCATCACTGCAAGCCAAGTGAGATGGCTGAACCCTTTACCTTGGTTATACATTTCTGATCGAACTGCCTTATCTCGGTCCCCTGCCATTCGGACCGTGTGATTAAAAGCCAATCTATCAAATGCCACCCTGCTGAGCTATACACAGCTCGACCCTCGTCATTAATGTTACCTCATTTACCTTGGCTGATATCTTTACCTTGACTGACATTGCAGTCAACCAGGTTATTTCGCCTCGGTGATACTTTAAGCACCACTGTCAGTCTTGACTCTGAGATGACGCCATGCAGAGTTATCCTTTAGCTCGGTTTTCCCCCTACTGATACCTCGGTTTTGTCTGTTTAGATCGAGCTAACTGCAGCAGTCTCCGACCAAACTAACAAGGACGAGGTCTAACTTGCGAAGCCCAAACACCTCGGCCCATAGTTCGGCCCAAATTCGTAATATGAGATGTCTTCTTGGCCTAAGACCGAGCTACACCAGCCCTTATCTCGGCCCATTGCGCGGCCCAACTTCCAAAGAAGACTTTTGTAGCTTGGCCCAATTTGCTTACAAATTACCCTATCAGTTACATTGGTTTTTAATCATTTCTAATTTTTTAATTTTAGGGTTATGTATCTGGCATAAATTAAATAAGTATATTTATTTGAGTCATATCACATCTCTATTTTGTTATATATCTTTTTATAAAAAATCAAAAAATATTCTTGTTTAGATCATCTCAAACAAGGCTCCTGTAAACACGACTACAGTTACGGTTGGCTTCAGGCAGAGTATTTCTCCCTCTGTAGGGGTGTAAAAATGACTCGCGACCCGTGGGCGGTCCGAAGTCCGTCCACAATCTAGGGTAGGCCTAGGCTTGAGCCTAGTCCAAGACCTTGGGCTTGGGCCGTTATTTTGAAGCTTGGCCCGGCCTATCGGCTCACTCAAGGTCCACTCAAAGCCTGGCCCGATGCTTGACCCATTTGGGCTATCCAAGGCTTAGTGTCATTTTTAGTGGAAAAAATAAAAATAAAAAATAAAAAAATGTTCAAACCCACCCAGGCTCGGCCCAAGCCCAAGCACAGGCCCAGGCCTGACTCGCCGGTTCGCCCAAGGCCCGAATACCCCTTAGGTAGCGCTGCAAATGAACCGAGCTATTCATGAACAAGCTTGCCTCAGCTCGTTAAGGGCTAGCTCAGCTCGGCTTGTTTAGTAAATAAGTTAAGCTCGAGCTCACATAAGCTCGACTTGTTTATCTTTATTTAAATTATATAATAAATATGTTATTTATATAATATAAATAATATTAAAAAGAAATTATCGAGTCGAGTCGAGCCAAGTTTCTTATCGAGCTGAATTCGAGCTCAATAAACGAGCTTGATAAGTAAACGAGCCGAGCTCGATCTCGAGCTCAAGCTCAGCAAAACTCGGCTCGGCTCGGTCCGTTTTGTTTACAACCCTACCCTTAGGTCTAGGCTGGGGTCTAATTTTCTAGCTCGTGGACCGGCAAAGACCGCCCCGAATTTTGGTGAGAGCCTGGACAGCCCGACATGGGTCGAACTGAGTCTGGACCTGGATGAGCCAGATTGGACCAAATTTACACCCCTACCTCTGTGTGTTGGGTTGTGCCTTAATGTGGGACCTACTTTACTACGTCATCTAGTTTATATGTAGCGCTTTTTTGTTTGTAATTTTTTGTTTTAATCCTTCGTTGGTTTCGGGGCTTGGTTGATCCATTTTATGATATTATCTTTTTTTATTTTAAAATTCAGTGCTATAATATTTGAGGTAATTTTTGTATAAAGTTTATAAAAAAAAAATTGAAAAAATTGAAAAAAAAAATACTTTAACTTTTGTCTCTGATTTATCAACTTCTAATTTATAAAAATTTCACTGAACAAGTATGTTATCATAATGTCATGAGTTACATTTTTAATATTCACAAAGTTGAATGAAATAAGGGATCGAGCTTCTACAAAATGAAAACAATAAAAATTCCACTGTGACATTTTTCTACCAATAATATTGCATTTATTAGATTTTTATATTAAATTTGATATATCATTCATATGAAAAAATCGTAATTGTTAATGTAAAGTATCTCTTATGAGCTCTATGTAATGGTTATGATTGTGCCACTTTTTACTTGTACATCAATTAATTACAGAACATACTTTTCACATGAGTGTGAGACGACGGAAAGTAAGACTTACTTCATCTGACATGGTTGCCTTTGGCTTTTTTCTTTTTTCTTTTTTTTTTTAAAAAATATATATAATGTAGCAAATGTGCTATAAAAAATGGTACAAATAACATTCACTCTATTTGGTTTTAACTTTTTTAAAAGTTTTTTTTTTATAGTTTTCAATCACTATTTTTTTGGTTAATATTTTAAATATTTTAATCAACTTAATCTAAATATATTTAAAAATATAAAATTTATGAATTTAAAAAAACATTCACTAAACACAAAAAATAGGAAAAATTATTTATAAGTCATATTTGGAAGACTTATTCAATGTGAAGTCCTATGAATATTCTTTTAGAGTTTGAAGTCCTATTTAAAAATGAATGTGTTCCATAAGGTCCTATGAGTTATAAATGAATGACATTAGTGTACTATTATACTCCCAATTTATTTCCATATTGTATCTTATTTTTGGAGACATCAACCATACCCGCCAAAGTTCGACACTTTAAATGTTTGTCCCTCGACAAAGTCTTCGTCAACATATCCAAATTATTATCATCTGCGTGAACCTTTTCGAGTTGTAACAGTTTCGAATCTAACACATCACGAATCCAATGGTATCTCACATCAATGTGTTTCGATCTCGAATGAAAAGTAGAATTTTTACTCAAATGAATAGCACTTCGACTATCACAATAAAGCACACATACTTTTCTTGTTTCAAACCCAACTCTTGCAAAAATTTCTTCAACCATAACTCTTCTTTGCAAGCTTTCGTAATGACAATAAATTCAGTTTCGGTAGTTGAGAGAGCAACACATTTTTGTAATTTAGATTGCCATGCCAAAACTCCCCTTGATCAGAATCAACACAAACTCATTGAGAGGATACTTTCTCGAAGGTTGCCGGTCCCTTGTAGATTTTCTCAACTCAAGTTGTGGTGGCGGTTCTTGAATTGGATGCTCTTCCTCAATTTCTGGATCAACTTCATTAAGATTGGCATCATCTTCCACATCTTCAATTGATGGCTGCACATTTCTATCATAAAGACTCTCTAATTTTTTCCATAAATCATGTGCTGAGGTTTCAGTAGCAACATGATGAAACACACTGTCATCAATCTATTGACGGATAACACCAACGGCTTTTCGATTAAGCCTATTCCATTCATCATCTTTCATACCTTTAGGTTTACTACTATCACCCTTAATAGACCCATACAAATCTTTACAAAATAATAGGTCATCTATTTGAGTTTTCCAAGTTACCCAATTGCTTCCATTGAAGCTAGACATACGACCCACATTCTCCTCCATTGATTTACACAAATAATTATATCCAAATAAACCGTAAGCTTTGATTCCAGTTGTTAGGGAAAATATGTGATTCCCCACAAGTAAATCAATTAATGGGAATAAAAATTAATGCGAAAAAATTAAATCAAACGCAACACAAGAATTTTTACGTGGTTCCCTCAATGTGAGATACGTCCACGGGATCAAAATCTGATTCCACTACCAACCAAATAAGTTTCCAAACGATTACAAACGAGACACGAATGGTCTCACAAAACCACTCTTAGGTGAATTCCAAATAATCGCAAATAAACAAGAGGAAAGACCTCACCAAATAGATGAACAAAAGTCTTCAAAACTAGAGTTGTAGAAGACCCAAAATAATAACCTAAATCAACACCGAACACCGAACTAAAAGTTTCAAAACAGAGCAGCAACCAAGGCACCAATCTTGAATTTGACCAAGCCAAATACCCAGCAAAACTTCTCACCAATTGAATCAATTTGCACCAAGCACTATGCTGCCTTCTTCGGATTACCCGAAAACAAAGCCACACACACACACATATATATATATATATATATGGTTGATTCTTGAGTTTGTTTTATCAAACTCTAGTTGTATCCAAATTGAATTGGGTCTCTACAAATTAGATATAATATATAAAAATATATTATAACTAATACCAAATTAAATTAAACTCTTTTAATAAACCATTGGGTCCCATACTCCAATAAGGAGATATATACCCCAACAATTTCCCCTATCGACTTAGGTGGAGACATCAATCATATATATATATGTGTGTGTGTGTGTGTGTGTGTGTGTGTGGCTTTGTTTTGTGTAATCCAAAGAAGGCAGCATAGTGCTTGGTGCAAATTGATTCAATTGGTGAGAAGTTTTGCTGGGTATTTAGCTTGGTCAAATTCAAGATTGGTGCCTTGGTTGCTGCTCTGTTTTGAAACTTTTGGTTCGGTGTTCGGTGTTGATTTAGATTATTATTTTGGGTCTTCTACAACTCTAGTTTTGAAGATTTTTGTTTATATATTTGGTGAGGTCTTTCATCTTGTTTATTTGTGATTATTTAGAATTCACCTAAGAGTGGTTTTATGAGACCATTTGTGTCTCGTTTGTAATCGTTTGGAAACTTATTTGGTTGATAGTGGAATTGGATTTTGATCCCGTGGACGTGCATCACATTGAGGGAACCACATAAAAATTCTTATGTTGCTTTTGATTTAATTTTTCCGCATTAATTGTTATTCCCATTGGTTGATTTACTTGTGGGGAATCACATATTTTCCCTAACATTTCATTCATCATATCATATTTGAGAAGGTTTTTAGGAAAAACAAGTCTAAATGCAACAACTGTGCGAGTTGTTTTCGCCTTGATTGTGAGATTCTAGTGCATTTTCTAAATGTTACTTAAATGGATATGGATATGGTCGATGATATGATAAAGTTTGAGGGTTGTGTGTTGATTTTTTCGATAGATTTCGACTCCAATCAGTTGAGGGGAAGAGGTATGCTTTTTTTTTTTTTTTAAAGTGTGTTGCTATTTGTTGAAATATGGATTGTTCATCTTTAATAGGGTATTCACAATCTATTACACTCTTTGATAGGCACATTTTGGTCAATGTTTTGATTGAATGTGTGTAGTTGACATTGTGATAGTTAATGTGTTTTGATATGTTCGATGTGTGGGGTGGTGTATATGGGTTCAAGGGTTGGGTTGGGTTGGGGGTATTTGGGTTTGGTTTTTAATTGGATGCCGAATGTGAACCACGTCATACGATGGCAATTGTACTTTGAGACCTGGATAATCGTGGTACGATACATGTCACATTTAGTGTGTAATGTTAATCCACATACACCATGTAATATATGACATTTGTGTGTTTGTTTCGTTGTATATGTGTTTAAATGTATATCGTGTCTTTGTTGTAATCAATGTTTACATACATGTCATAGTGCGTTGCGTAAAATTATTGGGGAATTGGATTTGTAATTGAATATGGATTGAATCCTATTGCTCGATGTGGATTGAATGTGGACATTCACGATGTCACATTATTCCCTTACAACAGTATATCCATGTCAATACTATGCTCACATTTGATTGTAAAACACATATGTCGCATGCCAATACATCGTGACCTCACGGTACAACCAAGTCACACCTGTACTCAATGTGAGCTCACATTTACATTGGGTTGTTTAGTGTTGATACAAAAAATACATCGGTTTATATGACTCTGTCACATTCCATTTTTAAATGTCACGTACACATTGCCAACCATTATGAACCCACATTAGTTGACATCACGTTACTAACATATCACACACGCATGCCAAAGTGTACTCAAATGTACATTGCGCTTTGTAGTCTACCACCAACGATTGGTCTAAATCCCAGCTCACATTAACGTTGGTGTTGGCTTATTTTTCCTACGAAGGAAAATATCATAAATGCGAGCGTGCCAGTAAGGATTGAAAAATCCTTACAGATTAAATTCAAGCTAATTATCTAGCGATTGTGTTAACGGTTCTTTTGCCTCAACAAAAAGGACTTCAAAATTACTAAGTGTAGAAAAAAGAAAAATTAAAAGAAGAAAGTGGAAGACGGAGAAAGATGATTGAGTGAACAATTAAAGAAATAATTACTTACCTCTACTCCTATGCTTTGAAAAGGAAATGCTGAAAATAAATGCTTTGAAAAGGAAGTACGTAAAATAAAATGCAAAAAATATAAATGAGAAGAAAAATAGACATCAATTGTCTTTGATTTGAGTTTTTGATCTTGTTACAATGTAGCCATGAATGGCTATTTATATGCAAACATTTGTAGAGAAAAAATTGTTAATATTTTCAGAACATAAAACCTTATGCTATGGATCATCTATCATGTGTATCATCAAGAAATTAAGACAAACATGCGTACCCGAATCCATTGTTATAGTTGAACGGAAGCGTGATTGTCAATACATCCTTTGATATTGCCTTCCAATCCTTTCCTTATTAGTGCCTTAAGTTTCTCCTTGAGAGGATATAAAAGAAATTGGCAGTTCTTCCTATCAGGCAGGATTAGGGACCATAACAACTTAAGGTTAAATAGGTTTTCAAAAACAAAAACCGTGTGGTAGTTTCTTAAGAGAATGAAAACCAACTTAACCAATTTTGTTTTAATTTCTATTTCTGCCCCTCATAGAAATAGAAATTTCTCAACTAGTATCTACACATTAGGTCCATGACACATATACCCTCAAGCCTATTAACTAAATTGAATCACTTAAATTGTAGGCTTCTTATAAATGATAACACCACATTTAAAATATGTGGTCCTATTGAGACATTATCTTACAATCTCCCACTGGACCACATATGTAACCTGACAAATGTGCTTAACTTTAGTGAGCTCAGAAATTTGTTATCATGACCTGAGGGTATCCAAACAATCTTGTCCATTAACTATATTGATATAGGATCAAAGCGGTCTTCGTTACATTAATCGTAACTCGACCCACCAAGGGTCACGTATACCAATACAGCTAAATGACATAGATCAATCATGAATGCGTAGCATAGAAATTACATGTAATGTGATCCATACACGCCTATTTCCAACTGGTCCTACTTAACTTTATTGAGATCAATACTTCACAATACGTAACAGAGTGTAATAAACTGAATACTTCATTTCTGCAGAAATTAATCTAATTACATAGATAAAACTCAAGGCTGACATAGAGCAGTAATATAAATACAAACTCCCACTAAACCAAAATGTTCTCAAAGAGAACAACACCCATACGAGCAGTGTGCTCATGAAAAACCTTGGGTGGTAGTCCCTTTGTAAGTGGATCCGCTATCATGGAGTTTGTCCCAATGTGCTTTATGGAAATCTGTCCACTCTGCACTCTTTCTTTTACAACTAGGAACTTGATATCAATATGCTTTGATTTTGTCGAGCTCTTGTTGTTATTGGAATATAAAACTGCAGACTTATTGTCACAGTATAACTTAAGTGGTCTTTCAATGCCTTCCAAAATACGCAACCTAGTGACAAAATTCCGCAGCCATATTCCTTGATTTGATGCCTCATAACATGCTACAAACTCTGCGGCCATGGTGGATGAAGCTATGAGCGTTTGCTTTGCAGACCTCCAAGAAAGTGCTCCACCTGCTAACAGATAAATATAGCCTGATGTGGATTTCCTACTGTCTTGGCATCCAGCAAAATTAGAGTCGGAATACCCAATGATCCCTAACTTATTCGACCTCCTATATGTGAGCATATATTCCTTTGTTCTCTGTAAATACCGCATAACTCGCTTGGCTGCTTTCCAATGATCCATGCCAGGACTACTTAAATATCTGCCTAACATGCTAACTATGAACGCAATATCCGGACGCGTACATACGTGGGCATACATTAGACTCCCTACAGCCGAGGCATAAGGAATCTTCTACATTTCTTGAATTTCAAGACTGTTCTTCGGGCATTGGCTGAGACTAAACTTGTCTCCCTTAGCAATCGGGGTTTCACCTGATTTATAATTTTGCATGCCAAATCTATTGAGTACTTTTTCGATATAGCTCCTTTGTGATAATCCCAGAATACCCCGAGAACGATCTCGGTGTATTTCGATTCCTAATACAAATGAAGCATCACCAAGATCTTTCATTTCAAAATTCTTAGATAGAAATCTCTTGGTGTCATGCAATAAGTTTATATCGTTTGTGGCAAGCAATATATCATTAACATATAAAACCAAAAATATGTGTTTACTCCTACTGAACTTGTGATACACACATTCATCAACAACATTAGTTTCAAAACCATACGAAGTGAGAACTTGACGAAATTTGAAGTACCACTGACGAGAAGCTTGTTTGAGTCCATAGATGCATTTAGTCAATTTGCAAACCATATTCTTTGGGTCTCCCGACACAAAGTTTTCTGGCTGTACCATATAAATTGTTTCTTCAATGTCACCATTAAGAAAAGCTGTTTTGACATCCATCTGATGCAACTCAAGATCAAAATATGCAACAAGTGCCATAATTGTTCTAAAAGAATCTTTCGTAAAAACTGGAGAGAAAGTTTCTTTAAAGTCAATTCCTTCATTTTGAGTAAAGCCTTTGGCTACAAGACGTGCCTTATACCTCTCCACATTACCATTTGAATCCCTTTTGGTTTTAAATATCCATTTACAACCTACGGGTTTCGCACCAACTGCTAATGGGACAAGTTTCCAAACTTTATTGTCTTGCATAGACTTATATTCTTCATTCATGGCTTCTATCCATTTATGAGAGTTGGAACATTCCATGGCTTGACGAAAGTTGATTGGATCATCTTTCGACATTCCATTGTCTACCTTATGTTCCTGGAGATATACAATATAATCATCCGAAATTGTAAATCTCCTTTCTCTCGAGGATCGCCTTAATGGCACAGGTTCTTGAGGTTGAGGTTGTAGAGTTTGTTCCTCAGGAACAATTACCTCATCTTGAATGAGGGGTTGAACTATATTGTCTTGAACAACATTGTCTGGTTGAGGATCCGAAGTTACTTCTCGAGCAATGACAGGTATAGGAACCTGTAATTGGTCAAAAGTAGTAGTAGGAAGTGGGATTACTCCTGCTTCCTCCTCAAAGACAATGGGTTCGTTTGGTTTGTATTTCTGAAAAATTTTTGGGAAATTTTCTCTACAAATAAATTTTTAAAAGTAATCAAACCAAACAAATTTTTTCAAAAAAATTTCTCAAAACTTGTAAACCAAACAAATTTTCCAAACAAATCTCTCTCTCACACATCAAATCAATCACTTTTTTCCAAAACTCTCTCTCAAAATAATTTTCCAAAATATCTTTTGAAAAAAACCAAACCAAACAATTTTTCGTACTTTTTATCTCTAAAACACATCTCTCAAACACAAACCAAACATACCCAATGTCTTTAACTGGATTTCTCCCCCCAAACTCAACATCCTCAAAAAATGTTACAATTCCCGTCTCAAATATTGACCTATTTGTGGGATCATAAAACTTGTAACCCCGTGATCGTTCGGCATAGCCAATAAAGTAGCTGCTAATGGTTTTGGAGTCCAATTTTCTTTCATGAGGTTTATAAGGCCTCGCCTCAGCAGGACACCCCCACACATGCAAGTGTTTTAGACTAGGCTTTCGCCCAACCCAAAGCTCATAAGGTGTTTTTTCAGCTGCTTTAGTTGGCACCCGATTTAAGATATAAGTTGCTGTCTTTAGAGCCTCACCCCAGAGGGACTCTGGTAAAGTAGAATGACTGATAATACTTCTTACCATATCCTTAAGAGTCCGGTTTTGTCTCTCAGATACACCATTCATGCTAGGTGATCCTGGCATGGTGTATTGTGGGCCGATTCCACATTCCTCCAGGTATTTTGCAAACGGTCCTAGACGTTGTTCACCTGATCCATCATATCTGCCATAGTATTCACCACCACGGTTAGACCTGACACTTTTTATCCGTTTGTTGAGTTGTAACTCAACTTCGGCCTTAAATTTTTTGAATACGTCCAAAGACTGTGATTTCTCATGGATAAGAAATAGATACCCATATCTGGAATAGTCGTCTATGAATGTGATAAAATACTGTTGACCATTCCAAGACGCCATAGGGAATGGCCCACAGATATCCGTATGAATTAATTCTAAGACATCTGTAGTCCTATGGGCACCAAATTTCTTCATTTTGGTTTGTTTTCCCTTGATACACTCAACACAGACATCAAATTCTGAAAAATCAAGAGAGTCCAAAATTCCATCAGACACAAGGCGCTCAACTCTAGATTTAAAGATGTGACCTAGGCGTTTGTGCCATAATGAGGCTGAATTTTCTTTAGTTAATTCACGCTTTGTACCTCGTGATTCCACGTGCAATGTTTCATTATAAGATGCAATAGTTTCTAACAAATATAGATTATCAAATGCATTAAGTAAACCAGTACCAACAACATTTGAATTAATAGACATACTAAACTTCATATTTCTAAAAGAACAACAATATCCAAATTTGTCCAATACAGAAATAGAAATTAAATTCCGTCTAAAGGACGGTACAACAAAAGTGTCTATTAAGTTCAAATAATAACCAGTTTTCAGCAATAATCTAAAGTGACTTATTGCATGCACTTCTACTGACTTGCCATCACCCACAAAGATGTATTTTTCAGCATCAGTTGGCTTTCGGTAGTTCAGGCAACCCTGCATAGAAACACATATGTGAGTAGTAGCACCAGAATCTACCCACGAAGTGTTTCTTGGTACTGAAGTTAAATTTATTTCAGAACAGACCAAAACATAATATGTACCTTTCTTTACACGCCAGGCGACGTGTTTGGCACAATCCTTCTTTCTGTGTCCGGGCTTGCCACCAAAGAAACAACCATCCTGCACTTTCTGTTTCTTTGGTTCCGGACCCCCTTTCCCTTATGCTTTATTTTGCCCGTATGCTTGGAGGTTTTTGCCAGATGAGCACTTTCAGTCCTTTCTTGCTTCAATCTCTCTTCCTCTTGCACACAAAATGAAATGAGCTCATTGAGAGTCCATTTCTCCTTCTGGCAGTTATAACTGACCTTAAATTAGTTAAATTGTGCAGGAAGAGAGATGAGAACTAAATGCACGAGCAAATCATCAGATAGGTCGAGCTTTAGTGCCTTAAGTTTTGAAGCAAGATGAGACATTTCCATGATGTACTCGGGAACATTACCCTTGCCTTTATACTTCATTGAAATTAAGCTTGCTAAAAGCGTGCTTGTTTCAGCCTTATCATTTTTAGCAAAATGCTTTTGAATTTCTGAAAGAAATTCACCGGCAACGGTAACATCCTCTGTTATTGCACCCCGAAAGACTTCTGGAATCCCACGCGTCATGATCATAAGACTTAGCCTGTTAGAACGATCCCACTTTTCAAAGTACACAATTTCCTCAGGAGTACTTTGTTCAGTGAGATCATTCGGTTTTGGCATTCTTAATGCCAAGTCTATGTCCATGCAGCCGAGAACAATCAATATGTTCTCTTTCCAGTCCTTAAAGTTTGTTCCATTTAACATTGGAACATTGTTCATGTTGGCAGAGATTGAAGTAGTTGACATTAAAGCTGAATAGAAAATAAAATAAAACGAATAAACAATTATGCTCACTTTAAGTAACCAAACAGATAATCTCTAAATAAATTAATTTAATGACAACATCTCAAGATACCTAGCACAACATTAATACCAAGCCTTTGGGTAATGATATTAACAGTAAGTGGTATTCTTGTTATAATGATCAAACATTGACAAGAAGTTATGTCAAATAACAAATCTATCTTTTGATGGATTTATTATTCACATTAGGTTTCCTTGACAATTGGCACATGTTTATCACCACTAAATGTGTGTGTAATTCTGCCAAGTATTAATCATGTCTTTGGACCGATAAATACCCGCATGATGTACACATACATGAACATCAAAACATTCCATATAAAACAATCTAGACAAGAGAGATCACTTTTGTGACATCTTGTTTTAATTGACTTTTATTTAGAACGTTTAGAAAATTAAATTTCACCTGTAGACATTGTATGAAATTACTTTAAATTTAAAGATTTCTTAATGCGTTACCCCGTATATATTATATAATTTGCAGCAATCAATTATATACATATATATATATATATATATATATAAAATTGACGGTTCCAAAAAATTGTTTTTTTTTTTTTTTAAGCCACAAATCACTTGCATGAATAGATTATTAAATGCCAAAGACCAAGCCACAAATCACATGCATGAACAAAGACCAAGCCACTTATTTATTGTGAAGATAATAACACAATGGTGCTCTATTTCAAACACCCCGGAAAAACAACGCAGACGGAAAGTTTTTTTTTTTTTTTTATGATGTTCAAAATCAAACCGCATGAAATATATATATACAATGTAAAATCCAAATGCAAACTGATGCATTAGAAGGATTTATAAAAAAAAAAAAAAAACCCAGAAAATACAGAATTTGCAACAGTAAGAAAATTCAGAATCTGCAAACCAAGAAACTAAATTGCATGAATAATAGCATATCAATTTCTGATAATACACATGATATAACTGCTCTGATACCACTTGTTAATATTTTCAGAACATAAAACCTTATGCTATGGATCATCTATCATGTGTATCATCAAGAAATTAAGACAAACATGCGTACCCGAATCCATTGTTATAGTTGATCGGAAACGTGATTGTCAATACATCCTTTGATATTGCCTTTGTTATTGCCTTCCAATCCTTTCCTTATTAGTGCCTTAAGTTTCTCCTTGAGAGGATATAGAAGAAATTGGCAGTTCTTCCTATCAGGCAGGATTAGGGACCATAACAACTTAAGGTTAAATAGGTTTTCAAAAACAAAAATCGTGTGGCAGTTTCTTAAGAGAATGAAAACCAACTTAACCAATTTTGTTTTAATTTCTATTTCTGCCCCTCACAGAAATAGAGATTTCTCAACTAGTATCTAAACATTAGGTCCATGACACATATACCCTCAAGCCTATTAACTAAATTGAATCACTTAAATTGTAGGCTTCTTATAAATGATAACACCACATTTAAAATATGTGGTCCCATTGAGACATTATCTAACAAAAATTACCTAAAACTACCCATTCTTCTATCTCCTCCATTTCATATTCCATGATCTTCCGTAACTTCATTTAACCTCCATTTCATGCTCCATGTTCTCCACTTCGTTCTCCATCATCTTTCCACATTTCATAACTTCTCATAACCTCCAAATGAGTAGGAGGATGCCACATGTTCTGCAATTATATAAATAATAATAAAATGCAGATTCATGGTGCCAACAGTAGGGCTACTTATTTTGGATCCTAATATGGTCCCTAATGTGTTGCACCTCCCCTTGGAGTTCAATTTCACAATGGGTGTGTAACAATCCAAAAATTTAAGTTGTCCCTTAAATTTTATTTTAGTATTATTTAATTATAAATGAGAAAAACCCTAAATGTTTAATTAAATATTGCGTAAGAGTAAAATAAAATATTAAATGTTATGGGTATATGAGATAAAGTGTAATTAAATTAGGGATTATATATTATCAGAAAAAAGGGGCATATAATTAATTTAAGATTTGGGCCAAAGTGGAATTAAACCTAAAGTTAAATATGTTAGATAAGTATGAATTAATGGTTTGGGACACGTAGCCTTGTGGCTTGGTGTAAAGAATGACACGTGGCAACATGGTGGCTTCGTGGCCACGGCTATCTCTCTATAAAATGGAGGATTTGCTGGGGTGAAGGGAAAAAGAAGGAAAACAAACTAAGAAAGAGGAAGGAAATACTAGAAGCGAAGAAGGTTTTTGATAGTGGAAAGAAAGAGTAAGGTATTAATCTTAACGCGAGTTATATTATACCTTGAGTTACCCTTATATATATTACGTATGTTTTGAGCTACCATAATTTATTTTACGTAAATTGTGCTTTATATATTATATTAGCATTTTTAATTATGTTATTTATTTATGAACCTTATTTGATATATTAAGGAAAACCCATGGATATAACTGTTTATTAAAATGTGTTTTGAGTAATTATTTTATAAGTACTACCACGGAGGTCCCATGCCTTTGGGACTTAAATAACCATTGGCCCTCTGATTAGTCACTTTGTGACCCCCTGTCTGTCATGGATCCACTGACACTCTGATTTCTGGTGTAGAGCAAAGCGTTGTATAGAGCTAAGCGCTACACTATTGCGGGAGCCACCTCTAGAGTTCGTATGAGCCACCTCTTGAGTCCATACATCTGTTCTGTTCCGTTTTGTACTGTGGTTATAATTATTTTGTATTATATGTTAAATGATTTTCGTATTATACATTTTGTATTTTAATATCAAGCTTTGTTTAGCCCCATAATTATCCATGGTGAATTTTATGCCCTTATGCTCTTAGTATAATATTTCTCACTCTGCCATGTATTTATAGTTGTTTACCACTTTCAGGTGTCATGTTAGGGCCCGCGCTTGGGATAGGCACAAAGGACTTGTTAGACATAGTTCAGCTCTGACAATTTAATTAAATAGAAGCTCCAATGATTATTTTGATACTCTCACTTAAATATTATTTCCGCTCGCGCTTATTTATTTGTTAAGATTTGGCCAGAGGTAACTTCAGTACTGGCCGTTACGACGCTTAACCCTTGAATATGGGGAGCGGGTCGTGACAATGTGACTCTGTGACATTCCATTTTCAAAAGTCACGTACACATTGTCATCGAGATTTGAAGGTATACATTTGAGGATTCCCATTGTCACATTTCATTTTTCCACATTGGATTCAATATTCACATCACGTCACATTGACTTCATAATTGTGTACACTTTTACATTGCTCTTTGTAGTCTAAAACCAACGATTGGTGGATGTTTCGACTGCATAATTGTCTCATTGTTCAACTGGGCTACATACATGAGAATGTAACTTTCACATTCAATGTGAGCTCACATTTATGTTAGGGCTGTTTATATTTGATATGAAAAATGGATCCGTATCTCTTTCAAACTATATCACTAAACTTGACGCAACAACTGGTAATATGTAAATCCATCACATTCTATTTATGTTTCACAATAAATCAGGTTGATGCGAGACATAAGATATTGGGTGATTATTCGGTATTTCCGGAGTATAGACATGTGGTGCTTCATAAGGTTTTGATTGGTAGAGAGGGTAGGGGCCCACGATTTATGTTGGAGATGTGGGAACAACATGGGGCTAAGTAATTGGTGATTGGTTTAGAGTATGGCCATGTGGTGTTTCGGGATGATTGAATAATTTCCCTAAGATATTGCCTATATTTTGTTTCCTAAAATGTAGTTTCATCAAAGGTCGATCACCAAACAAAACATCAATTTGAAATTCAAATTCGTAACTATATAGATATGATCGTAATCTATGAAAATATTGGATTTTCCATATATGGAATGTCAATTTTGAAATTCAAATTTCCAACCATATGTATATGGTTACAATTTATGGTAAAATTAGATTTTTCATATATGATATTGCCATTAATTAGATCAAATAATATTGGGGGTAAATGTAATAATAAACCCACAGGACCTATAGGAACAAAAGTTTTTTTATATGACTTTATGTAGTATAAGTATTTCAAATAGGACATATAAATAATTTTTTCAAAAAAAATACAGATTTAATGTATGCATTTTTGTATTTTTTATGTTTATTAAATTCCTTTTAGATTTTTTTACAAATATTATATTTTATAATTATATTTATATTAGATGCATCTAAAAATAGAAAATAATAAACTAAAGGGAGAATTAGTTATAAGTCCTATTAGGGAGACTTATGCTACATATGGTCCTACTAAAAAACTTATGTTTCCATAAGTCTTATGGGAAGTTTGTTGACACATTTACCCTCAATATTAGTTGTTAACATCATAAATAATGGCAAAATCATATATAGAAAATTGAATGTTACCATAAATCATATCTATATGAATGTGAATTTGAATTTCAAAATACACATTTGCCCTCAATATTAGTTGTTAATATCATAAATAATGGCAAAACCATATATAGGAAATTGAATGTTATCATAAATCATATTTATATGAATGTGAATTTGAATTTCAAAATATACGAACAAGCAACATTTTCACATTCAATTTAAAAAATCAAAAACCTAATAAGTTTGCGAAACGTAACATGACACGTATGTAAACATTGAATACAACAACGTCACAATACAAATTCAAAGAAAAAATACAACTGAACGTAACACGCACAAAATATGACAACATTATAGATGTGGGTTAACATTACAACCTAAATGTAACATCATTGGAGGCTAATGAAAGTGTGCCAATGTATGGATGTACCATTTTTCATAAACCAGCAACATTTTCACATTGAATTAAACAAATTAAAAACCCATTAAGTTTGTGAAACGTAACGCGATACATACATAAACACTTAATACAACAACGTTACAATACAAATTCAAAGACAAATACAACCGAATGTAACACGTACAAAACATGACAACATTGCAGATGTGGGTTAATATTACAACCTAAATGTAACGTCATTGGAGGCTAATGAAAGTGTGCCAATGTATGGATGTATCATTATTCATAAACCAGCAACATTTTCACATTCAATTAAAAAAATTAAAAGCCCATTAAATTTGCGAAACGTAACGTGACACCTACATAAACGTAACGTAACGTAACGTAACATAACATAACGTGACCATATCAGATGCGACATTCAGATGCAAAAAAACACATTCTTATTGTAAAATGGTACATCCATACATTGGCACACTTTCATTAGTCTTCAATGGCGTTACATTTAGGTTGTAATGTTAACCCACATCTGTAATGTTGTCGTGTTTTGTGCGTGCTACGTTTGGTCGTATTTTTTCTTTGAATTTGTATTGTGACGTTGTTGTATTTAGTATTTATGTACGTGTCACATTACGTTTCGCAAACTTACTAGGTTTTTAATTTTTTAAATTGAATGTGAAAATGTTGCTTGTTTGTGAATTTGAATTCAAATTCACATTCATATAGATATGATGTATGGTAACATTCAATTTCTTATTTATGATTTTGCCATTATAGGATATGATAGTATATTAAAATACCATTTATTCACAATTCATAGGACCTTGTGGAGTATGTTCCTATCTAAATAAGACTTGAAACTCTATAAGAAATTACACAGGATTTCACATTAAATAAGCTCTCGTAATGGGACTTATAAATAATTTTCTCTAAACTAAAATATAAAAAATAATTTATTAAAAGCAAAAAAAATTTAATTTAAAAAAAAAACTATAAACTCAATATTAAATAGGATTTATTATTATGAAATGACTAGGAATTCAGAATTAGACTTACAGGCCATGTTTGATTCACAAGACTAATAGTGAAGGTATTAATAATCCCATCAAATTAGTATGATATTCACTATCCAATTGGATTAGTAAGATAAATTATCCTATTGCCTATTGTTTAATTTGCATGGGATAAGAAAATATATGAAGGTAAAAGAGTTTTTTTATTTTATTTTCCAACTCAGAATATATAATTCCACCCCTACCTCATTATTAATAATCCTACAAATTTGTTGGATCAATTATCCATTGGATTAATAATTCTGAAACAAAATTTCAAATTAAACACAGAATTATTGGGCTCATGGATTAATAATCTCAATCCCATACTCTAATCATGCCAATCAAACATGCCCATAATGTATCTAGAATCAGTTTATGTGGTAGATTATTTGAGATGATCTAAATAATTATATTTTTTTATTTTTATGAAAAGATATACAGAACAATAGAGAATGATGTGACTTAAATAAATATACTCATCTAAATAAGTGCACTTATTTAATTTATACCAAATAATATCTAAATTGGTGAAATGAGACCCATAAATAAAATGAATTTAAAGTATTAATTCCTATTATTAGATAAATTCTGAATTGGTGGTAATTGCTCTTATTATTATTTTCTTCCATACATATGGAGAGAAGGAATATGATTTGGCAGAGCGATGTAGCTGTAATGGGGCCCACTCTATGATCACGCATCCCGAGGATTCCTCGCCCATAACGGGAAAAATATTGCAGCAGCGATTTGGGTTTGGAGTCGAGTGCGTGGCATTTTGGTTAGTTAACCAATCGTACAAGGGTTTTTTAGTCTTTTGATTTTTTTGCGCGAGTTTTTTTTTTTTTAAATTATTTTTTATATTTATATTTGAAGGTTGTTATTAATACCTATCTAATTTTTTTGAATTTCTCAATTTCTATTATTTTTAGAGGATTTCTATCAGTATTTACCTCTTTACTTTGGCCTCTTCATTTCTTTGAACTCCACCTAGCAAAATGAATTCCTTCTATTTTTTCTTTGAATCTTCAACTTAGCATCAACTATACCCCTAACTCCAAATCCAAACCCCACTCTTGACCGCCATCTCTGATACCACTGTCACTGCCACCGGTAGCCAACCAAGGCTAAGATAAGAGCTGCATACAGTAAACCATCTATAGTGAAAGATAAAAGAAGAGCTAATAGTGCCTAGGAAAAAAAGAAAAAAAAAAACTGGTAACAACTTAGCAAGAGGTGAGAGAGAAAGAGAGAGAGAAAGAGAGGACTTCTCTCCCTCCTCCTTCTAAGAACTCATATGCATCTCCAACGTCAACCAGAATCACCTTGTCGTCGTCGTCTTCGTCGTCATTGCTCAAGTTTGCAACTCCCTCATTTAATTCTCCACCAACCCCCATACCATTCCTTTCTTCAATAACGGTGACACTAAGCTCTTCTATGAGATTTGCCTCTTTAGTGCCTCCCAACGCGTTGCCACGACTCGCTACGTCGTCGAGAACAAGCTCGATGCAAAGGGTGCACTACAACAAAAACACATTTTAGTGACACCATACTAGTGGCATATTCTTAAAAAATGTCACAAAAAGAATATTTGGTGGCATTTTTTAGAAAAATGTCATAGAGCCACAAACAAACAAGGATCTAGTGGCATTTCAATTAAAAAAAGTGTCACTTCATTACAACAAAAATGCCACTACAACAAATTTACACTTTAGTGACACTACACTAGTGGCATGTTTTTAGAAAATGCCACAAAAATAAAAATTGGCATTAAATGTTTTAGAAAAATGCCACAGAACCACAAACATATAAGGCTCTAGTGGCATTTCAATAAAGAAATGTCACATCAATTTTATGGCATTTTATAAAATAATGACACAAAAAATTATGTTTATGACATTTACCAACAGATGCCACTAAACTTTAGTAGCAATGGCATTTTTTAAAAAATGTCAGGACACTAGGTTGGTGCAAATTATTTTTTAAGGCACTTAGGTGAAAAGTGTCATAAACAAATATTTTCTAGCATTTTGAGAAATGCCACTAAGCCAAAAACTTTCCAAGCTTATAATGACATTTTTAAAAAAACAAAAAATGCCAACATATTTTCTAAATTTTTAAAATGCAGTAAATGATAAAAAATAAATAAATTAAACTCAATATACATTACAGGAAAAAGCACATTCGGTGACTAAATTTCTTGACTTTCGGCGACCACAACAGCATTAGTAGCCAAAAGTAAAGCTTTTTGGCGATTAAACAATTTTAGTAGCCAAAAGTCTACAATTGCCGACTAAAACTAAGTTTGGTCGCTGATTATATGGGTTTTAGTGACTAAAAAATTTTCAGTAACCCAAAGTAAAACTTTTTGGCGACTAAAAAAATTTAGCAGCCAAAAGTCTACAATAAGCGACTAAAAATAAGTTTGGTCGCTGATTATATGGGTTTTACCGACTAAAAAAAATTTAGTAGCTAAAAGTAAAGCTTTTTGGTGATTAAAAAAATTTTAGTAGCCAAAAGTGTACAATTGGCGACTAAAAAATAAGTTTAGTCGCCAAAAGTGGTCATTTTTAGCACGGGAGAACTAAAATCCTAAGGTGGGAATTAGATTTTTTGGCTACCAAAATTTTGGTAGCTGAAAGTGCATCTTCGACGACCAAATCCGATTTTGGTCGACAAAAGTTAAGTTTTTTAGCAACTAAAAAATAATTAGTAGCCAAAAGTATAGAATTGACGACTAAAAAATATTTTCAGTCGCCAAAAGTGGTCTTTTTTTATTTTGTTAGTAAATAGTTTATTTTACATAAATTATGTTCAATAAAATAATTATGTTTATACATATACTTTTATATTAATATGGATGTATGTACTATATAAATAATATATGTTGCATATATAATTATGTGGTGCTATAGAAGTGTAGTGGGAAGAGTGTGGTGTATAAGGTTTATGGTGCGGGAGGTTGGTGGTTCGAGTCTCCGCAAGAGCGGATCAAATTGTTCTACAACGAATTATCGTCACGAATGACACTTGATAGCGTCACGAATAGTGCCTACCATGACATTAAAGTGTCAATGAAAGGTTTTAGTCTTGATGGTGTAATGACACTTATAAGTGTCACTAACTCTTTTTTTAATAGCGCTTGATAGTGCCACAAATAATATCTACCATGATATCAAAATGTCACTGAAAGTTTTTAGCCAAGATGGTGTAGTGGCACTTGCAAGTATCTAGCGTGGCACGGATACAAATGGCACTTGTTCAAAATGCTACAAGACTAAAAAATATCATTAAACCAGTAGTTTTGTGGCACTTTCAAATGTCACTAAACTAAGAAAATGTTGTAGTGACGCTCAGGATCTCGTTCGAGCCAGGAAGGACTTCCCTCATTGCCGTGGTCGATTGGCTTTGGTTTCTTCGATTCAATTACTTCTACTACATACAGTAGGTTTGGGTTTTGGCCGTGGCAAACAATGATGGAGACGGTGGGCAATGGCGATGTTCGAAGGTGATGGGAATGGCTAGGGTTAAGGTTTGAGAAATTAGGGTTAGAATGATAGGAATGAGGGTAAAAATATAGCTTCATGTTTAGATAAAATTGGAATTAGAAAAAGAAAAAGAAATGGGGGGACCAAAGAAGAAAAGTAGTAATAGCAGTACTCTTTATATTATTCATTTTTACACACTTAATTTTTGAATCTTTGATTTAAAATACATTTTTTTTTTTTGGGAACTAGATTCAAAATGTAGTTCAATCAAATACTTTTATTTGAAAATTAATTTTTGAATCACATAATTTTATTTGAAAGTTAATTTTTGAACCAAAAAAATGTGTGCTTTAAGAAAAAATCATGTGTGAAAGTAAAAATTTCGGGCAATATGGAAAATGTGTAAGTTGGAACCATCATATATAGTTCATCTCAAAACCTATCAAAAACTGGTGTAATTTTTGTACTGAGTTTGGATTTTGGAGTTTGATTCTAAGCATATTTTATTCAATTATTAATTTATCTTTTTAAAATTTATTACAAATTTAAATTTATGAATTGCTATGTAATTTATTTAAAAAGATGTACAATCCGTTAAAATTTAAAAAATTGAAGTGAAAAAAAGAAGAAGAGAAATGGAGAGGGAAAATGCTCACCATTTATTTGAATGACTGAAGATGTGAGAAATAAAAAGAGAAAAATGATGATTAATATTTTCTTCATATTACCTAAATTGACCAACTAAATACAAAATATTGAAAATAAAATGTTTCATGTATCATCTTTAATTTATTGTTCATTCAAATACAATAATGAAAAAACTATAATAAGTTTCTTCCCCTCAAATTGGTGAGAAATTATCTTTTTATCTTTTATTAGCATACCAAACAAATTGGGGTGCAGTCTGTGGAGTACGAGTGGAACTCATGTTTAACTCGGTGGTATGTATTTTCCTTTGAATTAAGTTAAATCTGATTATCAATCGATTATCTTAGAACTAAAACTTATGGATTCTATAATTGCCCAAGGAGAGTCCTTTTCCCGTAATTCAAAAAAACAAAACAAAACTATTAGATTATTTATTAGTAAATTAAGGGCATTGTTGTGTAAGTGGATGAATTTTCAAATAAGAGAAAACAACTTGGACCATTGAAACTTAAATACAGTTGTTCATTAGTTACTGTATATAATAATAAATTAATTACAACACAACAAGATGATAAAAACATATTTTACGGGTAAAAATCACATGTACACGTCAGAGTTAAAAGTGAATCCCTGGCGTAGATACGATTATAATGACCTCTCAATATTAAATACCTGAAAAACCAAATAAATGTAACAACGTAGATTTATTTATTTCATTAAAAAAATTGAATTTGATAAAATTGTAATGTATGATAAATACATAAAAAAACAAATTAAGTAAAGCCAAATGAGATGAGGACAACCAGAAGAGTTGGATCATCTCTTCTATTTTCTCTATCTATTGTCTCATTCGACACATCATGAATGAATACATATTTAAATATAAAAAATAAAATTCAATACATATTGTGGTGAAAAGAATTTGGAAATACTCTCTGATCCAGGCAGACCTTCCTGATCTTTGAGATGATACCTAAAAGAGGAATAAATGCTCTGATCAGGAGTGCTGAAATTAACACTCTAACGAGCAAGCCATCCTTTTGCTTAGTTTTTACTTTCCTTACAAGTTATCTATTATTTTTTACATACCTTCCTTTGATCAAGACTCCTCCTTTTATATTGTTTTTCTGACCCTACGGTTGGGCCCCCACATGACCAATGGGACATCTGACTAGTCGGCTCTTCAACTTGGTTATTTGGCTTGTATTTGGTTCCTCTGTATCGGCTCTTGATCTTTTGATCAAGGCTGACTTGTATACTGCTTTGCTTCATCAGCTACGTCCTCGCTATGTGGGCTTCTGGATATGGCCGATTCGTATACGGCCCTACCCCTTGATGGGCCTGCTTTTGGGCCTTCAATTCTATTGATCAGATTTGGCCTCCACAAAATTTGGCCCCACACATATTTTATATAATTTCATACATTTTTCTATGAGAAAAGTGCTACATACAAACAATATATGTAGAGTTTTTAATTTTATATTTTTTTTTTCAAATTTTACTTGCAAACTAATGTGATGGAAAGCTAAAATCTTAGAATGTGAAATAAGACTCAATTTACTAATTTGATAGATGACACGTCAATTGTTTTTTTTAAAAAAAGAAGTTTACAGGATAAATTTGTTTGTATAACACTAATCCTTTTATTCATTTTATACATTTTTTTTATATATATTTTCAATATACTTTTTATGTGTATATCAAGATTATCTTCACCCATTAGACGGTGATTATCATTTCCCATGCAATAAAATTAGTTTGATCTATTTATTTTATTGGATAATAACAATGTAACAAGTTTTTTTTTTTAATTAATTTTTTTTAACTTGATATTCAACTCATTATATTGATTAATTTGGAAAATCAACCCCACTGTCTATCGCTAGGGGCCAATTAAAACGGGGCAAATATTATTGTGTTAAAGCAAGTTTACTGATTACAAGGTGTGGATGCTATTATAATCATTTGCAAATTTGAAGGTGTAAGGAAAGAAATCATCAGTAAGTGTAAATATATAGTTGTAAAAGTTTTACTTAAAGTTAATTTTAAAGGAATTTAGATAAAAAGGCTGCTAACAAAAAAGTGAAACATGGTAAGTGGAGATTCATCATTAAAATACAATGATCATATAGCCACCTTTATCATATGGTATGCCCACTTAATGATGTTTTAAGATTAAAATGTTGTTAAAGTGTCCCAACTTTTAACATTTTCCTTACACAACTAGTGGACTTTATTAGTATTTTTTTTGGGTGATGATTTATTGAGTGGCAAGGGCTTGAGTTTTGGAGTGAGGATCCTCTCCTTGCAGCTTCCGTGCTTGCGCCTGTCCTTGCAGGCCTTCGGGTCTACTTTTAGGCCCAATTTTGATAATCTGAATCGTTCATATTTTATGATTTATTCAGTATATCATACCTGTAAAAAATCAAGTTGATCGGATATCAGAAAACATATGTTCGGAAAACTGTTTATTAAATTCTTTAAAAAATAGTATTTAGTTCAATTTTTCAAACACATACTTTCTGATATCCGATCAACTTGATTTTTTACAGGTATGATATACTGAATAAATCATAAAATATAAACGGTTCGGATTATCAAAATTGGGCCTAAAAGTATACCCGAAGGCCTGTAAGGACGGACGCAAGCACAAGCTTGCAAGGAGAGACTCCTGACTCTGAGTTTTGGAGGGGATGTTATTTTTTTTTCATATGGATTTTAGAGTGAAGTTAAAGTTAAGGTAGCGTTTGGAAAGCTTTGGAAACATTATTTTGCTTTTGTTTTTGTCCTTTTTTTTTATTTAAAAAAACATATTTAATATACATATATGTAAAATAAAAACAATCGTTTGATGAATTATTGGAAGGGAGGATGGGATAAAAAATAGTTTTCAAAATAAATTAAAATAATATTTTGTTTTCAATTTAAAAAAATTTTGAAAATAAAAATAAAAATAAAAAAGATACAAACCAAACAAGGCATAAATTGTGAAACAAAGAGGGATAATTGCATAACCATAGCTTTTCACTAATTCTCACAATAAAGTACTAATAAACATGCTATTAAAGGTGTGGTTCCACCATGACAAATCTTCCTTGGGTCTAAGTCTATACAGATCTTGTAATCATTGAAAAAATATTTATATAAATTAACAAATCTTATGTATATTTATTTTTTACTAATTAACGTCACATGTAATAATAAAATTTTAAAATTTAAAATAAAATTCAATTTAATTATAAATAAGAACAGCATCAGTAATTAAAAAATTTAAAATTTTATTAATTTGTATAACTTTACTCAATTATAACCACTAGGCAGTTATCAAATTTTAAGATCCTTAGTTATCAAATGTACTTGTTATTAGTTCCAAAGTCCACAATTTAAAAAGAGTGGCTTTTGGAAGTCATATATAGCTCCCAAATGGCACTTGCTTGTTTTCATTTTTTAAAAAATATTTTTCAAAAAAATTTATTTTCTTATTTTTCGTATTTTTTGTTTTTATTGAATTTTTTTAATATTTTAAATATTTTTTTTACTTTTTAGACACACCTAACATAAATACACTTAAAAAGTAAAAAAATTGTAAAAAAAAACTTTTAAAAATTCACTAAATATAAAAAATATAAAAAAATACAATAATTCAGTATATTTTATGTATTTATTAATTTTTTTAAAAAAATTTCACAAATTTTTTACTTTTTAGATACATCTAAGTAAGGTGCATCTAAATAAGTAAAAAAAATGTTTAAAATTTTAAAAATATTCACTAAAAACAAAAAAATACGAAAACCAAAAAAGTCAATTTTTAAAAAATTTAATTCAGAAAACTCAAACCAAACACACTAAATGATATTAATTAAAAAATAATCTTAGAAAACATGTACGCATGGGACCACAATTTGGACTATATATACAATTAATATACACTAAAGACCAGGGGTGAGTGCGGGTAGGTTGCAGCGATAGGAGAAAATTAATCTGCATTCGTCTGTCAATTCGGTAGATATAGATTGAACAGATTGTCAGATTGACGGATGGATGCGAATCGGTTTGGCGGTTTAAAATTTTATAAATTTTCAACATAATTCAACTTGTGCACTTCCTTTTAAAAAAAAAAAAGTATTACAGTCAATGACTTAGAAAAAAGTATTGCAATCACTACATACCTCATCTAAAGAAAAAAAGTTTAAAATTTTAGAATATTATAATCATTACATGCCTCATCCACATATTACAATCACAACATGTCTCATCCACATAAAATATTAAAATCTGTAGTTATTAAAATATAAAAATAATTCAAACCACCAAAACCATGAATAAAGTAGTAGTAGAGATTGTATGCATCTGTATTGTTACATCTATATCTGTTTTTGAAAACAAAAACTAATCAGCATATATCATATTTTTTATTTATTATTTTTAGAGTTAGAATTTAAAATAAAAAAATATAGATAAATAATACATTTATTTTTTTCAATTCAAAAAATATATTCAAGTTAAAAACTCTTTTTTAACAGATCATATTCAACAGAATATTTAAACTCTTTTTCAATTGAAAATACAAACTGAATATTTTAACAAATCAAAAAATAAAGTTTTACAAATTACTAGAGGTACTCGATGTTTGGCGATTCGGTTACGGTCAAAGGAACCTCAAATCCGCCATCTATTCAAAACTAGGCGGATTGGGAAAAATCAATCTGCAACCGTTCACTCGTTGTCACGCATCCGTCCAAAATATGACGGATCGATTCAATTCAATTCATTTAGATAAATCGATATATCCGCTATTCCCCCTACTAGATATCAAACCTCAACATTAACTTCATTGGACCCTTTCAAATTGTCCTTCCTGGGAGACTTGTAGGGCTGGTTTGATAAATGTTTTTTTTTAGCAATTTTTGTAATTTTATTTTTAACAAATGGTAAAATATATGTTTTGCTATAGGCGAAATTTCGGCGGAGTCTGGGTTTTCTTTTTTGGAATTTATTCAAATATCTTTAATTTTTTAAATCGCAAGGGTCGTTTAGGGTATCCTAAATAAGTACATTTTTTGAATTAAAAAGTTGAGAAAAAAGTATGATTGTTTAGGATAATTTTTTGACTTTTTACAAAAAAATGTGTATTAAAAAATTATATAAATTTGTGTATAGGAAAAGATTGTGATGGAATAGGCTGTACGGAGAGGGACAGCGTGTGCAGAATAGGGGGAGATGGTACCCTGCTTTTTAGGCAGTGAATTGAAGGTGTTGTTCGGTTTGTGAGGCTTACCACGAGTCTCATTTTGCTAATCAAAACTATTTGATGTGTAGAACTCGTCGAATACTATATGTTTGTAAAAAATCATGTTGATCGGATATCGATAGCTATCTGATCGGATTAGTTTTTGTTTCAACTGTTAACTATAACACTATCTATTTTATAAATTTTAACTGATTTGATCATATAGTTACCACGAGTCTCATTTAGCTTTCAACTGTTAACTATAACACCATCTATTTTATAAATTTTTTATAAGAAGTCAAAAAATTTTCCCAAATAATTATTTTTTTCCTTATATTTTTAATCTAAAAAATTAAAAAATACATTTATTTATGACACTTCAGGCAACCCCTTACCAAACATGATGGATCTTGTTTAAAAGATTACTTTTTTAACAAATGTCTGCTAAGCAAATAGCTAAAAAGTGACTTTTTCTTTTTGACAAAATTCAATAAAATTATTCAGCCTCCGTTTGGGAAGTGGGTTGACTTTTTGTGTGAGGCTTACCACGAGTCTCATTTTGCTAATCAAAACTATTTGATGTGTAGAACTCGTCGAATACTATATGTTTGTAAAAAATCATGTTGATCGGATATCGATAGCTATCTGATCGGATTAGTTTTTTTTTCAACTGTTAACTATAACACCATCTATTTTATAAATTTTAACTGATTTGATCATATAGTTACCACGAGTCTCATTTAGCTTTCAACTGTTAATTATAACACCATCTATTTTATAAATTTTTTATAAGAAGTCAAAAAATTATCCCAAATAATTATTTTTTTCCTTATATTGTTAATCTAAAAAATTAAAAAATACATTTATTTATGACACTTACAACCCCTTACCAAACATGATGGATCTTGTTTAAAAGATTACTTTTTTAACAAATGTCTGCTAAGGAAATAGCTAAAAAGTGACTTTTTCTTTTTGACAAAATTCAATAAAATTATTCAGTTTGCTAGGTTCTAATTTTTAGAAAATATTTTCAAAAAATTATATTTTTTTATTTTTTGTATTTTAATGTTTTTTTATGAATTTTTTTTAATATTTTAAATAATTTTTTTTAAAATTTTTTTTTTAGACACACATAACATAAATACACTTAAAAAGTATAATATTTTTAATTTTTTTTATAAAAAATATACTAAATACAAAAAAAATACAAAAATTCAGTATATTTTTCATATCTTTATGTATTTATTAATTTTTAAAAATATTTGTTCACAAATATTTTACTACTTAGATATATCTAAATAAGGTGTATCTAAAAAAAGTAAAAAATTTGCTTAAAATTTTAAAAATATTCACTAAAAATAAAAAAATATGAAAAATAAAAAATATAATTTTTAAAAAACTGAATTTTGAAAACTAAAACCAAATATACTGATTATATTTTTAAATCTTGAATTTATACCAAACAAATGAAACAGAGAAGAGAAATAAAGTAAAAGCCAACTCTCTCTCTCTCTCTCTCTCTAGAAATCTAAACACAAGTTGTTAGTAGATAATGAAAATTGGGCACAAATGATGTAACCCAAATTTCATTGTTGTGATATAAATAGCTTATCATAATGGAACTTTCTTGATTGCCATGATTCTTATAATTTTCCTTAAATAAAAACCCTTAAACCTTATCTTAGGGTGGAAAAAAAAAACAAAAAAAAACCAAAACAACAACATATGACCCACCAATGAGGGGTTTGATGAATTATCACATTCAACAATTTTAATCAATGCTTAAAATGAGTCAATTGTCTGGTTTTGGTAAGTGGAACATATACATAGCACAAACAATAAACAACCGACATGATTAAGCAACCATTTACACAATTGTGTCTAATTGTTAGCATCACCTTTGGCATTAATTTGACATTTGAAAGTGATGTGTAATGTTGTTGATGGTTGTCAAGTGGATCAACTTGCATTGACCCCTTAATATAAAAAGTAAAAAATAAAAATAAATTCATTTAGATTAATATGATAGTATTTTTTTAAAAAAAATTTATTCAATGTTATATGTGTTTTATTTGAAAAGAGAAGTCCTTAATTCATCTATATTTTTCTTTTACAAAAAGTTTTATGACATTTGGTCATTTATTAGAAGTCAAAAACATAAGATCATTAAGTGTTAAGCTCGAAATTTTTAAGTTTTGATTTTGATAATAATAAATTAAATTTTAAATTGAAACATGTCATATCATGTAGTTGATAAAATATGATAAAAATAATGATAATTTTAACATTATTATCTAACTATCAATTAAATTTGTATATAAATTATGAAAAAAAACATATCAAATGTCAATTGATAATTAATTAGCATGTATTAGTGAATAAAATAAGTTTAAAATAATGGTCAAACTAATCGTAGCTTTTGATTTGGGTGATTAGCTTAGGCTTTATTTGAAAAGTGGATTGGTTTTTTGACTTTTTAACTTTTTTAACTATTTTAGCTTGGGGCTAAAAAGTCTAGTTTGAGAAGGGCTTTTGACTTTTGGCTTTTTTAATTTTTTTTGTGAAAGAAAGAATGTAATGATTATGAGTTAAATATGACATTTTGTCTTATTAAACTAAAAAATTTATTTTATATTTTATGATTATTTTAGGCCAAAAAAAACCACAAAATCTTTTTTCCAAACATAGGCTTAGTTTGTTCTTGTCATTTTTAATCGTAGCCGACAGACATGGGCATAGTTGGCCGCATAATCAACATCTTTCAAGAATATAAATGAAGGTAGGGTTTCACAAGTAAATTTATTCCCTGGTTTATTTATAAAAAAATTTAATTATTGAAAAAGTTGATATATTTAGCAAATAAAAATGTGTTTATTTTTTTTTTAATTTTTTTTTCCATTTTGTCAACTAAATAAATTAATGAAATGATTTAGTATAATTTATTGTAAATTAAAAATTGATAACAAAAAAGCAAAAGTTAAAATAAGGTTTATTTTGGGAAGTAAGAAAAAAAATCAAATTTTTGGTTTTTTTTTTTTGACTTTTTTTTTAAAAAAATGTACAAAAAATAAAAATAAAAATAAATAAAGAGGTGATGTGACCTAAATAACTAATAAATTAACTTTTCTACTAATTACCATAATAGGCATAACTCTTTCCTTACTTCATAATAATAATTTTTAAAAAATATTTAATTAAAAATAGATTATGTTATAAATTCTGTCATTAAAATAAAAATTAGGAATAGCTTGGCCCTGTTTAGCAGGTTGTTTTTTTAGTTTTTTTTTTGGGGGGACTAAAATAGATAGTAAAAATAAAATAAGTTAAAATAATTAATAAAATAAAATGTCACATTTAATCAATAATTATTTTATTTTTTCTCTCACAATCATCAAATCAACTATACTATAAACAAAATCAACTGTCTTCTCAAATACAACTATTTAAACCAAGCTAAAATAAAATTAAAAAAACTAAATAATTAACTAAAATAGTTAACTTCTCAAACAAGGTCATAAATTGTTTATAAATAATTTTTGTTTTGATTTGACTAAAAATAATTATAAAAAAACCATTATAAGCGACAATAATGCTGGATTCTTAATTTATCATTATTAAATAATCTCTAATGATGTCGCATTGAGATTAAATTCTACATAATAAAATATTTAACAAAATAAAATTTAATACTAATAAAATACATCATTAAATAATTTGTATGAATGGTAAATTGAGATGTTTCAAATATTTTTTTTTACGCTTACGATTGCAAAACAGGGCATATTCCCGATTAAATCGCCGATTATTTAAAGAGGCATGGATGCCCCTTTCTTTTCATCACACTCATCTCTGAACTGCACGCACTGCCGTCCCACGACAACCCATTTTTCACCCTCTCTCTCTCTCTCTCTCTCTCTCTCTCTCTCTCTCAATATATATATATATATATATATCCGTATATCTGCAAACCAGCAGAAAACAAATACCCATCTTTAATCTCTGGATGGTTCGGTCTCTTTCAAGGGCTTCGAAAAGCAAAAAGAAACTAGGAAGAGAAACAGAGAATGAGAAAAAATAAAAATAAAAATAAAGAATTGTGGTTGTTATTATTATTTTTATTTATTTGGGTGATTCTTTCTGATCTTTTTGTTTTTGTTTGCTTTTTCTCAACCTTCCCTACTTGATGATGAGGTAATAATGTACCCAACCTCAACAACATATGCTTAACACCAAACTAGAGAGAGAAAAAGGGGAGGGAGGGAGAGAGAGAGAAAGGAACCTCTTTTTCTCCCACATTCTGATCATTGATTCCAGTTGGGTTGGGCTGGCTGTGAGACACCTCTCTCCATGATGAACTTTTTTTTATCAGAAAAGTTTTGGTCTTGATTCTCCTTTCGGCTCTACAGAGGTGTGCGAGATAGAGAGAACCAGATGTGGGAAAATAGGACCATTTTTTTCTGTCTCATTAATGATTCCATCAGAGTTTGCCAAAATGGCAACTGGGTATGAACCAGCTTGTCTCTTTTGGCATGATTTGCTTTCCCTTGTGACCTCCAAGCCAAAAGAGGTGACTTTGATGGGTTTCTGTGCTTTGCCAGAGTGAAAGAGGAAAGGGACATAGCAATATAGGCATTGAATCTGTATACAGAGATCAAAGAGATTGAAGAGGTGGGAGCACTGTATTCATCGTTTGGTGAGTAATTGAAGCTTAGTTTGCTGAGGAATCAACTGGGTTTCTTGCAACTTCTCATTTTTGTTCAACATTCCTAGTTGGGTTCTCTTAAATTGCGCCTTTGGTTAGTCTTGTGAGCTGGGTTTCTCAAGGAATCAACAGGGTAGCAAACTGTTCTGATCTTCTTGTTCATTCTTCCCGGTAGATGTCTCATACTGGTTTGATTTTGTTGAATTTTGAGAGCTGGACTGGCTGACAAACCGACTGGTATCACTGAGGTCTATATTTAATGACTTTTTCTGTTGTGTCTGGGGTTTCTCTCAACCTTTCCAGGCTCTTTTTAAGGATATGTAGGTGGGTTCTTGTTAAGATGTCTTTGAATTGCAAGCTCTCTGGCTCCAATGGCAAATTGTCAACCAATTTCAAGGTGAAGAAGGCAAAGGAACCCTTGCATGGATCTAATTGTGTCTGGAAGTGGAATGGGCTGTTTCTGTTTGTGTGCCTTTTGGGTGTCATCATTGGGTCCATTTGGTTCTTTTCTGGTTTGAATGATGGGGCATTGAGGAGGAGGGAGGAGAGTCGAGTTTGTCAATCCAAAGCTAGGGTTTTGCTAGAGCAGTTCAATGTCAGCAAGGACCAACTTCATGCTTTGGCTTCTTTGTTCTCTGAATCAGATCAGGTGCTGTCTTTATACCTCTTAAACTTGTTCCCATATATCTTGGATTTGCATCTTAATAGCTCAAAATTTATTTTTTTAGTTTTGGTTGCTTGGTTTGTACCCTGAAGTAGTTGCTCTTGATAACTGTTTTATGGTAATTAATATACTTGTTTTGGTTAGGAAGTTGACTGAACAAGAAAATTGGTGCAGAACAGGATTTCACTTGTTTCCTGCTAGATCTTCTAGCAAAAAAAATGACTCTTGACCATTTTCAATTTGGACCACGTTGAGAAATAATAAGAAATTGAAATAAGGCTGCTAATGTATGGAAGTTGTTAAGTGAAGCTATGAATTGGTTTCCTATAAAGTTAATGTTCTTTTTATTTTCTCCGCCATTTTTTCTTGTTTGAAATTTCAATGATAGATAGTTGAAACAGGGGATTTTTCCCACGTCTAGCTCTTGAAATGAAATCTTCCTTACTAAAGCTTGGTTGGTTCAACTGAATATGATTGTCTATGATCTAAATCAAGTGTTTGATTGAATAATATGAATCTAAGTCAATAGTGTGGGTTTTTCCTCATTATCTTTGAAGTTCCCAGTCTGTTGTAAATTCTTTGGGATTTGGAGGCATCAGAATAATATACATAACATGATTTAATGACTTGCTAATGAAATTTCAGTTTGTAACACTAACAGTGTGTTTGTTCTTGCTGCCAAAATAATTAAACTGATTCATAAACATTTATTTTTCATGTTTGTTTTCCTTTGGTTATGCTTTTCACAATTCTTGGATTTTTGACGCTACATTACCAAGCATATGCCATTTCTGAGTAGCTCAAACCTTTGAGGTGGACTCAAAGTCAAATCTGTTCCACAAAAGTGAATAGTATTTCTTGTTGTTATTCTTCAATAATTAGTAATTAAGTGCAAAACTTTATATTCCAGTTGATGGAAGTGGCAATATTTTTTCCTTTTTGAGAATTCAACGGCTGGATATTCAAGCAATATTAATGTAGAAGTAGAATGCATAAAGTTATGAAAACTGGGTGCTGAAGTAGGTCTTAGCAGATTAGAAGCTCTAATTTGAACACGTTGTACATACTCAAAAGTCCTTTGTATCAAGCAATTTAGAAAAAATGTCTTCGTACTCTATATATGTTATAAAACTTTCTTAAAACAGACCCCCCTGTAACAAAACTGGATTCTCTGGGAACTAAGTATGAGCCACTCTGGACCATGTGGGTTAGACTACCCCATTCCTGAACCCCTGCTAATGAAATGGGCTTTATCAATGGAATACAATATTCACAAGTAGAACCTGATAAAATATATTTCTTACTAAATGCCGCCTTCTCAGAGATATAGGAAAGGAAAAAGCCAAGTCTTTACCCTTTTTCCCTCTAATTCCATGGTTGCACTTCCAGTGATAAATCCATTCAGAAGCTGTGGAACTGACTCTGATGTCCAGTAAAATGAGCTAGGAAGCACAAATATGGGACACAACGATTAAAAAAAAATTAGGATAGGGACATGCTGGGGTTAGGCCAAAAAAAAAATATATATATATTTTTATTTTCTATGTATATGGATATAAATTTAGAGCATAGAGATATAAGAGGCACCAATGTGTATGTGGGTATATTTTTGTTTTTTTCCACTTTACATCCCCCCTCCTCCTCTTTGTTTCCATATATTTTACTTTGATCCCAAATCAACTTTCTAAATTTATTAAAACCCAAAAAAGTTGCCCTAGGGCATGTCCAAAAATAGGACACTTGTGTCCTTGAAATCTTCCCAATGTGTCATGCAACCCCCCAATGTGTCCAAAAATGTCCAAAAATTAGGTCCCCAATGTCCGAGGTAATTTGCATTTCAAAAGAAAAAACCCCCCAAAAAAAAAAAAAAACATGCATTTTGGAGTGTCTGTGTTTTCTAGGAAGTGGGTCATGTACTTTCTTCTGGATTCTGATTTTTATTGAAGAGGTGGCTTATGCAAAAATTTCCTGATCCTTAATTTCCTTATACAGAGACAGATTGCAGAAAAAGTTGCAACTGTTAGAAAAATAAAAGATTGACATTCAGTAAAGTTTACATCTTATTTTATTATTATTTATTTATTTATTTTTGAAATTCTTATATATGACCTAATTTTTCTTCTTAGTCTTGCAGGTTATGTCCTTGAAATGTACCAAAACACTGGGGTATAAAATGTTACCAAGTAATGTAGCCTGTGATCTGAAGGTGCTGTGCTCAGAAAAGGCGGAATTTGGAAACCAGCATGGCATAGTTGCTGAAAATGTAGAATTTTTCGACCAATGCCCGGTTCAAGATGAGAACATTCCCAGGAAGCAGGGCCTGTCCTTGCAGGAGACTCAGTTTCTATCATTTGCTTCACATTCTATGTCTTCATCATTTTCATCATATCATCAGAACATTGAAGAGGTAAAGATGTGTCATGGGACTCTGCAATGTGCCTTTTTGTGTTTTGTTTTAGTTGGATATGTTTAATTTTGGCTTTACAAGCTTAGAATCTTCCAATTTCAAATTATTATGCTTGTTTCTTGCGAAATTTCTTTGGATGCCTACTGAATAAAATATGTAGATTATACCTACCAGAAATAAGGAGAGTGATGTTTAAGGTTACTAAGCGCAAATAGTGTTAAGCTAACTTAATATACATTGTTGGGCATATTTTATAACAGTTTAAGTTTTTGGCACAATTGGTGTTCTAACGTGGTATTGAAGTCCCATTGGGTCCTAGGTTTAAGTCAAGTCTTGTAATCTGTATTTATTCCTCATTCATGTTTGTGTACGATGTTCAGTTTGATTTGTTTGTTCATTTTTTGGCCTCTCCAAATGGGAGACGGGTTTGCGGGATTAGGTGGCTTGAAATACACCATTAGGTGCATTTTGTAATAGTTTTAAACTTTGTGGGATAATTGGTACACAGCATTGGTGTCAAAACTTTAGTTCTAAGAGGTATTGGCTTCAAGCCTCTCAATTTGCAAATTTTTTTCCATGGTTCGCATGCTTGATTATTTGAATGTCATTTGCTTGTTTGTTTGTCTGTCCATGTGCAAGATGGGGCTGCACATGATGAAGGGTGTTTATTTATTTATTTTGGTCGGTATCCGGCCCACTGGACTGAATATTCCGGGGGACCAATTGCTTGACATATATTGTTGGGCCTATCTCTTAATCGATTAAGTTTTCAGGACAATTGTTGATTTAATTAATAGACCATTTATACTATTAAGCATGTTGTATATGGAGTGCCATAGGATGACTTAGACTGTAGAAATTTATCCTGGTATCAATTTTGAGAGTGGAATACACAAAGTCAGATCATTCTCATAGAACTAGATAAATCTCCATTGTTTGGCTATTTGGTTTCTTTGATGGTTTGACCAAAGAAATTTACAAAAGCCATGAGTGATTGACAAATTTCTTATTGGTTTCTTTTATGGTTTGGTTTTGGTTTTGTTTTTTGTTTTGGTTTGATCAGAAGACAAGGGCCCTGTGGGACATTTCAAAGAACTGTGAAAGTTCTTTTTCCTGTTTGGTGAAAGGATGTTGGTGGGCTCTTTTTGTAGTGGTTGTTGGCTGCTTAATCTCTCATTTACATGAAAAATGGCGGGTAAATCAAAAGCAAAAACTGTTTCATCACCAGCAACAGCAAGCACAGTGTTCTTCAAGAAGTGCTGGGAAGTGGAGGACAACTCTCCTTGGTTTGTTTGTCGCCTTTGGGGTGGCTGGATCCTATTGCTTATTTTCGCACTTAAACAAGGATATAGTTTTGAGGAGGAAAGAAACACTTGCCAACATGTGTGACGAGCGAGCCCGGATGCTTCAGGATCAGTTCAATGTGAGCATGAATCATGTTCATGCACTGGCTATCCTTGTCTCCACATTTCACCATGGAAAACAACCTTCCGCTATTGATCAGGTAATGTTCTCATCACTGTCTATTACCTTTTTACTTTTCAAGCATGTCCTGTCTGATAACTTGATATACATTGTTGGTCCTATTTCCTAACAACTTAAGATTTTGAGACAATTGGTGACTTAATAGTCCAAGAGTCTATAAACCATCTATAATTGTGGCAATGATTTTGACCTTGATAATTCTCTTTTAATCCACAGAAAACATTTGGAGAATATACTGAGAGAACCGCTTTTGAGAGACCACTTACAAGTGGAGTTGCCTATGCTTTGAGAGTTATTCACTCAGAAAGGGATCAATTTGAGAAGCAGCATGGATGGACAATAAAGAAAATGGAAACAGAGGATCAAACTCTAGTCCAAGACTGTATCCCCGAAAATTTAGATCCTTCACCCCCTCAAGATGAATATGCACCTGTAATTTTCTCTCAAGAAACTGTTTCGCATATTGTATCCATTGATATGATGTCTGGAAAGGTGCGTTTTATTTATCTTATGGGCTTTGTCATTTCTGTTATTTTTGTTGATCGCATTTCTTCCTCAGTAATCTAATGATTTCAATTTTACTTCTAGTAAACCTGTGCATAACTGTAAGCAATCAAAATGTTTTTTCTTTGTTATATAGGAAGATCGTGAAAACATTTTGCGAGCAAGGGCATCGGGAAAGGGAGTCCTGACATCTCCTTTCAAGTTACTGAAATCCAATCACCTGGGTGTTGTACTTACTTTTGCTGTATACAACATTCACCTCCATCCAGATGCTACACCAGAGCAACGTATTAATGCTACTGTGGGGTAAATTAATCTCCTTGAAATTTTTTGGTTTCTTGCATAAAACCCATGAATGAAGTATTTCATAGAATTGGAATTATCTGTATTTTGTTGCCCTATTTGATTAGATTTTTTACTTTTTTTTTTATTCTGTGGCTTGCTTCTTGAAAGGTATCTAGGTGCATCTTATGATGTCCCATCACTGGTGGAGAAGCTTCTACTCCAGCTTGCTAGTAAGCAGACTATTGTTGTTAATGTTTATGACACAACCAGCAAAATTGCACCAATCAATATGTATGGCACTGATGTTGTTGACACGGGTCTATTGCACATTAGCAGCCTTGATTTTGGTGATCCAGCTCGGAAGCATGAGATGCATTGCAGGTCAGCTGTCACTCATGGTCAGAAAAATAATGCAATAAAAAAGAATTTTTAAACAATGCTAAACAGTGTGTAGTGAACAATAAAATTATGAGAAATTAAAATTAGCGTGTAAAATAGAAGGGCATAGGAAAACAACAGAAAGGAGGAAATATCTGACTTACAGGATTGAGGGATGTGTAGTCATTGTTTCTCTCCATGTGAAGATACTAATGAAGTGCAAAGCTCCAAGATACAATCCAAGGCCCCGTTTGTTTTGGGAGATAGAATGGAGGGGATTGATAGTGAGGGGATTAATAGTGAGGGGATTAATAATGAGGAATTGTTAATTTATTTTTATATAAAATAATAAAACAAATAAAAAAATATAAAAAAATAAACATTATATTTAAAAAAAAAATTCTCAATATATAAAAAATAAAAAAAATAAAAAAATTTCTAATCCCTACACTATTTTTCTAATACCATCTCTACCTCTTCCTTACCAATCCCCCTTCCTCCTCCTTACTAATATCAAGGGATTACTAATCCCTTCCATATCTCTCAAAACAAACACTCCACTCTCAATCCCCTCCTCACTATCAAACTCAATTCCCTCCCCATAACCCCAAACAAACGGAGCCCAAGTGTTCACTACCTTCCTTGTCCAGTGTTGACGCCCACTAGGAGGATATTAATTAGTCACAAACCAAAGTTGCCCATAAAATCAAGAAGCTATATTTAATAGTTGAAAAACTCTCTCAATATTACTTTGCACGTAGTAATTTTAAAACCAATAAATTGTTAACAGTCAAATATTAAAACATTAAACAATATTTTGTTTTTATTAAAATTCTCCAACCCATATTCCAAGTTCAGATTGTTTGCTTTTCACTGCAGGTTCAAGCAGAAACCATGTCCTCCTTGGACTGCAATAACGGCATCAGTGGGAGTTCTTGTTATCACTTTGCTTCTCGGTCATATTTTTTTTGCAGCCATAACCAGAATTGAAAAAGTGGAGCATGATTATCATGAAATGATGAAGCTCAAACACCGTGCTGAAGCTGCAGATGTTGCAAAATCTCAGGTGCATTTCATTTTTGGTAGAAATGATAGGGTCGATAGACAATTCCATACTATCATCAATTATACCAGAATCACATCTTTTCTTTTCCTTTGTTGTTTCCATCATTAGATTCTTGCTATATCCTTTAACCATAGTTTTCTTTGTCTTGTAGTTTCTTGCAACGGTTTCCCATGAAATCAGGACTCCAATGAATGGTGTTTTAGGTGATTAAAAAGTCCTTCAGATTCACATACACTATGTTACTTATCTTCAAAAAAACATTTAACTGAATACAGATTCAAACTCAAATACAGGTATGCTGCAAATGCTAATGGACACAGATCTTGATGCAACCCAACTGGATTATGCCCAGACTGCTCATGCTAGCGGGAAAGATCTGATATCTTTGATAAATGAGGTTCTTGATCAAGCTAAGATAGAATCGGGCAGGCTTGAGCTTGAAGCTGTACCTTTTGTTGTGCGTTCTGAACTTGATAATGTTTTATCACTTTTCTCAGGCAGATCGCATGAAAAAGGGATTGAGGTAATGGCATTCATACGTATATGTGTATATATATTTGGTCTAGGTTAATTTTTATTGGTGTTGCTGGAACTTGAAATGCTTTCTTATGTGAACTTGGTCATTTGTGTTCCTATGGGTGAGAGAAGTTGGCCATTTATGTCTCCGATCAAGTGCCTGAAGTTGTTAATGGTGATCCTGGACGGTTCCGGCAGATCATTACTAACCTTGTTGGAAATTCAGTCAAGGTTGGTCATCTTCCAAAGTTTCTATGCTTATGTTTTTTTGGGAAATGAAGGTGCGGGAAAAGTACTTTTTTGCGTGCATATCTTCAGTTCTCTAATTTATGACCTTTTTATTTTATTTTATTTTGAATTGCAGTTCACTAGCGACAAAGGCCATATATTTGTCTCAGTACATCTGGCGGATGAAGTGAGGGCCCCACTCGATGTTAGGGATGAAGTACTGAGACAGAGCTTAACCTTAGTTCAAGACTGGTCGAAGAACGTTTATAACACATTGAGTGGATTCCCCGTGGTTGACAGATGGAAAAGTTGGAAGAATTTTAAAAGTGCCAGTGGCACGGAGTTGGAGGAAACTGGAAGGATCAAATTGTTAGTAACAGTTGAGGATACTGGGGTGGGAATTCCTGGAGATGCTCAAGACCGTATTTTCACGCCCTTTATGCAGGCTGACAGTTCCACTTCACGAACGTATGGTGGGACTGGTATAGGGTTGAGCATTAGCAAGCGCTTGGTGGATCTTATGGGCGGAGATATTGGGTTTGTGAGTGAACCGGGCATAGGCAGTACTTTTTCATTTACAGCAACATTTACCAAAGGAGAAACAAGTTCTTTGGATTCAAAACGGCAACATTATGATCCTGCTGTCTCAGAGTTCCGGGGACTGAGAGCGTTGGTGGTTGATGATAAAAGCATCAGAGCTGAGGTTACAAGATATCATCTTAAAATATTGGGGATATCCACAGATATAGCTCTCAGTCTGGATTCGGCATATGCTTATCTATCTAGTAACTCTAATTCAAGGTAAGGTCCTTTTTAGTGATTTACTGAGCATATTTGTTGAAAAGGTTACAGTGGCTTCAAGTGATAAACAGACTAATTGAAGATTTAGGATCTTATTGTCTTTCTTCCAATTACCAATTATCTTTATCACTTTGATTAATGAAAGTATTGTTGTATTATCACAAAAATGATGATAATAAAATGTTGACTATGTAGTTGATGTCTAAAATTTTGGAATTATGGATAGTTTTCAATGGTAATCATGGAGTTAGTTTTCTATCCTGCTGATAATTGTGTTGGTTATAATCTTGCAGCGTATCATCACATTTTGCCATGGTTCTTGTTGACAAAGATGTTTGGGGGAAGGAGACTAGTCATTCATTCCATTGTCTCCTCAAAGAGCTCAGGTCAAGTGGCAGAACAGAAGTCCCTGAAAGCCAGGTGAAAGTATTTCTATTGACAACCTCTGTAAGCCATACAGAGCGCAGTGAACTCAAATCGGATGGTTTAGTAGATAATGTGCTAACGAAACCTCTTCGAGTAAGCATTTTGAGTTCGTGCTTCCAAGAAGTGCTTGGGATTGGCAAGAAGAGGCAACTAAATAGAGGGAAACCGCCTACTCTTGGAAACCTACTTAGGAACAAGCGAATCTTGGTGGTAGACGACAACAGTGTGAACAGAAGAGTCGGAGAAGGTGCTCTAAAGAAGTACGGTGCAATTGTTACCTGTGTAGATAGCGGGAAAGCTGCTTTAGCGATGCTTAAGCCACCCCACAACTTTGATGCCTGTTTCATGGATCTCCAAATGCCAGAAATGGATGGGTAATTAACTTGTCTTTGTTTTAAAATTTGTGATTTCCCTTGGTTATCATTGCAAATGATGCCATTATAAGTCCTGTTTGTTGCAGCTTATGGAGCTGCTTGTAGCTTTTTTTATTTTGAAAATATTTGGTGTAACTTCTGCTTATAACTTTTGAGGTAGAAATAGATTGTATAAGTTGCAAAAAAGCTGATTATTAGAATGCAGGGAAACGTGTGTTTTTAGTTTTCAGCTTGCAAGCATCTGCACCATATCTTCACTTTTTTTTATGGCTATAATAATCTTCACCTTTAATCGTGTAGGTTTGAAGCTACAAAGAAAATTCGTAGTATAGAGTGCAAGGTTAATGAAAGAATCGAATCTGGTGAAGCATCAATTGATATGTTTGGAAATGTGGCCCACTGGCACACACCAATATTAGCAATGACGGCTGATGTGATTCAAGCTACTAATGAGCGCTGCATGAAGTGTGGTATGGATGGTTACGTGGCCAAGCCCTTTGAAGAAGAGCAGCTGTATTCAGCAGTAGCAAAATTCTTGGAGTCTGGTTGATTGAACCGGAAGGTGATTAATGCAGCAACAATTGTTTGTTGGTGACCCACCCAAGTGTTTAATCCGAACGATTTTCGGATTAAAGACCAAAGCAACTTGGACATCCTGCTACTGACATCCTCCGCTGCTGTGAGGCATCATGACAGATGCTTCCCGTCTGCATTCTTTTCGCCTTTCCTTATGTGGTAATTGCTTATCGTTCTTGTCTGCATTCTTTTTGCCTTTTCTTCTTTTTGATTCCATGTTCTGTAAGAGGCACGAACACTTAGCTTCTTGTGTCTGAAACACGATATGATACTCATCGGATACTTCCCAAGTCATAACACATTACAATTTTGAATAAAATAATTTACAAACCATCGACAAAACAAAAACAATGTGAATTTATACCTATTAGCCTTGTTTAGACTTTCAAAATTATTCTCTTTGACTTGAATATTCATATATATGACATATAATAAATGTATATAATTATACATTTTGCACATATTTTCACATGTTGCGTCTTAAATTTTTCAAAAAATTTCTTGTTAGCGTGTATGTGTTCTTGCTTCAGCTTCTTAGTCTCTTGAAGTGCTTTCCTTCTTTCTGAACCTCTCCATTTTTTGGGAGAATGGTAACAAACTTCAAATTTTTTTTTTTGGAGGAACTTTCAATTTAGTCGTGGATGTTAATGACATTTTTTTGTTTTTTGATTTTTTGTTTTTTTCCAGGAATGCGCTTACGATCATGACAATTGGATTATTATGCAAAGACCGGTAGGGGGAGAAATTAACAACTTTTACACAGTTTGTCATCCATTCTACATTACACGATCATTTGTTGACGACTCAATAATAGAGACGGTGAAAACTTTTTGTACATAACCCCTTCTATTTGATGTATCTTATAGCTCTATATTCTTTCATTTAGGTTTAGGCATAACAAAGTGTAATGGTTATTGAATATCCCGGTGAAATGAAAGATTAATCTACCATCTTCTTGAGATTTATGTGGGAAGTGTGAGAGCAGTGTGATAGATCAAATATTCATTTTTGACAGTAAATTGCCTCTGAGTTCATTTCTAGCTGCATCTGGGGGGTGGTAGAACATAATACCGATGATGGGATGATATTCAGAAGAGAAGTAAAGTTGTATAGAAGAACATTTGTGTTGTTGCTGAAACCCTAGTTGTGACTTAGTTGCTATGAAGCACGGATACTCCGAAATGGCCTCCGTACGTGTATCGGATATGTATCGGATACGTATCGAATACGGATACGTGTCCGATACGGCGGGATACGTATAAGATAGGACAAAGAAGTATCTTATTTTTTTTTTAATTTTTTGAATTTCAGATACATTTGGGATACGCGAGGATACTTTCGGGATACGGCGGGGCAAAAAAATAATTTTAAAAACTTATAATGGGGGTCAAATTATAAAATAACAAAAGTAATGTAAAATTAAACAAAAAAATCAACGAACCAAGCCCTAGGTTGCGAACAACGAAGCAAAGGAGTCGTCGTTGTCGTCGTCTCTATCAACTAACCAAGCCCTAGGTTCGTCGATCAGGGTCGTCGTTGTCGATCAGGTTCGTCCCTCTCTCTCTCTCTCTTTCTCCCTCTCCCTTTCGCTCGATCTCTCTGGTCTGGACAGATTTCGCTCGCTCGATCTCTCTCTCTCGCTCTCTCTCTCTCTTCTCCCTTTCTTCTTCTTTCGCTCGATCTCTCTGGTCTGGACAGATCTTGCTCTCTCTCTCTCTCTCGGGTCTGGACTTATCTCGCCCTCTCTCTCTCTCTCTCTCTCTCTCTCTCTCTCTCTCTCCCTCTATCATCTCGCTCTCCATTTCGATCTCCTGTTTGTATAATACATATTTATTTTGTTTTGTTTTGTTTTGTTTTTTTAAAGTATATACTCGTGTGCAAAAAGAAGTATCTTTTTTTTTTTTTTAATTTTTTGAATTTCAGATACATTTGGGATACGCGAGGATACTTTCGGGATACGGCGGGGCAAAAAAATAATTTTAAAAACTTATAATGGGGGTCAAATTATAAAATAACAAAAGTAATGTAAAATTAAACAAAAAAATCAACGAACCAAGCCCTAGGTTGCGAACAACGAAGCAAAGGAGTCGTCGTTGTCGTCGTCTCTATCAACTAACCAAGCCCTAGGTTCGTCGATCAGGGTCGTCGTTGTCGATCAGGTTCGTCCCCCTCTCTCTCTCTCTTTCTCCCTCTCCCTTTCGCTCGATCTCTCTGGTCTGGACAGATTTCGCTCGCTCGATCTCTCTCTCTCGCTCTCTCTCTCTCTTCTCCCTTTCTTCTTCTTTCGCTCGATCTCTCTGGTCTGGACAGATCTCGCTCTCTCTCTCTCTCGGGTCTGGACTTATCTCGCCCTCTCTCTCTCTCTCTCTCTCGTTCGATCTTTCCCTCTCCCTCTATCATCTCGCTCTCCATTTCGATCTCCTGTTTGTATAATACATATTTATTTTGTTTTGTTTTGTTTTGTTTTTTTAAAGTATATACTCGTGTTTTGGCCCCATTTGATATCATTTATATGTTAGGCTTTATACTTATAAAATTTTAGATTATTAGTTTAAAAGAATTAAAATAAGTTGTAAATGTGTTTTGGTTATGAAAAAAGTTGAACTTATTTGGCTAAACAAATTGTCATATTTTTTTTAAAAAAAATATATAAAAAATATCTTCAAAAGTTATAATTAAAACAAATATGTCACTTTATTTGTTCATACATATTTAAGAATTTCAATTATGCTAAAAAAAACCCACATAATGTAGTTCAAAAAAATACATTGTCTGTTTTGGGCCAAATTACCTGAAAAATCAAATAAATTATAATTTACAATTGTAACTAAACACCATAAATTAAATTCTTATAAGCAAATAAATAAATAAATAAACTTATTAATAAATAAATGAACTTTGTAAATTCCCCTCCTAATTTGAATTGCATTATGGTTGTTATGGGTGATGCTATATTGTTGGAATTGCTGAAATTTAATTGAATTGATAAATTTTTTTTTCGATGTTCATGCCAAAAAATAACTACATTAATGTTTTGTTTTATTTCTTTACCAAATTTATAAATTTTAGAAAATGAGTTCGGGTACGAGAAGTTTAGGTTCAACGAGTGGTACACCAATGGAAGAAGATGATCATGCTCCTCTTTGGTGTTATGTTACAAAACTAAAAAAAATGGGAGAAGGAGGTGGTAATACCAAGTTTAAATGCAATTACTATCAAAATGAGCACAATGGGTCATACTTTAGGGTCAAGGCACATTTGTTAAAACTCTCTGGCCATGGGATTAGAGTGTGTTTCAAAGTGACTCCTTAACCCCTTGCTGAAATGCAAAGGAAAATTAAAGAAGTCGAGAAGAGGTTAAGGATGGTGTAGACACCCATTTTGATGGCCCTTAAGACTTGAGTGCCATTGATTGATCACTCAATGATGAATGTGTCCGCTTGTCGAATGCTTGACTTCCTCAGCAGAAAACCTCAGTTTTGAACCTTCAAACCTTGTGTCTTGTTTTGGACCAAAATAGTGGTTTTTCAGGCCTGTGCCTTCAGGGACCTGCCGGCAGCCACTAATAATGGGGTGGGCGGTTGGTGATGACGGACATGTGGTTTTTGGCACGATTTATGGGTTTTTTAAAATTTTTAAAAATATTTAGGAATGACTCTATATCTAGCAAAACAGTCAATTTTTGGCATTTTGATTCAAAATTGATTTTCCAAAAAATTTGCTAGATTTGGACTCTTTTGTGTTTATCTATTTCACATTGCACTTATGAGATTAGATTCAGAACCGCGAAAGTCCGAATTGTAGGGTTAGTCGTATCTGAAAGGAGCACGAAAAGTCAAGCTACAGTTTCTGGCGACTCTACTGGGGAAATTCGAGAACGTAACTCGAACTTCATGATATGAAATTTTATTTACACTTATATGTTCTTTGCATTGCATTTGCATCGGTACGCTTAAGTAATTGTGTTTGCCATCTGATATTCTTGGACGGTTTACCGGAGGCTTGCCCAAAAGTTTGCCAAAAGGCTGGCCGGTCCTGGGCTTTGCCATGTTGGGAACACAAACCTTGGATCTGGACTACCGCTGTACTGTTTGATCATTCTTTCACTTCTCAGTGTTAGGTGTGAGAGGTATATTAGGTAGTCTTGCTGAGGTATCCTTTTTTGACCATTTGGCCTAGTTGCATATAAAAAAGCCATAATGACTTTTCCAAACTAGGACATGATGCTCACCCAAAATATAGAATTGCGTGAAACAACTTGATTGAAATAGTGAAACCTAGTTCATGACAAAACTTGGACAGGGTAACCCTACTCCCTCATAGGGGTATTTTGACTCTCTCTTAACCGGTATGTGCTTTATAGTGAAACTGTACAAGAATGTGCATAGCAGTTGCAAATTTGGTATCTGTTTTGGGGCCAAAATTCAATGTGGAGTAGTCCTACAGCTTTGATCATGTCTGTGTTGATAACATTTTAGCTGAGGTGATGTGCAATTTCTGATTAATGTCCCTGAACAAGATCCCCGGCTTTACAAAGTCTTCTGACTTGGGTCCAGAGTACTTGGGGGATATCCAAACTTTCTGAAGTATGGTTTTAAACTACCTAACAAAAGAAAGAAAGCAAAAGAGCACCCGTGTTTACCACACTCCCACCGGTTACAAGACGGAGGAGAATCATGCAGAATTCACCAGTTCAATTTTCACAGCAATCACCCCTTAACTCACTTGTGTCCAATCAGGTTCGGGAACGTTCATCTACTTCTAGCCCAGTACGAGATCAATCACCTATTCCAATGGCACAGTATCCCCCAGTCAGTGTGGAAGAACTGATATACCATTTGCAATAGACAGTTGAGACCCTACAGTAGGATGCGGCCCGCCAGGCCGAGGTCACGGCCCGTCAGGACCCGGAGCCACCGTTCATACTACTAATGTTCAAGAAAACCAAGGCAATTCAGCAGAGCCAATCCTAGCACAAGCCTCCAAAACCTCTGTTTATCAGACCGAGGCTCCATTTGAGTTCGAGGTTGACCCAACTATATTCAAGGTCAATAAATTGGAAAAGTTATTCAAGAGAGCACAAGGGGTTAACTCCATCCCGAACATAGAGAACGGGTATACTGATTCTACAGTCACATTGTCGGATCGGTTTAAAATGTCGCACATTGATTGATTCGATGGCTCCGGGGATTCTATGGTCCACGGATCCGATGGTCCACTTGCGTTTGTTTTCTGATATCTTACGACCGATGGGCTTGACTAGACTACAAAAGCTGTCTCTCTTTGGTCGCACCATGTTTGGTATAGCAGCCATTTGGTATGCTAAGTTGGAAGACTCTGTCAAACAGAATTGAGAGGAGATGGTCGAGGCTTTCATTGCGCAGTATTCGTACAATACTCAAATTGAGGTCACAACTCGTGATCTCGAGGTAACACCTGTAGACACCCCATTTTTAACCGTCCTTAAGACTTGGATATGCTTGCAGGTACATCCAATGGAAAGTTTGATTGCTCATCGAGTACTCGAATTTCGTGGCGGAATGTCACAGGTTTGAGCTTTCCAAACCTTGTGTCCATCATGTCCCATACTTGGACCATGTGTTGGTCCTTTCCTCATGTTGCTTTTGGAGCACTGCCGGCCATGGAATGCCACTGCCGGCCATCAATTTATGCCTGGCGGCCATCAATGAGGCACTGCTGGCCACCACTGATGGCCGGCAGGACACCATGTTTCAACAGTTATATTTTAGATATTTTTGAGCCAGTTGTTGCACACTGGGTGTATCCTCCATACACGTGTATGGATGGATTAAAACAAGCTTCTAGCTTGTTAAGGAAGCTTTGGCTTGCTTGTTCTATATAAGGGGAGGTCCCTCTCCTTTGAGAGGGGTTCTGAAATTTTAGGGCTGAAAATTCTCTCTCTCTCTCTCTCTCTCTCTATTGTAGTGCTTGAAAGTGGGATTTTTCTACACTTTTGCAAAGGGACTCTTAATCATACACTTCTATCTTGTTGTTGAGGCTTTTGGAGGTTTTATTTGAGCTCTCAAAGCTTGGTTTTTGGCTCAGAAGTGCCTGTTTTGCTATGGTTCTTCAAAGGTGAGTAGTTACCCTCTTTAAGCTTTGTTTTGCTTAAATATTTGGCCACCTTTGCATGCTATTTTTGGCCTAAGTTTCAACTATAAAAACCTCTGTTTTTAAGTGTTAAAAATAGTGGTTTAAGCCCTTATTAGGGTTAGGGGTGTCCCCCTCCCTCTCTCTCTTTTGTGGCTTGTTTGCTATGCTTTGCGCTATCTCTTGAGGCCTTTGAAACAATTCTTTTTTGGCCTTAAAACCACTGAACTCTAGAGGATTTTCAGTGGTAGAAAACCTGTTTTGAAGTCCAAAGCAGGGCCGGCCCTGCCCTAAGGCAGGTAAGGCTTGTGCCTTAGGCCCCATATTTTGGCCCAAAAATATGGCCCTCAAATTTAAAAAATTGTTATAGGTTCAACCTTTTTTTTTTTTTTTGGTTTGGTTTTAAGATCAATTTAAAGAGCCCCAAATGTTTTATTGGGCCCATATATAATTTAGCCCATATTTATTTATAAATGTGTTTGGCCCATATTTATTAAAATGAAAATATATAAATAAATAAATAAAAAACAATAGGGCCCCTAAATTTGGTAAAACATATAAACATATATAACATAGGGCCCCTAAATTTGGTAAAATATTATAGGCTCAATGTTTTTTTTTTTTTTTTGGTTTTAGGATCAATTTAAAGGGCCCCAAAATATTTTTTTGGGTCCATGTATGATTTACTCCATATTTATTTATAAGTGTAGTTTGGTCCATATTTATTAAAATGAAAATATATATTAAAAAAAAGTGTTTGGGCTCAAGAAAAATAATACATACAATATATGGGCCCTATTTTTTTTATTTTTTATTTTTACCTTCTTTATCTATTAGATTTTAGTGGAATAAATAATTTTGCTCAAATTTTTTTACCTAGGTCTTTATCAATTTTAATTGAATAATTTTTTCCTAATTTTTTTGTTCTAATTTTGTTTTATTAAATTGTTTTATTTATAATTTTAATGATTATATGTGTAAGTAAATTTTTTTATGGTTACAAACAAATAAAAAAATTGTAACTTATCATTTTATTCATAAATTTTTTTTCAATATAAAAGGGCCCCCATTTTCCAAATTCGCCTTAGGCCCCGACGAACTCAGGGCCGGCCCTGGTCCAAAGTAGGAGGAGGTGACCTCCCCTCCTTGTATCTCTATGCTATGCCTTGTTAGCATTCCAAAGTAGCTTGTTTTTGTGGTTAATGTAGGCTTATTTCAAGCATGTTTTAGCCTATATTTTAACATGTTTAAGCTTTGTTTTGGGCCGGCTTGGTCACTTGTTGCTTTCATCTTACACTTGTAGTGTAATTTTTGCTTACTAGCCTTGCATGCCTAAGGTTTTAGCTTATCATCCTAGCATGCGTTAGCTTTGCTCCAGCACATTTTTGCCACTGATTTAACATGCTTGATGTCTGTTTTAAGTGGTCTTGGTCATATATGCTTAGCTTTGTAGAGCTATAGTGTAGTTGGGCTTCACTAGCTTTGTATTTGAGACCCCTAGCATGCTTTACTTGTGATGTTTTCATGATATGTCATCATTTAGCATGTAATTTCAGAGCCTACACCTCTATCACACTCTCACATATATCACTCTTTCATTGTGTTTGACAGTTGCGTTTAATGCCTAGCTTGTGAGCCAATGCATGAGCATGTTGTTGTAGCTTTTGGTGCTTCATTTCCAGCATGATTTTGCCACTGTTTTGGCACGCATGAGGTCTATTTGGGGTTGGTTTAGTCGATTGAGCATTGTATTGCATGGTCCTAGTGTTGTATCCTTCACTAGTTTTAATGCTTAAGTCTCTTAACATGTTGTGCATGCGTTGTTTGCATGTTAGAGTCTTGCATTTCATGCCACGATGAGCATGTTGGTTTGCATTGCATCGTGTTCAACCGGACGTTATGTTGAACACAAGGTGGATTGGTCCACTTCATACTCAAAGTGATGAAAGTGAGTCAATCCCCGTTGTCTCCATTGCCTTTGATCTTCCATGATAAGGTAATGGTCTTAGAGTCTTGTTTGCATTGCATTTATTGAATTTGTGCGAGATTGGGTCTTTGGTCATCATGCATTGCATGCTTGATTAGTGGTCTTGGATCCAATAATGCCTCTCCCTTGATATTTTAAGGTGATATGGGGTGGCATAGTACATACATGCCCTAGGGAGACCCTCCATTTCCTCTGTTTTTGTGCTCTGTTGCAGAATAGTGTCACAGCACACCAGTGGCTGGCAGTGCCACATTGATGGCCGGCACCCTTCCATTGTTGGCCGGTAGAAGGCCACCTTCATAGCCGGCAGGTGGCCGGCAGCCACCTTTCATGGCCGGCAAGCCATTGGTGCACTCTCCAGCTTTGGTTTGGTAAGTTTCAGCAGCTAGTTCTTGAAGACACCCTGCAGACAGAGTCTCAAGAGAGCAAACCGGAGAGCTTTTCGGGACGGAAACCGAATGCGTGCATGCATGTTCAACATCTTCAACAGAGCTGAAGTAGTTTAATTTAGTGCCTTACTTGTTAGTTAGCATTGAATTTGTAATTAATTAATTAATTTGTTAATTAGTTAAGTGATGTAATAATTAGTAAGTAGATTACTTATTATTCAATTTGGTTGTGTAATAATTAGTCTAATTAGATTATTAGATTAGTTGTTAGCTTAGTGTATTTATTTGGACCCTCTGTCGAGAGGGCACAATGTTGTAATAAGGGTGCGTGTGTGTGTGTATGTCTTCCGATTCCGATCCCATTTCTTTCTCCCTTTTACTTACCACTTTCGATGGTTAGTTTTAGGGCACGTTTTGATTAGTATACCTTATGCTTTGCATGTTTGCATCATTCATTTGTATTGCATACACTGGGCTCAGCACATCATTCAAACTGCATTATATTTCAATACTTACTTGAATACGTGTTTCAAAGCATGTTATCAAGTGTTGCATTCATATGCCATCTTAGATAGCCGAGCCTATTTTTGTTGCATTATTGCATGTGTTGCATTAGGCATTTTGTATAGTTAGGATCATGCATATTTCTAACTAGCTTTTGTTTTGGCTCGAGGTACACTGTAAGTGTTTATGCTTTAGCATCCCTGCATGAGATGTGTATGTTGCCATGTTCAGCATACTTGCCATGAGGCTATTTACTTAAGTATTTAACTGTATGAATGCCTGTGGATGAAGGCTTCATTACTTGAATTGGAATAATTCATCGAAATGTGATGTTTAAGCCCACTTGAGGGTGGCAAAATCATCATGTTTTAAAGCCTACTTGAGGGTGGCAAATCCGCGCTTTAGCCTACTTGCGAGTAGCACTTTCAAACCATTTTCGAAAAGTAAACATGAATTGTTTTGTTCCAAGTCTCGTGATTGAGTCTATACTTGTATGTTGTGCGCATCACATAGTAAGTTAGCTAATAATGGGAATAAGAACACATGTGTTTTTAAAACAATATATCATACTTAGTAGAGGCCGATCCTTTGATTGGGCGAGCGGAAGTGCTCATTTCATGACCTTCCCCCCTCATATCCAAGTTCCTGAGTCGAGGCAACTTTGGTGATGACAGGCACGTGGCCTTTGGCGCGAGTCAGGGTTTCTTAAATTTTCCAAAACGAAACATTTAGGTGACGACTCTGTAATCTGGCAAAACAATCCATGTTTGGTGCTTTTTGATTAAAATTGATTTTTCAAAACGATTTGCCGGATTTGGACTTTTTGGTGATTTATCAATCTTACATTGCACTTTGTAAAATTAGATACAGAATCGTGACAGGAGTCCGAACTGTAGGACCAATTCGAGCCTCTCTAAAAGGGGGCGTGCGAAAAAGTCGAGCTATAACACCCCAAGGGCCAAAAGAGGGTTTCTTTGAATTTGTGACAAGATGGAGAGCTAAAGCCTCGATGATGACCACAAGGCCTTCCGAGAAGGATTAGATCAGGATGGTTGTCCAGAATCTACACGGCAAGTTGCTGCAAAAGATGATTGTCTTACCTCTGTTCACATTTACAGAACTTCATAAGATGTGAGTGCAAATCGAAGACGCCATGAAGCAGGGGCTTATTACAGATGAGAAGGAGCCAGTAAAAAGGTCGTTTGTTCGCAGTTCCAATGCTACCAGTGGTAGCATAGCTGTGAGGCCGTTAGACGTAAGTGTTGTCACCACAACCAAGACTACTGACCCCTTTGCCAACACAAGCTCACAAACACCGTCCAACCCTACTCGATCCCAAAGGAATTTTAACCAACTATACATGACTCTCTCTTAAGCCATAAAGGTGATAGTCAAGAAATGAGACCTCAAACCCTTAGAACCTTGCCTACTTCCTGATCCTCTGCCACCCAAGCACAACCCCGTAAAATACTGTGCGTTTTACCAATAGCATGGTCATGATATCGACCAGTGCTTTCGATTGCGTTATAAGATTCAGAATCTCATTGACAACAAGGTGATCGCTCCACTTTAAAAACCAAATGTAACCACAAATCCACTCCCAGCCCATAATCAAGTCTCCCATCTTGAAATCTTAACCTGATCCATATGCTGGCCACCTCTTATGACTTTAACGTATATATTACTCCCTCCCACCTATCAAAACCGATGTTGTTCATTCCGGAAGGCGCAGATCTGTGCATGGTGGACACATCTAAACCTCAACCTAAGCCTGTGGTGATGAGACTTACAATGGAAGGGGAGTCGACCTTAAAGGAAAGTACTAATTTGTTGCCAAAGTGTCTTGAGAGCTTATCTGATAAGATGTATGACCCAAGTTGCTATATTGTGTCAACTGGTCAAATCAAGTCTGAATTGGTGTTGCCAACCTTGGTAGACATCAATGTGGTCAGGAAAGATGTCCTGAGCCATGGATTGGATGATTTGGTAGACCTCGAAGAGGATTTGGACAACCTGTAATTCTTTGATGAGCAAGATTAGGGAGATGTGCAGATCTAGTGGTTCAACCTGAATGGATCAACTGACAACACTGGATGGCTAAGTGATGAGTCAGACAAGGAAGAAGAAACTAGAATGAAACAAGAGGGAAAAGAAACAAAGATAGCTGTAGTAGCCGAAAGGGTTGATGAGAAAGGAAAGTTACTAGAGAGCACTGGTGTGGAAAACCCAGCCCAGGAAGTGGACGCTGTGAACACTGTAGATACTGAATAGGAAGCTGCGTTGAGGCAGTTTGAACAAGAAAGAATTGAAGACAGTCGGGAAACTGTAAATTCATAACACCTTGTAAGGGATACCTATGGTGTGAAGGTGATACAAGTAGAGCCAGATAACTGTTTGTCGGCCGCTAAGGGTAAATGGTAGGACGATGATGATCTACATTTGGCCCATACTGATGCAGACTGGGGCGATTGCCTTCCAGACAATACGTGGTATGCCAAGGAAATAGACCATTTGACAAGAAGTGGGTAGTATTTTAAGTCGCCGCACCTGGATTAAGCAGAGGCGTCTGGAAAAGACAAAGAGGCCGAGATACAGAAAGAGAAACAACTAGAAGAAGAGGCAGTATTGAAACAACTCAAGAAAATTCAAGCTAACATCTCCATCTAAGGTCTTCTCATAGCCTCACGAGTGCATCGGCAAGCAGTGTTGTCGGCAATGGACAAGGCTAAATTGTCCATTGACACCACGCCTGAGCAGCTTGTGGGTTTGGTCTTTCCAAGTGGTGTTAAGCCAACGCTTACTTTTTCTGACAAAGAGCTGCCGTCGGAGGGCTCGGCTCACAATAAACCGTTGTACATATTTGTGAAATGCAGGGAGAAATGGGTGCCGGTGGTGTTGGTCGATACCAGTTCGGCCATTAGTGTCTGTCATTCCCCGTACCGCTTACACAATTGGCCTCAAGCCAGCAGACTTTGTTCCCACAGCCCAAGTAATACAGACGTATGATAACACAAGTTGAGAAGTCATGGATAGAGTGCAAGTCAGAGTCCAGGTGGGTCCAGCTGAGCAAGAGGTCGAGTTTCATGTCTTAGATGTGCTGGCTACCTTCAATTTGCTATTAGGGAGGCCCTGGTTGCACCATGTGAAGGTTGTCTCTTCCACTTTCTATCAGATGTTGAAGTACCCTCATGAAGGAGGAGTGACAATTGTTTTTGGGAATTCATCTATTCATTCGCCGCCAGAGGTAACTACGCCAGTGCTAGAGATCAACCATGGCGATGATAATGTATTTTTTTCAGGATTCACTCTGGTTGAAGCTCGGGTAGTGCAAACCATTCTGGCCGCAGATGAAGGCATATACGTCAACGCCTAGTTCATCTATTTCATAAACAAACTGCAGCAAGTTCCAGGAACGGGGCTTGGAATGAGTGGTTGGAAAGGTGTTGTAGTACTGACAGATGTGCCACACAACCCATATGCCTTTGGACTGGGCTATTTACCCACCACAGAGGACTGGATCAGAAAGAGGGAAGAAATGAGAGGCAGAGCCATGGCCAAGCAAGCTGGGAAACGTTATGAACTCATCCACAGGCCAATCCAGGGGACACTAAATGCCACTTTGTTTGGGAGGGAGAACACTTCCCTTTTTGTGGCTTTCCTGAGCCTTGGGTAAATTCCTTGAAACAACGTGTCCCAGGGTTCGAGATCTTCTTTGACCATCAACTGCAGGACAGTGATAATGAGGAAAAGGATGAACCAAGTATCAAAGCTAAACAGAGCATGAAAGGTGACTCAGATGACAACAAACCTAGAGTAGGGACATCACTGGCTAGTCTCTTGACAGGTCCTGCGGCCGACCTAGAGAACTTGGGAGATAACTTTACTATCTCCATGATCGGGAAAGAACCGGGTGTGAACCCAACTAGTGGCATTTTGGATGCATCAGGGGCACCATCTCTTACTTGGCAGTTGGAGGAAGGCTATCTGTCCAGTTCTGAATCAGTTGATGAGCTAGAATTTGATTTCACTGAGTCTGTGGGGTCGGGATCCGATTCAAGTTCTTTTGAGTTTGAGTCGGAGTTTGGTATTTCTGGGAGTAGTAACCCGAATACCAAAGTCTTGTTTAGGTCTTCATTCAACTTTTCTTTTGAGTCTATAATCGAAGATTTAGACATTTTGAATGAAAACTCCACAGATTCTCTGTACTTTTCTGTGCCGTTGGTTTATTGTATTGACCAAGATTTTCAAAATTTTAATGAAAACGAAGGAGAAGAAATTCCCCTAGCTTTGAAAAACTTGATTAATTGAGAAGATGAGAGATTTGCTAAACTCTGTGCTGATGAAATCATTACCATTAATATGGGTACTGAGAAGGATCTGCGCCTGGTCCAGATTGGGTCCACGTTATCTTTGGAGGAGCGCGAGTGTTTAATCACTTTGTTAAAAGAATTCAAAGATGTTTTCGCATAGTCCTACGAAGACATGCTTGGAATCGATCCTGAGATTGTACAGCACCAGATCCCTTTTGACTCCGAGGCCCGACCAGTCAAGCAAAAACTGCGTAGGATTCGTTTGGATTGGGCGTTGAAAATCAAGGAAGAGGTCACCAAGCAAATTGAGGTTGGTTTCTTGTAAGTATCTGAGTACCCTACTTGGTTGGCCAACATCGTCCCAGTGCCGAAGAAGAATGATAGAACCCGGGTGTGTGTAGACTTTCGGGACTTAAACAGAGCCAGTCCGAAGGATGACTTTCCTCTGTCGCATATTGATGAATTAGTGGATTTCATTGCGGGTCATGCATTGCTATTGTTTATGGATGGGTTTTCCGGGTACAACCAAATTCTGATGGCACTCGAAGACAGAGAGAATACCGTATTTACCACCCCGTGGGGTACCTACTGCTACTGGGTTATGCCGTTTGCTTTGAAAAATGTTGGAGCTACCTATCAGAGGACTGCGACCACTATTCTGCATGACATGATCCATAAAGAGGTTGAGGTGTACGTGGATGACATGGTTGTCAAGTCCAAAGAATGAAAGGGCCACTACACCGCGCTGAAGAAATTCTTTCAAGGGATCAGGGAATACAGATTGAGATTAAACTCGCAGAAATGCACCTTTGGGGTAACAACAGGAAAAATGCTAGGTTTTCTGATCACACAGAGGGGAATTGAAGTAGATCCTTCCAAAATCAAGGCCATCTTAGAAATGTCACCACCAAGGACCAAAAAAGGAGGTGCGTGGCTTTCTGGGTAAAGTGCAATTTATAAGATGGTTTATTTCCAAATTAACCTTAACTTGTGAACCACTATTTTGTCTCTTAAAGAAAGGAAAGAAATTTCGATGGGATGATCAATGCCAGTTTGCCTTTGAACAAGTTAAGCAGTACCTCCAAAATCCGCCTGTGTTGTCACCGCTAGAGCTGGGGAAACCATTAATTCTGTACTTGTCAGTAACAGACACGACCATGGAATGTATCCTCGCAAAGGAATCTGAAGATAGGGTGGAGAAAACCATCTATTACTTGAGCAAGAAAATGTTAGACTATGAGACCCGATACACTCTTTTGGAGAAAACTTGCGTAGCCTTGGTATGGGTTACCAGGAAGTTGAGGCACTACTTGTCAGCTGACTTTGTAATATTGGTTTCGAGATTAGATCCCATCAAATATTTCTTTGAGAAACCAACGCTTACGGGTAGGCTGGCTTGTTGGTTACTTCTTCTCTCCGAATTTGATCTCAAATATGTCATCCGCAAGTCAGTTAAAGGAAGAGTTGTAGCGGAGTTCCTGGTAGACCACCTGGTAGAAGGAGATGAGGTAGTGGAATACTTGTTCCCAAATGAAGACATTCTGCAAGTTGAAGAGGAAACTTGGATGACGTACTTTGACAGAGCGTCCAATCAGTACAGTTATGGAATAGGTGTGGTGTTGATAGCACTTGACGACTCCCATATATCTTTAGCCTTCAAACTCCTGTTCAAGGTGTCCAACAATGAAGCAGAATATGAAGCGTGTATTGTTGGTTTAGAAGCCGCCCTAGAACTAAGGGCAATCAGCTTGGATGTCATTAGGGACTCAAACTTAGTTGTTTCTCAAGCAAATGGAGACTAGAAAGTCAAAGAAGAGAAGATGAAGGTTTACTATTAGACCTTGGATATTTTGATCCTGAGGTTTGAAAAGTTGACATTCATGGATCTATTAAGAGAGAAAAATAGGTTCGCTGATACTTTAGCAACCCTATCTTCTATGGTAGACATCTCACTTGGAGTCCGGATGCGTCCGATTACCATCGAACAGAAATACCCACCGGTTTATGAAACTATTGCCGCGATAGATGAAGTGCAAGACAAAAATCCCTAGCATTACGATATTTGGAACTTCTTGGAAAAAGAAATGTATCCACCAGGGGCAAATGCCAAGGACAAACGGGGAATAAGCGGATGGCCGTCCAATTTATCATCTGTAGGGGTAAGCTGTATAAAAGAGGTCATCGGAGAATGCATAAACTGTGTGTGGAGGAAGAGGAATCGAAGCGCTTCATGAAGGCTATCTACGGCTGAGAATGCGGGGCGTATATGAATGGTGTGATGTTAGCCCGGAAGATTCTCAGGCAAGGTTATTACTAGTCCACCATGGAGGAGGATTGTATTGGTTTTGTGCGACGATGCCACAAATGTCAAATTCATGTCAATCACATGGATATTCCGCCATCAAAGCTTTACAACATGACTTTGCCACGGCCTTTCTCAGTCTGGGGAATCGATGTTATCGGTGCTGTCTCGCCAAAAGGGTCGTCGAATGGGCACGAGTATATCCTAGTGGCAATTGATTATTTTACAAAGTGTGTGGAAACTCAGTCCTATGCAGTGTTGAAGGCATCGCATGTGGCCAAATTTATTAGAAACAATATTATTTGTCGGTACGAAGTCCCAAACGAGATCATATCAGATAACGGCTCCCACTTCAAGAAAGAGGTAATAGACTTGTTGGAGAAATACAATGTGACTTTTCATAAGTCATCCACATACAGGCCACAAACCAATGGAGCTGTTGAAGCCGCTAATAAGAATATCAAGAACATCTTGCAGAAGATGGTTGAGATCTACAGGGACTAGTCGGATAAACTGCCATTCACACTTTGGGGCTATAGAGTCTCGATCCGAACATCTGCAGGGGTATAGAAGACTGTTCTGCCAATTGAAATTGAAGTTCCGTCGTTGCGAGTTATGGCTGAATGCTAGATAGCAGAGGCAGATTGGCAACAGAGCAGATTTGAGAAGTTAATGCTATTTGATAAGAGAAGGCTGAAGGCATTGTATCATGTTCAAGGCTACCAACACAGGATTGCCAGGGCTTTTAATAATAAAGTTAAATCCAAGAATCTCAAGGAGGGAGATATGGTACTGAAAGACAATCGAACTCTAGGGGCAAGTCCAGACCCAATTGGATTAGTCCTTACATCATCAAAGCTATCTGGTCAAGAGGGGCGGTTATTCTTATGGACTTAGATGGCCTGAAATTTTCATAGCCGATCAACATGGACAAGTTTAAGAAATAGTACCCCTGAGAGACTCGTTAGGCGTTCAAGGCTACCAGCACAGGATTGCCAGGGCTTTTAATAATAAAGTTAAATCCAAGAATCTCAAGGAGGGAGATATGGTACTGAAAGACAATCGAACTCTAGGGGCAAGTCCAGACCCAATTGGATTAGTCCTTACATCATCAAAGCTATCTGGTCAAGAGGGGCAGTTATTCTTATGGACTTAGATGGCCTGAAATTTTCATAGCTGATCAACATGGACAAGTTCAAGAAATAGTACCCCTGAGAGACTCGTTAGGCTGAAAACCCGAAAGGGTGACGTAGGCAAAAATTAGAGTATGAAGAATTAGAAATAAAAAAAAAAAACTGAGCTCGCAAGGTTGAAAACCCTAAAGGGCGACTTTGGCAAAAGTTAGAGCGCAAAAGGAGAGAGTTAATACTTGAGTGAACTTGAACCGAACTACGTAAGGCTTGATTTCCATCTTTGGGATACGTAGGCAACTTCATCTTGAAGTTCGGTTGTAACTATCTCCAACTCAACTATCCTGTCCGTTTGTTTGATCGGGTCATCTTTATTCTTCATCTGTTAGTTTGGTTATGATCTTCATTATGATAATGTGGAGCAGTAGTGGTATGCAATCCGGGGCAGTTATGATTTGTCGATTTAGGGTTGTCCATCTTGAGGATCGATTCTGTGCGTGTCAGGCAGTGATCATTTTCGAAAATGGTTTTGGAAAGTTTTAATAAAAGTTTATTTTGTTCAATATTTACCTTTTACAACTTAGACCATTTTTAGACCAAAAGGAAAAAAATTTAGTGCTCACAGTTTTAATTCCATTGATTTCAACACAGATACGTTCTCCAACTCTCTGATACAAATAAAAGTTGCTTTTACATCATAAAACTTGAAAAGAAAGGTCAAAGCAATAAACTAGGGGTATAGGCAAGTCAGGTGCTTCTGCGTCCTCTGCTCGTGCTTGCGGAAGCTTTTGTAGCCAAAGTGGGCCTGGCTTGTGCCTCATCCTCGAGCCAAGCCAAACACTCACCAGAAAAGGGCATAACTAAAACTAGAGGCAGGGGCAAGAAGCTCTCTCGTCCTCCAGGCAGTGAGGTACCTAGCCAGGTGTGAAGCACAAATTGAGTATGAAGCCGGATATTCTACCCTCTCCTCTGGATAGGTCTAATCATATCCAAACTGGCATCTAAATCGTAAGGGAAAGTAAAACACGCAGTGTGTAAGGCCAATCAACTGTATGCCAGGCTGCCAAGTCATGTTATAACTCATCGCAGTCAAATTGAGCCAGGGACAACGCCAAGCTATGTCAGCTGCAGGCATGTTGCACATCCAGTTGCACCACCATCCCTCATTGGGAAAGTCCACTAGTCGTTGGCAGAAGAAATAAGCTCGAGCTGAACACTCGGGGCAAGGGTCCACCACCTTCAGTTTATCCATGAGCCATACTTGGGAATGGATGAAAAGAGATTAAAGAATAGAGAGATGTGTCTGAAGAGAAAAGTAAAGAAAGGGCTTTGAGAGAATAGAGCATGAGTGCTGAGTGATGTGCGAGGCATATATCAGAAAGGGTGGGAAATAATACTTGAAGAAGTAGTGGACTCCTCGCAAATCTGGTGGTCTTTCGCCGATGAAAAGTATTTAAGCCCATTAGGGTCTCGGCCAGCGTCAAACCGATACAACTCTGACCTTTTTTCAAATATTGGGCCACTTCGATCAACCGAATGCTAGTTCTGCCGTAACTAGGGGTAAGAAGGAAATGCGCAAGCATACATAAACAGAGGGCATGCTGCCAAAAATCTCACTAGAGAAGCTCTCTTCTGTTACCGATGTCAGAAAACCGATGAACCAAGTTGGGTATATCTAGCTCTCCATCATGGGCCAACGACCGAGCTTCATGCAAAGTGAGCCCACATATCCGTCCCAAAGCCTGGGCGCGGCCAAAACAGGGCTGAGACATGATTTTCTCATCGCGCTAGGTTTCCATCAATGCGCGAAATTCTTCAAGAGTCGGGCATATTTCCTGTGTTTCAAAGTGAAATACATACGTAATTGGGTCCCAGCATCGGGCCGCAGCATGGAGGAACGGAAAGAAAAGTAGAGTATGGCTTAACGAAAAAAGCGCGTTTATGCCGAAACCTCGAAAATTTACCTTTTTTGTGCCGTCTAAAGTGGCTATCCAATCCGTGAGCTTCTCGGCAAGAAATATCTCCATTTGTGAAAGAAATAGCAGCAAAAATGAGATTCTGGTGAAGAAATCACTAAGAAAAACCTGTTGTAGAAGATACGGCTGTGAGTGGATGCCAGCTATTAATTGTCTAGTGGATTCATCACAAGTGGCCAGCAACCCACTTTTTCTGGCCTGCCATTCATTTCTGGGTCTAGCAGTTTCGGCAGTCTGGTTTTGTCTTGGTCTTTGTGTTTTGAGGTTTTGTTTTGAGTCTTTTGGTTTTAGCAAGTGTGTGTATTTGTGTTTGAGTTGTTTTTGCTTTGTTTATCGAGTTGTATTTTATCTTTTGGTTGTTGGTCGACTCATTACCCGATTAAGAACATTGTGCCAATACAAAGTTTTTATTTTTGGTTTCAAATTCAACTCCATTTTTATTTCTGCAAATGTGGTGCTCATGATGCAAAAACAATAATTCTTTTCATAAAACTGCAGTGTTTTCCCCTGATCATAGTTTTTACAAAAGAGAGTACAAGTTTTTAAAAGCAAAAGTAAAAGCCTATCTAAAGCTATACATGTGCTAAACTACCAAAATAAAAGAACCTAAGCAAAAGGTACAAAAATCAGCGCCAGTCATCTTAGTCTTGAGAGGCCCTCTTCGTCATCTTCCTCGGAGAAGACTTAGAGGCACTGTCTCCGTCAGCACCCCTATTAGAATCAGACTCTGAGCCCGAGTCAGTCTTATCATCTTCACTCCTTACCTCAAAGCCAGCCTCGGCGTCATCTTTGTTCTTTGATCTCGAGCCAGCATCATCACCCCCACTCTCAGATGACTCAGAATGTCGGCTCACTGCCTCTTTAGAGTTGCGAGTCTCGGTATCATCCTTGCTTAATATGGGCTTGGACTCGCTACTCTGGCTTCAAGCACCCCTACCTCTGCCTCAACCTCGGCGCTCATCTCGGCCACGTGCTGGGGCCTGTCTACCTTTCCTCCCTGCTACTGGAGGAGGTGCCACTGCTGCTAGTGTCTTCGTTACAAATGGGATCTAAAAAACAAGTGTCAATATATCAAATATAGTGTATGCATGCGAAATGAGTGCAAAAGGTATAGTATGAGCACAGTGTGTCAGTGCGGTAAATCAGTCCAGTGTGGAGTGGTGTAAATGTTACAGTATGCATATCAGTGTACTAGTGAGAATGTGATAGTGTGGTGCACAACAGTGTGGGGTAGTAGTGGAATGTATGTGGAAAATAAAAAAGATACCTAGATACCGTGGAGATCAAGCAATGTCTCCCTCCTCTGTACCATGCCAATCAGAGAAGCAACCAGCTGGAGCAGGCCCTCTCTATACTCCATCGGTGCCTGCAAGTGCATTTGAATGATCAGTATTTGGAATAATTAATATCTGGAAAAGGGATAGTTCAGTTACAAGCTGTAAAGTGTAGTTCATACCTGAGGTGCGCCACGGGCTCTAACATACCCATGCCCCGCATCGGGTGGCTCTATTGGAATCTAATAGGCTGACTCGGTCGGCCGCCCACTTGTAAGCATGGTGGGAATCACTGGCTAACCAGCAACCTGCATAATGGGAGGAGCCCCTCCCGATATCAGCCTCGATCTCCTGGGTAGCCTCACCTGCCAAGGGAGCACCTGCTGCATCGCTCGCTTGAACGCCCATCAGAGGGGGCATGAGATGAGTCTGGATAAACGTCGTATAATCGCCCTCCACTCTGAAGTAGTCAGCATCCAGTCCCACCATAAATAGAATAATAGCCCCAGTCGGGAGGCCATCAGCTGTCCTCATGGATGCTGTAGGTGACATAGGAACAACTGGGACGGGTGAGCCTAGAGTCTGGCGTACGAAGTGCTTGCCCAAGAAGCAGGCCCGGCAAACTAGGCCCTCTACCAAAATTCGAAAACAAGATGTGGCCCAAGCCCCGGCATACTGGTCCCTCGCTCCAGCTGGCTTGTCATCTAAGGCTACCACATGATCTACGAACAGAGAATGTACAGATTGTTAGTTGCCGTCAGTTGTCGAAATATGAATCAGAATAATAGTAAAGCAAAAATGACTGTGAGTTTCGGATTACCTCATTAGAAACCACTGTATCGAAGTATCGGCGGTAGTAGGCGAATGTCATGGCCCAAGCCCCGGCATACTGGTCCCTCGCTCCAGCTGGCTTGTCATCTAAGGCTACCACATGATCTACGAACAGAGAATGTACAGATTGTTAGTTGCCGTCAGTTGTCGAAATATGAATCAGAATAATAGTAAAGCAAAAATGACTGTGAGTTTTGGATTACCTCATTGGAAACCACTGTATCGAAGTATCGGCGGTAGTAGGCGAATGTCATGTCATTGCGACTTTGGCTCTGGCTCTGGCACCGGCGCCGGCACCGGCTGTCATATCGCCGTGAGTAAGGCACGACGTGAGGGATCTCATCTACTGGCTCTGGGGCCAGAGCCGGGAAATAGGTATAAACCCATAACTGTAAGAAAATGGCAGCATTGTTATGTACAAGTTGTGAACAGATATAAAACAGAAAGTGCAAAGTAGAAAACAAAAGTTATGAACAGATATAAAACATAAAGTGCAAAGTAGAAAGCACAAGCTGTGAACAGATATAAAACAGAAAGTGCAAAACAGAAAGCACAATGTGTCAGCAGAAAGTGCAAAAACGAAAAGGTGTGGTGCATACCTTCCACGCTCTCTAGTAGCCTCCGACCCGTTCTCCCTTCATGCGGTAAGTGAAACTCATATAGCCGAAGAGTGTGGCGAGGCTAGCTCTCCTCCAGTCGTAGAATCGGACTCGAGGCAAGGACACGAGGGTGCTCAGTCAGTACAAATCTACTATGTTCCACCTGTTTGTAAACAAGGTAGTACCAAGGAAGAACATCAAGAAGCCCCGGACATAATGCTCTACCTCTTTCGGTGTCTCGGACTCACTTTCGTGGAAGCGCTCGGAGAACCAGTTGTCTCTTACCATCACTGGTCTGTACAGAGGTGGGTGGGCTTCAAGCAGGTAGATCCAAGCTGCCTCCCATTCGCCCATGTCCATGTCGAATGGGATCGGATCACCCCCTACTTCTAAGCCTATGAGCGTGGAGAAGTCATAGGGAGTCATCGTCATCTCCCCAGTAGAAGAGAAGTGGAAAGAGTTGGTGGTGTCCCACCACCTCTCCACCAATGCCTCGAGTAGAGCCCGGCTCGCCATGTGTCGTGAGAGCCCAGTGCAGAATAGGCCAAAACTAGTCTCGTCAACAAGATTGCGAACCTCGGGAGGGAGCTCATAATACCAGTCTCTTGCTGTCACTGCCCCATAACCTTTGTAAGAACAAGAGTCCCCCTGTGGCAAGTGTTATCTTGTTATTGCTTATTGCATCTAATGATAAATAGCATTCAGATGCAACATAGTGTAAGAAATACAGTCAAATAAAAGGCAAGAAAGCATGAAAATAAAATTTGTAACTCAGAAGTGCCGTAGGAAAGGTAGGATCGAGGCTCTCTCAGCAAGACGTCCTCTGGCATGCCACCAGCGAAATCATTAAAACGCGTTATGCCTCCAGTCGCTAGCATGTGCGTGTGAGGATGATAAGTCACCGAATCAAAGGGCTGTATCCTCAATGGTAGTGGCTTAGGCTCGAGTCCTGGAGCAAACTCTGCCTCAAAGTTAGCCGTAATGCCCTTCGCCACCTCGCCGGCCTCGGCAACCGCCGGCTCCTCTACCTTGACAGGGGGTGATAGTGGAGGTGGAACCTCAGGAGGAGCACCATCATGTGGAACATCATCCGCCATCTGAAAAGTGGGTGAAAATTGAAGAAAAATGAAAAAAAATAGGGAAAACTTGGAAAGTCAACCCTAGGAGAGAGAAAATGAGAGAAAAAGTCAAAGTCTGGGAAAGTTCACAAAACTTGAGAGAAACTCGAGGGAAACAAGTCCGAAGTGGTGAAAATGCAAAAAAATCAACAAAAACAAAATCTGATCGGCTCAAAATGTAGAGAATCAAAGAGGGTTTACGAAAAAAGTTTGCGTGGGGCGTTGGAAAACATGTATAAAGCACAAATCTAGAGAGAGAAAGCACCTAGAGAGAGAGGGGGAAGGATTTTGGACTTGGGTGAGTAAGGAAATAAGGTGTGGTGACGCGTACATAAAGACCAGCGCTAAAATGTCTTTTCTGCCCCATTTTCTTCATTGGTGGCAGCAAAACAACCCACTAATAGTGGCCGGCAGGCCTCACTTGTGGCCTAGTGTTATTTGGTTCCTCATTTGCCCTAGCAGCGTATGGGTGATTCTCTTTTAGGTTCAGATTAGTTCTTGAGGGACTCGAAACTGTGTTTCGATTGCGCCGTTCCCAATACTCGTTGTGTTCTAGCGCGTGAACGTTCTCCACTTGCCAATATGAATAAGGTGTATTCTTTTTGAGTATGTTGCAAGGTCTTCAAGGGTCGGAAATTGTCGCCATACATCACTTTTGTTTGTTTTGTCAAATTACATATTTGTTCTCTTCTGTTAGAATGTGCGTTTCCACATATACTTATGTTGCATGGAACATGCGTTGTCACTGTATTGATTTGTAATCTTGTTCACTTTGTGCATCTGCCGCACTTGCTAACTTTGTGTATCTATCGCACTTGCTCACTTTGTGCATCTATCACACTTGTTCACTTTGTGCATCTATCCTATTTGCTCATTTTGTACATCTATCGCACTTGCTCACTTTGTGCATCTATTGCACTTATTCACCTCATGCATCTATCGCACACTTTCACTACATTGTGTATTTGTGGCACAGTCTTGTACCTTTTGCTTTTGAAACATAACCCTGAATGGCTTTTATCTCGGGACATGTGAAACACGACCCCGAGTAGTTTTTCTCCTCTTCTCATGATTTCAGTGTGGTTAGAGTATCTCAGGACGCGTAAAATACGATCCTGAGCGGTTTTTATCTCAGGACGCATGAAATGCGACCCCAAGCGATTTTTCTCTTCTTCTCACGATTTTAGCATGATTAGAGTATCTCAGGACGCGTGGAACACGACCCTCAGCGATTTTTATCTTAGGACGCGTGAAACGCGACCCTGAGCAGTCTTTATCTCAGGATGCGTGAAATGTAACCCTAAGAGGTTTTCTTCATCTTCTCACGATTTCAACGTGGTTAGAGTATCTCAAGACGCGTGAAACGCGGTCCTGAGCGGTTTTATCTCAGGACGCAAGAAACACGACCCTGAGTGGTTTTTCTCCTCTACTTACAATTTCAGCGTGATTAAAGTATCTTAGGACGCGTGAAACGCGACCCTAAGTGGCTTTTATCTCAGGACACGTGAAATGCAGTCTTGAGCGATTTTATCTCGGGACACATGAAATGCGACCCTGAGCGGTTTTTCTCCTCTTCTTATGATTTCAGCCTGATTATAGTATCTTAAGATGTGGGAAACGCGACCTTGAGCTATTTTTCTCTCATCTTCTGATGCCTTCGGCATGGTTAGAGTGTGTGTTTAAAGTTTTTCCCACGTGGAACCTATTTCGATTTAAGCTTGAAGCTCATTCATTCATATGTTGTTATCTTGTTATTGCTTATTGCATCATCTTGCATGATCATGAGTTTTCAAAATAGCTGTCTTTGCGGAGCTTGTGAGTCCAGCTTTCAAAGTATATTCTTCATGCATATCATTTTCATCCTGCCCTAGAACTACGCTAGTTTGATTCCCTACAAAGGGATACATAGGCAGCTTGCGAGCTCAACCAATTTTATTTATGTCTTGATTGTTTGCCCAAGCCTTATGACCTTGTCAAAATGGGTTGTCTTTGGGCTTTGACATTCACTCACGTCATGTTATGACTTCGAGCTATGTCAAAGAGGGGGCAACTGTAGAGACCCCATTTTTTACGGCCCTTAAGACTTGGGTGCCACTGATTGATCACTTAATGATGAATGTGTACTCTGGTCGAATTGACTTCCTTAGAAGGAAACCTCAATTTTGAACCTTCAAACCTTGTGCATTATTTAGGACCAAAACAGTGGTTTTTTAGGCTTTTGCCTCCAGGGACCTGTCGTCCACTAGTGTGGCTTGCTGCCTACTAATGTGGCTTGTAACCGGCTACCCATTATTAGTGCAAAAAATAGATATTTTTTGCCAGCTATCCCCCTATGTGCATACACCATTCCAGCTTTATGTATACAGATATTTTCGAGATAGGCACATGGTTTTCTATATATAGATGACCTCCTCTCTTGGTTTCAAGGTTGGAAAATTTGAGGAGTGAGAAATATTTTTGGAAAAGCAAAATTCTCTCTCTCTACAATTCTTTCTCTTTCTTGTAACTTACAAAGCCTTTGCTCAAACACTCTAAACCAAACCTAGAGAGTTTCTTGCTGAGGTGATTTGGGCTTGAATTTTAGCTCTTGAGGCACCTGAGAGTGTGAAATTGGTGGTTTGTAACTCAAGGTTTCATTCCTCTTCAAGAGGGTGGACAAACATCCCCTGAAAATACTCTGGTTTGTGCTCTGTTTGTCTTCTGTTGTTGCATGAAAGAACCAACATCAGTACTGGATGACAACCCACTTTTAGTGGGTAGCCGTCTATTACTTCTGGGTTGCCGGCCACTTTTTCTAGGCATGCAGTGTCTTTTTTCCAGCAGAGTAGAGTAGAAGCTACGGTGGAAAAACAGTGCAATTTTCCAACTGTGCAACATAGGCATTTCAGGAGTAAAACGGAGAGTATTACTGGGTGAAAATCTACATCCATGTATGAGCCATCCCTCGATCCTCGGGATCCGTGAAGTGTTGTTGTAATATTAGTGATGTTGTAAAAGTAGCGAGTTTGTAATTAATTAGTTAGAATAGCTAGTTAGTTAGTGTTGTACTTAATTAATTAGCTAAAATAGTTAGTTAAATTTGTTGTTGTAATAATTAGTTAATTAGCTAGTGTAGCTAACTTATTTCATTTGGGTTTGTAATAGTTAGTTAATTACGTAATTAATTAGCTAGTCCATTCGGATCCTATTGTGTGAGGGCCAAATATGTAATAATGTGTATATCTTTTAACCCAACGTCTTTCTCCATTTTATTTACTTGTTTATGATGGATAATTTAAAACATCATGTTTCTTTTAGCATACTCCATGTTTGCATCCACTTGTCTTGCATGCATCGAGGCTCGGTTCATCATTCTAACAATGCATTGTCATTTAAATACTTCTTTGAAAAGGTGCTTAAACCACATGCTATCAAATTGACTCACATGACATAATTAGTAGCCGAGCCTATTAGTTACACTATTGCATGTGTTGTATTAGTTAGGAGCATGCATGTTTTCTAACTCTTTTGTTTCTTTTGGCTTGCCTTGGAGTACGAGGTGAGCATTTTTGTGCTTTGGCATATTGCATGAGTGTGATTGTTGCCATGTCTAGCATGCTTGCCATGAGACTAAGTGCTTAATTGATAAATTGCTTGAATACTTGTGGATGAAGGCTAATTGCTTGAATTAGAATATTTTGAGTAATGTATATATGGGATCACTTTTTCAAGTGGTACATATTCGAAATAATTTTCAAAACAGACATGAATCAAAGTGTTCCAATATCTGCAAATTAATCTATACTTGTGTGTAACACATAGTAATGTTAGTCTAATAAACAGAACAAGAGCATATAATGTAAATAAGAATCACATCATAATTACTAGAGACCGATCTTTGATCGGGCGAGTAGGGTGCTCAATTCATGACCTTCCTCTCTCATACCCAAGTTCTCGAGCCGAGACAATCTTGGTGATAACGGGCATGTGACCTTTGGCATGAGTCATGGGTTCCTTAAATTTTTTAAAAATATTTAGGTGGCGACTCTATATCTGGCAAAGCAGTCAATTTTTGGCATTTTGATTCAAAATTGATTTTTCAAAAAATTTGCTGGATTTGGACTCTTTTGTATTTATCTATTTCACATTGCAGTTGTGAGATCAGATTTAGAACCTTGGGAGTCCGAACTGTAGGGCTAGTCGTATCTGAAAGGAGCACGAAAAGTCGAGCTACAGATGGCAATGCCTAAAAAAGTTCATTTACCACCTTCCACTTGCCAATCTACTTCAACGGGTTCAGGGCCTTTAGATACTGGAGGATTTAGGATAGAGGGGTATGAGCCAAGAAAAAGAAAGGCTACTGGAACTTCTGCTCTAGAAAAGGCATTCAACCCAGTCATTCAGGAACAATTGCATTCTGAGATTGCTCGCATGTTTTATTCAGCGGGATTACCTTTTCATTTATCAAGGAACCTATATTATGTTAGTGCTTTTCAATTTGCTACCAACAAACCAATTCCTGATTATGTACCACATGGTTATAACTTGTTAAGGACTATATTGCTTTAAAAGGAAAGGGTTAATGTAGAGAGGTGGTTGGAGCCAACTAAAGCATTATGGAAGGAAAAATGGGTTGAGTATTTGTAACAACCCTCATACTGTTTACTGATTAGGGACTGATTGATTACCGATAATCACCGATTACTGCTAAACGGAACTGATAATGACTGATAACTGACTGATAATTGAACTGATTAAAGTACCGAACTAATTGACTGAAATTGGAAACCGAATTGATTGAGTATATGTTAGTTAAATTGCATTCTATCTGTTTGCCTGTATGATTATCTGTTCATGCTTATATGTTTAAACTGCTAATTGAAGGCCTTATCGGCGGCCGAATTAGAAACCGATTGATGTTCCGTGACCCTCATAATTAATGTGATTTTATGGTATATTTATCTGAAAACTGATTAGGTATGATTAAATTAGATTAAATTAAGCTAATTAAAGAGTTTGCCATATTTACCATTTTGCCACATGAGTGGCCCACTCAATACACATACTTGAGCCTTGTACGTACACACTTGAAGAACATTCCCAACAGCCATATCTCTTGTTCTAGCCGACCTTGAGGAAGAGAGAGTGAGAGTTTGTGTAGTTCTTGAAATTTGGCTTAAACAACTTGGAGAATTGAAGGTTGATTGTTGCTTTGTGGTCCTACACTTGTAATTGAGGCTCTAGGTAAGAGAACTCAACCTTTATTGATGTGTTTGAGCTGGTTCTTGCATGATTCATGCCTCATTTGTAGAGCTAAGCCATGATTTGGTTCATTAATGGTGGATTGAAGCTCATCTCTTGTATGCATGTTAGTATTGTTGCATTTTGAGGTTGATTACATGGACATTAGTACATGCATGCTCATATTGTTGTTATAGACCATGATTTCATCTGGTTTTGAAAAGAAATGAGCTCATTTGAGCAAGCTTTAGAGCTTTAATTTGGTTTAAAACTCATCCATGCATGTTTGAATGTTGTTCTTGAAAATGGGTTTGATTATGGTTTTAATTGACTCACCCTTGGGCTTTGATTTCTAAAAATTGAGCTTTGAAACATGATATCCTATGTGTTTATAAATGTTTTCCAGAAAATGGGCCCAAGAGGATTGGTTTTGATGCTTTTGAGCTTGGTTTTGAACCTGGAGCTCGAATCTGGATTTTCCAGATTTCGCACTTCCGCTCGAGCGGAGGAAGTGCCGCTCGAGCGTAGAATTCGAGCAACCAGCATCTCTCTGCACTGTTTGGCAGTCCGCTCGAGCGGAGGATTGGGCGCTCGAGCGGAGTCTTGTCTCAAGCTCGAGCGGGCGTCGAGCGGGGATTTCACCCATCCAGTACTTTTACAGTACGCTCGAGCGGGAAAGTTTACGCTCGAGCGTGTACCTTGTTTTCCTGTACGCTCGAGCAGGGGAAACCTGCGCTCGAGCGGGACTCTGTTTTTCTGAAAATCCTGAAAATGTTTTCTGATCGCATTTTTGCATCCTCATCCCATCCTAGGCATTCTTAGGCCTAGTTTAAGGCATCTTATTGAGGATATAGATGTAGAACACACCGAGGCATTAGGGATTAAGTTATGAGATTTCCCAACTGTGTAGCTTAGTGTGTGTTCAATCTGTTAACTGTGTAGGGTTGGCGACTGGGGAGACACGCTCTAGCATACTGTAGGCCGAACTCTGTGAGTAACGATTGTGTAAAGATATGTTCACAAATGATTATCTTCTGATTACTGAACTGAACTGTTTACTGAACTGGTATTATTTACTGAATGAATGTATGTCCTTTATTTCTGAACTGTACTGTGGCATCCTTAGTACCTACTGTTTACTGTTACTGTGACAGAATTCTCTGTCGGTTCCCTCGTGGAACCCCTACTGTTTACTGACTGATGGCCATCATTATTGTTCGGTCTTTTAAGACCTACTGTTACTGTTATGCTAATGGATGTACCACATATGACTGTTTACTGTACTGAACAACTGAAATACTGATTGAAATGAACTGTTTTCATACTGTTAGGACATTCATTCTAAACCCCTTTACGCATTATGTTATTCACTGGGCTTTAGCTCACTGTTTATATATATATGTAGGTGCTCAGCCACCAGATCGGAGCTAGGAGCGTGGGTTAGACTCCAGTTTTGTCAAGCCAGCCTTTGCGCCTCACTGCGAGGTTCCGAGCCTATCTGTTAAGGCTTAGGGGTCTTTTACAATTCCCCCTTCTGTACTGTCTAACTGTTCTGTATAGACTGACTGTTTACCGTACTATTATCAAGGGATTAGGTCCCTGTACTGTGTGATTGTAAATTTTGTATAGACCGTACTGTTTTGTACAGACGAAATGTTTTCTGTACTGTTATGTAGGGTTGAGTCCCTAGTTTGAATGGATGTAAATATTGTACATACTGTTCTGTACTGTTTATGTGATTGCATGAAAAATCTTTTTGGCATACAGACTGTCACAGCTCAATGGACACTATTTATTTACTGTATTGGCTTCCGCCAGGCCCTGTACTCTGTTTTACTGTATTACTGTTAAGCAGGCCTTCGGTAATCTCGGATTACTGGCCGGTTACGGTGCTAAACCCATAGGGCCGGGTTTGGGTCGTGACAGTATTGTTTCAGATGGATGGACTGATTCGCAAAGAAGGCCCCTTATTAATTTTATGGGAGCATCAAAAGCTGGGGCAGTGTTCTTGAAAGTTGTTAATTGTGAAGGTGAGCACAAAGACAAATTTTTTTATTTCCAACTTAATTAGTCAAGCAATTGAAGAAGTTGGACATCAGAATGTCATTCAAGTCATTACAGAAATGCTCTGGTATGTAGTGTAGCTGGTTTACTCATTGAAAGTAAGCATCCGAATATCTTTTGGACACCATGTGTAGTTCACACACTAAATCTTGCTCTTAAGATTATTTGTTCTCCAAAGGAAACAGGAGGTACTGCTTTTGCTTATGATGAATGTCACTAGATCACACTTTGTGCTAATGATGTAATGTTTATCAAAAACTTCATCATGAACCATTCCATGCGGCTAGCTATTTTCAATGAATTTGTACCCTTGAAGTTACTTGCTGTTGCGAACACACGTTTTGCATTTGCAATTGTCATGCTCAAAAGGTTTAAACTTATAAAGTATGACCTTCAATCAATGGTTATTAGTGACCAGTGGGTTTCTTACAAAGAAGACGATGTTGGGAAAGCAACATCTGTAAAGGAAAAATTATTGAATGATGTGTGATGGGATAAGATTGATTACATTTTGTCTTTTACATTGCCTATCTATGAGATGCTTTGGTTTTGTGACACTGACAAACCATGCCTTCACTTAGTCTATGAAATGTGGGACACCATGATTGAAAAAGTGAAGGCAAGCATCTTTAGGCATGAAGGGAAGCTAGATCATGTGGAATTAATCTTTTATTCCGTTGTGCACAATATACTAGTTGAGAGGTGAGCCAAAAGTAACACTCTTCTTCATTGCCTTGCACATTCTTTGAATCCAAGGTAATAACTTAATTCATACTCTTACTAATTAGAATTTTTTTGTTCACACTCGTAATTTAATATGAATAACATAATTTAATTTTGAAACTTTCTAATGTTCTAATCTAGCTATTATAGTTCAACGTGGCTCAATGAAAATCTCAATCGTGTCCCTCCTCATAGGGATGAAGAAATTTCAAGTACGAGAAACAAGTGCTGTAAGAAATACTTTCCAAATTTAGAGGAGAGAATGGTTGTAAATGTGGAATATGCCAAGTTTTCAGGAGGTTTGGATATGTTTGGAGATTTTGACTCAAAGATTGATAGAGGAATATTGGATCCACTTATTTGGTTGTTTACACATGGGTCTCCTGCTCCTATACTTCAATCTTTAGCATTAAAATTGTTTGGCCAGCTATGTTCCTCATCATGCTGTGAAACAAATTGGAGCACCTACACCTTTATTCACCCCATGAAAAGAAACAAAATGACACCACAACGTACTGGAGATTTGGTTTTTGTGCACAACAATCTTCGTCTCTTATCAAGGAGAAATCGACAGTACATTGAAAGAGAAACCAAGTCATGGGATGTTGGTGGAGATGCTTTCGATTCATTGGAGGATGCAAGCTTACTTGAAATTGCAAGTTTTTCTCTTGATAAACCAGATATGGAAGTTGTGATATTCACTGATGAAGAAGAACAAGTTGAAGCTATTGACCTTGAAGACTCTTAGCTTTATAGGAATCTTTTTTCTTTTTTTTTTATCAAGTTGTCTTTTGCTTTATGTTTTATTTTTATGCATGCTATATTACTAAAAATTGTAAAAATAATATTTTTACGAGCGTATCCCCGCCATACCCTTATCCTAGTTTTTCAAATTTTGTCGTATCGTTGTATCCGTATGGTATTGTACTCGTATCCAGTATCTGTATCCGTATCCGTGCTTCCTAGCTTAGTTGTAAATGTCATTGTAACAAAAAAATTTTTGTGTTATATGTAAATTATAAAATATTATTATGCTCTTCTGATAAAAAAGAACTAGCTTTTATTTATTTATTTTTTTCAAGCAAATTGCCATTTCAAATGATTGTTAGCTACTATTGAAAATTTTATTTATACATTAAGGTGGTGTTTGATAAAGCTGAAAATTGAAAATTGAATGTTGAATTTTTCAAGTTGAAAAATTGTTTGATAAAAATTTAAGTACTGAATTAAAAATAAGTTGTATGATATGTGTAAGATAAAATTTGAAATTTATTATTTTTAAATTGTATATTTTAAATTTTATATTGTGATGGTGGTAGTGGTGGTAGTGGAGTTGCATAATGGTGGTAGTGGTAGTGGTGGCGTTGGCATGGTGGTGGTGGTAGTGATGATAGTAGTAGTAAAATGATGGTAATGTTCATGACAATAATGATAATGGTGATGAAGGTGATAGTAGTAGTGGTGGCGGCGGTGGTGGTAGGGGTGGCATAGTGGTAGTGATGGTGGTGGTGGTGGTAGTAGTAGTGGTGGTGACACGATGGTGGTGGTTGTGGTGGTTGTTAGCTACTATTGAAAATTTAATTCGTACATTAAGGTGGTATTTGATAAAGTTGAAAATTAAGGTGGTATTTGATAAAGTTGAAAATTGAAAATTAACTGTTGAATTTTTTAAGTTGAAAAAGTTGTTTGATAAAAATTTAAGTACTAAATTAAAAATAAGTTGTATGATGTGTAAGATAAAATTTGAAATTTATTATTTTTAAATTACATATTTTAATTTTTATATTGTGATGATGATAGTGGTGGAGTGGCATAGTGGTGGTAGTGGTAGCGGTAGTGTTGGTATGGTGGTGGTGGTAGTGATGGTAGTAGTAGTAAAATGATGGTGATGTTTATGGCAATAATGACAATGATGATGAAGCTGATGGTAATAATAGTGGTGACGGTGGTGGTAATGGTAGGGGTGGTAATGGTAGGGGTGGCAATGGTAGTGATAGTGATAGCGATAGTGATGATGGTAGCAATGGTAGTAGTGGTAGTGATATGGTGGTGGTTGTGGTGATGGTAGTGGTAGTGATGACAGTAGCGGTAGCGGTAGCGATGGCGGTGGCAGTAGTGACGGTGGCATGGTGGTGGTAGTGAGTTTATAATAGTGTATATTGATATTTATGTTTAATATTTATAAATTCAGTTAGAATTAAGTAAATTTTATATGATTTAAAATTTTCTTAAATTTTGACTTACATTTTAAAATGCATTTAAATTTTTAAGTAATATCAATTATAATTATCAAATGGACTTAATTGATTATTACTTAATCAATTCAATTTTAAGTAAACACCCTTTAAATGTAGTATTTTTTCTTTTCTGGGGTGAGCCACAAGAAGTGAGGATTCTTCTCTGTTGTCACAAGGCATAAGCTTTGTTGACTGAACTTTACATATATCAGATTAACTTTTTAGGCGGAAAAGTATTATATATAAACAAATTTTGTACTTAATTTTTTTTAAACATTAGACATAAACATAAGTTTCATGTTTATTTATAAATATGGATTTCATAACTTTTATGTTTAGTGATTAACAAAGAAAAAAAGAAAAAAAATCTATTTATATATGATATTACTCTTCTACATATTTCTTTCCTTTCATGTTTTTCAGTTGGTTGGCTCAACTTCTTGTTCAAGTATTGGATTGGAAGGCTCAGTTTCATGGTTGTGGCTCACCCTAGGCCCTTTTTTGTGACTTATTGGTTGTTCTTGTTCAAGTATTGGATTGGAAGGCTCAGTTTCATGGTTGTGGCTCACCCTAGGCCCTTTTTTGTGACTTATTGGTTGTGTGAATGTAAAAAATTAAATTGATTGAAGCATATTTATTTTATAAAATAGGTGTGGCATGTATGATTTTAAAAATATGTTATTTTTTAGATAAGTATAATTCTTTTCTTTTTTTTTTTAACACAAAAAAAAGGGCTCTGATGTGTCATCACGGCCCCGTGGGCCCTGACCTCGGGGTAACCGGTTGCCAGTCAGGAATTAACCCTCACCAAGTAAGGGACCTACTACTAGGGCACCAATGGAGCGCAATCACACGCTCTAACAGAGGACAGGTGCCGAGGGAAGTATAAGACGTGTTCTCCGAAAAGATTTCAAACACCCCTTCACAGGAATCGACCCTGGCACAATACTAGGGAATGTACTGTATTCTCCACCAGGCCACCAACCCTGGTGGTTAGATAAGTATAATTCAATCACGTGATTTCTAATATTTGATTGATTTGCTTTTATGCATTGACAATTCATTTGATGAATCTCAAGGAAACTTCCAAAACTCAAATGGAAACAAACTTTTTGACTACTTAGGCTAGTTCCATTATTGAGCTCTTATTTAATTTTATTGTGGTAATTATTAGGGGTGAGTATGATTCGGATTAGATTAGATTGTGATAAAATCAGAACTAATTTGTTATTTACGATTCTTGAAAAATTGAAAACAATTCAATCCATTTAAATCATGGAACTAATCCGAACTAATCCATTTAAATACGGATTGAATCGGTTTAGGACCACGGATTCACATAATTAAATAATATATATATATATATATATATGAGAGGGTAATTTATATATATATAAATTGGGTCGAGCTGGGTAATGGGCCGTTGTGAGCCACAGTAAAAAGGGCCTTGGCGTTAGCCCAGTCCCCAAAGGGCCTTGTTGTTATCCCGGTCCAAGAGAGTGTTACAGACAGCCCGGTCACCACACTCGGAGTTAGCCCGGTCGTGGCATGTTACGGTTAGCTCGGTCAAAACCTTGCTATTTTTTAGCTCGGTCTAAACACACCATGGTTTGTAAAGGAGAAGCTGAGGTAAGAGTAGTGAATGGAAGAAACCAAACTGGCTTTAGTTCGGTCTACTCTGCGGCTTAGCATAACCATGCTTACCTCAGTTATATTGGGATCCGACCATGGTAAAACCATCTCACTTGGTTTAAGTAGTGAGGGGGTGTTGAAGGATAAGCATTATCTTTCAGGAATGTGATTCCTAGGGGGACTCTACAAGGAGGAGTAAGAGTCCTACTAGGATTGTGCCGCACGGAACCTATAAAAGCTCACAACATCACCTATGGAGAGGTAACGCAACTTTGATTCTCGAATAGACAGAACTTTTGTCTATTTGTCTATTTTTCTGACTTAGGCATCGGAGAGGTATCCGGCACACACCCGCCGGCTAGCTCACGTTTTCAGGAAATAAAGCGACGTCGTACGGAGGAGCGCAGACTTGATCAACAAGATTATACGAGAAGGTTTATTTATTTTCCGTACAATATATATATATACATATATAACACTTTAATTTAATAAAAATATAAACATAGCGCTATGTTAGTTTTACAACAGCAACATGTTTTTCTATAATAGCGACATACTATTCTAGAATTTAAACAATCATAAGAAAACTGGTTTCACTATAAGTATTTAGACTATTATAAATTAAAACTAAAAACTAACAAACAAAAGTAATAAAAGAAGATATTATACGGTTTTATGTTTGAGTTTAGATTTTATATAGAATAAGAGAAGATACTATGGGGGAAATGTATAATAAAAATATAGACTATTTGTATACGGTTCGAATCGGTTCCAATCAGGAACCGTGGGGTTCAATCCAGAACCAATCCGTGGATTACGAATTTTTAATTCTTCAATCCGGAATCGAACCACGAATTCAAAAAACCAATCCAAACCTATCGGATTGGACTGGACTGGATTGGATTACGGATTTCACATATTCCTTGTTCAACTCTAGTAATTATTATTATTTTATGATTTAAATTTATTCTACATATTACGAGATCGACTCTAAATAGGTCCATATGATGAAGAAAACTTCCAAAATTTTGGATTCGTTTGGGATGTAAGTTGACTTTTTAATTTTTTGGCTATTTTAGTCTAATGCTAAAAAGTCTTGTTTTGAATAGATTTTTTGACTTTTTTACCTTTTATAAGAAAAAAATGAAATTAATATAATTTAAATATGATATTTTTTAATTTGAGACTAAAAAACTTATTTGATCTTTTATAATTATTTTAACCCCACCCTACCCCAATTCAACTTTCTGAACGAGTACTTAAATAGAGACAAACTTAATTCTTTGACTAATTAGGCTAGCCTCATTATTGGGTGTTCTTATGTAATTTTATTGTAATAAGTAGAAACTGCATTTAAGAATATAAAATTAAGCCTCCATTTGGGAAGTGGGTTGGCTTTTTGATTTTTTGGTTTTTTTGGCTATTTTAACCTGGACTTAAAAGCTTGATTTGGGAAGGACTTTTTGACTTTTTGACTTTTTGGCTTTTTTGAGTTTTTTTGTGAGAGAAGAATGTAATGATTATGGATTGGATGTGATGTTTTGTTTGTTATGGCTAAAATAACCTATTTTGTCTTTTGTGGCTAAAATAGCCAAAAAAGCCCAAGAACCAACTTGCCAAACAGAGGCTAAATAAGACTAGCTAGTCACATTTATATTCATTTTAATATTTTAAATTATAATTATTATTTATTTTTATAAATATAAATATGAGTAGATTAATTGGTAAATGATATTCGATTAACTTGATTTTTTACAGACATGTTCTACTTTATATATTCTAAAATATGAACAGTTTAGATTATCAAAATAGGGTCCCAAAATGGTCCCATTTGGTCCTATTAGAGACTTCAAAAATTCTACTAAAATTTTTAACAAATATCTCACATGAGTGTAAAATCTACATAAAATTTTTAATAAAATTTTTGAGTATCTAAAGCATTTTTTATATAAATTTAAAATCCATTGTACAGTCGCACAAAAATCTTGGATGACTTGGCAACCGACAATAGGCGGTTCCGGCAAAAGGTACACAGCACTAGCTAGCGTGAAGCACACTGTAACCTTTTATTTATAATTTTTATCCGTAAATACCTAACTCTGCTTCTGCTCGATTTCTCAAATTGTCTCTCAAAAATTTCTCTGAACTCTTCAATATCGGATTCACTACTATCAGACGAAGAAAGTAGAAAGAAACGATGTCCGATAACCTACCGATCGACGCGTTGATTTAGATCCTCTCAAGACTCCCCGTCAAGTCCCTGGTTCGATTCACTTGCATATGCAAACAATGGTACTCTCTGATCATAAACCCTAATTTTGTATCCACACACCTCAAAAAGACCCTTTTAAAGTCCAACAACAACAACGATGATCAACTATTACTCGGTAGGCACTACAATATGTTTGACGAAACTGAGCTATTTGCTTTGTATTTGGACAACGAGTTGTTTGATAAGCATGTAGAGCTTGAATGCCCCTTTAGGAGTGTGAAAGAGTATTTCAGGGTAGTGGGTTCTTGTGATGGGTTGATTTGCTTGTCTGATGATTATGATACTTTTACGGATACTATAATTATTTGGAACCCATCTGTGAGGAGATCTGTTACCCTTCCGAAACCCCAATTCCCTTATACGTCTCAAGGTGCGTGCCTTATGGGTTTTGGGTGTGATGCCTTCAATAATGATTACAAGGTGGTGAGGATTGTGTATCAATATAATAGCCCTGATGATCATAATTACAGAGTTCCTCCTAATGTGGAGGTTTACTCGCTTAGTACGGGGACTTGGAGAAACCTAGGTGTCGCTGCTCCAACGTATATTGTCTATAATTTCTTTGCCTTGCCGGCTTTTGTCAATGGGGCTGTCCATTGGGTGGCATCTGATCGGGGAGACAAGGGTAGTTTTCACAATTTGGTAGCCGCATTTGATATGAAAGATGAGGTGTTTAGGGATATAATGATGCCAGATGGTGTAGCCAAAACTGAGGTGTTGAAATTGTCTGTTTCCGTATTGGGTACTTCACTTGCCCTTGTCCAGTATGAAAAAATTTGGCAGAGTGAGTATTGTTGGGTGTGGATGATGGAAGAGTATGGTGTAGCGGAGTCTTGGACTAGACTGTTCACTGTTGATATGAGAGAAGGAATGAGAAAGGTTGTGGGTTTTCAGAGGAACAATGAAGTTCTACTGTCAGCTAGAGTAAGAGGTCTCATTTCGTATGCTCCTAACACCCAACGTACTGTGTATCTAGGAATTCACGGCACTAATCGCTCATTTTATGTTGATAATTATGTGGAGAGCTTAGTTTTACTCAAGGGAAATAGAGCCTTGTATGCTGCAAATTCTTGTGATGATGGTGAAGGAGAATCTTGTGTACATGCAGAGGAGGATGGAACTGAGAAGCAACAATAACTGAAAACACTAATGGAGACAATGTCTATTTTGAAGTATAGAATGGGCGAATTATCATTCAAGTTCTGCAGCTTGTATTTGTAATTTCCATATTTGTCTTAGATGCAAAGAACTTGCTTTGGTTGATACAAGTGGATGCCTAAGCCAAAAATATTTCTGAATGCAAACTTGTTGCCTTTGTAAGCAGCTAAGAAATGACCCTCTTTCTGGGTCAAATGCATACAGAAGTGTAAGTTTAGTCACTTTACTTTCTCTTGCTATATTTTTGTATCTTACATCGGTTTATGACTTTTTAGGATTGGGGTTAACTTGATGTTTAGATGACAACTGAATTTGTAATCAATGACATCATTTTCACATTATATAATCAATTTCTAGAAACTTATTATATAAAAAAAAAAAAAATTCAAATTTCTAGATAGATGTTCTTAACTATTTCTTTCCTTCTTTCTTTTTTCTTGAGAAGAAATTGTGTCAAGATGCTTTAGCTTGGATAATGATGCATCCTTCTAGAGTGCATGCAATTGGAATTTTACCCGTAGCATAAGTGAATAACTTGAGTTTAAGAGCAAGCCATTTTTTAGATTTATTTTTCCATCCTTGTTGAGATCTGTTTGTGGATAGGTTACCTTTTGTGTGAAGTAATCTAATTAGTTCTTGTATGTTGCCTTGTGTAATGATGCATCCTTCTTTTTTGATTAATTTCTGGCAAGATGTTTTGCTTGGATAATGACAAACCCTTTTAAAGCACATGCAATCATAGTTATCAAAATCGCGATTTACATCGAACAATCCTACTTTGTCAAAATGATCCAAATCGTTGTAGGATCGGTGTTATAGGAGGATCGCAAGTAGGATCGTGTGGGGTCGTAGGAAGGATCGTTAGATTTATGATTTTTTACCTTATTTTTATTATGTATCATTCAAATTTGTATTTTTAACCTTATTCTTAATAGAAAATAGAATCTTATGATTTTCAATTCAATCTGATTCTACAACGGTGGCATCAGTTGGCCGAAGCGTTTGTTACGCGCTTCAAAACCAACACAAAAACACCAAAGGAGGAGCCCGGGCTAGGCTTTGCCGAGATGCCGCCTAGCCCGGTCCTTCATGTGTTTGTCCGGCTAGGCGCATGGGTTTGAAGCATGACATGGCCGAGGTAGAACAGCTCGGCTGCCGAGCTCCAGCTGTGAAGTCAAGCAGTTGAGGTTAGGTAGTGAATGGCATGGTTTATGCTGACAGATGGGATAGCAGAGCCACGTGTCAGGAGATGACTGGGAGTGGATATGGGGTTCAGAAGGTATAAAAGCATGCCTGCGCCCCCCATACGCGATGGACGAACACATCTGTAAGGATTTCTTACACTCAAACACTCTCTCCCTTCTCATTATCCATCCTAAGGTGTGTGCTAACTTGACCGTCGGAGGGTTTTTCCGGCCACACACCGCCGGGTAGCTCACCATTACTTGCTCGCAGGTGATCGGACATCGACGGAGCTCGGAAGAAAGGAATACGGGCACGCTGGAATATTTGCTCCCCGTACAGATAATACACCAAAACTCAGGTGATGAAAGATTATAAGAGGGAAGAATTTGTTAAATTATGTTTTAGTGAGTGTCCAAATTGTTGTGGGGTGTCTGGCTAGGTAGGTGTGATATTTTAGAGGAATGATAGTTTTGGTATTATGTGGGGGTTCAAAGAAATGGAGAGTCCCTAGAAAAAAGGTAGGGGTTATTAGCGCCACTCGTAAAAGTATGGTGAGTGTAATCTTGTTGACCTAATAAAAAAAAGAAATTTGGTCAAAATCTTCTTATAATAAAACTCTAATGAATTAATGATAAGTACAAAAAAAAAAAAATCTTGAAAAATTTAACATATAATACTATTATTAAACTATTATTAGTGATTAATTTAATATTTTAAATTTTAAAATGATATAATGGTCTAAATGTGTCAAAATTTCGTTCGAGTCAACTTAGCAACTGGGCAAAACTCAAATGATCTATTAAAGTGATTTGAACTCGAGGTGTTATATCTTATTCTAACCTAGTTAATCAAACATAATAATACATACAAGTGAGCTTATACTACATATAATCCCAATACTTAAGGCAACATGGCCTTGGTATTTTTTTTTTTGATTGGTAAATGTTAGTTGTTAGTTGTTAGATTAGCATTTATGAGAGAAAATCACTCCACCCTTAGCAAAGCACCAAAGTGCTTGCATACCCTTAATTCAACTCTTCTAAGGGGAATTGAACCCATGACCTCATTGGGACTAAGTCTTAAGAAAAACATGGTGCCCAATTAGGTTAGGTCTAATTGGTTATGACCTTGGTATTATTAGGCATTGTTTGTCATAACCTAAAAAAGTCAAAAAGTTAAAAAATTACTATCCTATTTAAGTCACGTCATCTTATTTAAGTCACATCACTTTAAATCCAACTCATATTTCATAAAAAGTCAAAAAATACACTTATTTAGATCATCCCAAACAATCCCTTAATCTCAATAGAAATTCCCACATCGAATATGTAAGTTGAGTTTTGTATCTATATATACTTCTCATCCATCAATTTTCGTTTAATCAATCATCGGACGATTACTTCACCAATTTTCGTTTAATCAATTTCTCTCTCTCTGAGTCTCCGAAGAAGAAACTAAAACAAATCCTGATTGATGTCTTGAGAAGATTACCCCATCAAATCTCTAGAATTTCCATTCAAGAGCTCTGCAGCAATATTGGGATCTTGTAATGGGTTGGTGTGTTTGATTCAGGATTCTCTATTAATTCCATGGAACCAACCTCACTCCTCCAAACCCAACATTGAACCCTTGCTTACCTCCGATATCCTCATTGGGTTTCGGCCACAATCGAAACACCAATGACTGCAAAGTGGTAAGGATTGTGAATTTATGCACCCCACCCGTGTTGGTTGATGTTTACTCACTCAACATGTGATCTTGGAGGAGCATGGAAGCAGCTTCTGCTCCTGCTCCTCCGTATTCATTTGACAATGGTGATTCATCGCTTGCATTCGTGAACGGGGCTGTTCATTGGCTTCCTCCGTATTCATTTGACAATGGTGATTCATCGCTTGCATTCGTGAACGGGGCTGTTCATTGGCTTCGGAATAACGGTTTCGCAACACCATAGTGTTGTTTGACATGGGTGATGAGGTGTTGAGGGAGATTATTGTGCCACATTATGTAGTTGCTGGCCATAGTTTTTTGAGAAAAAATTGTGTGATGGCTTCGGGTGAGTCACTTGCTTTTATAAAACAGGAATATTAGGTATCATTGAAAAACTTTTCATGAAAATAATCATGAAAGCTTTGTGGTTTTTGGATTACATTTAGAATAAAGCACCACACACTAATCAAGGTAATTCAAGAATCATAAATTTTTCATGATTATTTTCATGATCTCTAACTTCTCCCTTTATAAAATACTAGTATATCACTCGTGCTATGCACAGATTATGTTTATAATTACCTATATATGTGAATTGTGATTTTTAAATATATTTTTTTTAAATGTCTTCTTTTTTTCATTTTTTATATTATATTAAAGTTTAATATTTTGATAATAATCATATGTGTTGAACTTTTCAATAAATTAAATGTCTTTTTTTTATTATATTATATTAAAGTTTAATATTTTGATAATAATCATATGTGTTAGACTTTTCAATAAATTTTTTTATGCTTGTTCTTAATGCATTAAAGTGTTATTATGAGGGACAATAATCATATGTGTCGGGACTTTTCAAGGAATTTATGTGTTGGATTTCAAAGAATTTTTTTTATGCTTGTTCTTAATGCATTGAAGTATTATTATGAGGATAAGACTTGGGAGTTGGGAGAAGTTAATAAATGCTAATATATTTTTTTTTTTAAATCAAGAAATTTAAATTGGGAGATTGGAGCTGTGAATTGTGATTTTTAAATTTTTTTTTTAAATGTCTTATTTTTTTTCATTTTTTATATTATATTAAAGTTGAATATTTTGATAATAATCATATGCGTTGGACTTTTCAAGAAAATTTTTTTATGCTTGTTTTTAATGCATTAAAGTGTTATTATGAGGGATAATAATCATATGTGTTAGGACTTTTCAATGAATTCATATGTGTTGGATGTCAAAGAATTTTTTTTATGCTTGTTTTTAATGCATTAAAGTGTTATTATGAGGGTAAGACCTAAGAGTTGGGAGAAGTTAACAAATGCTAAGATTTTTTTTTTTAAATCAAAAAATCAGAAAATTTAGATTGGGAGATTGGAGCTCCCACAAGGCTTAGGGTTAAAAATCCCCTTTTGCTTAATATATAGTATAGACTAGCATATCACCCGTGCTATGCACGGATTGTATTTACAATTATCTATATATGTGAATTGCGATTTTTAAATGTCTTTTTTAAAAAAAAATTTAAATGTCTTCTTTTTTTCTTTTTTATATTATTAAAGTTTAATATTTTGATAATAATCATATGTGTTGGACTTTTCAAGAAATTAAATGCCTTTTTTTATTATTATATTATATTATAGTTTAATATTTTGATAATAATCATATGTGTTGGCATTTTCAAGAAATTTTTTTTTATACTTGTTTTTAATGCATTAAAGTGTTATTATGAAAGATAATAATCATATGTGTTGGGACTTTTCAAGAAATTCTTATGTGTTGGATTTTAAAGAATTTTTTTTTTTATGCTTGTTCTTAATGCATTAAAGTGTTATTATGAGGGTAAGACTTAGGGATTGGGAGAAGTTAATAAATCCTAAGGTTTTTTTTTTTTAAATTTGGGATCTTGTAATGGGTTGGTGTGTTTGATTCAGGATTCTCTATTAATTCCATGGAACCAACCTCACTTCTCCAAACCCAACATTGAACCCTTGCTTACCTCCGATATCCTCATTGGGTTTCGGCCATAATCGAAACACCAATGACTACAAAGTGGTGAGGATTGTGAATTTATGCACCCCACCCGTGTTGGTTGATGTTTACTCACTCAACATGTGATCTTGGAGGAGCATTGAAGCAGCTTCTGCTCCTGCTCCTCCGTATTCATTTGACAATGGTGATTCATCGCTTGCGTTCGTGAACGGGGCTGTTCATTGGCTTCGGAATAACGGTTTCGCAACACCATAGTGTTGTTTGACATGGGTGATGAGGTGTTGAGGGAGATTATTGTGCCACACTATGTAGTTACTGGCCATAGTTTTTTGAGAAAAAATTGTGTGATGGCTTCGGGTGAGTCACTTGCTTTTATAAAACAGCAATGCTAGGTATCATGAAAAACCTTTCATGAAAATAATCGTGAAAGTTTTGTGACTCTTGGATTACACTTAGAATAAAGTACTACACACTAATCAAGGTAATTCAAGAATCATAAATTTTTCATGATCATTTTCATGATCCCTAACTTTTCCCTTTATAAAATATGGTGGTTTAAGCCCGTGGCGTTGCAATTGTTGTGCATGGGTGATGACAGAGTACGGACAGGTAAATTCTTGGGTCAAGAAACATACTATTAATCGAATGTCGGGAGTATTTTCAAGGATCGTAGGCTTCGCAAAGGAAGATATTGGTGCTTGTGGTAGGAGACGGAGGGTTGGTATCAATCAAGGATACGAATCAACAAGTAATTAAGCATGTGAGAGATTGGGCTCGTAAAAACTCAGTTTATGTGGATAATTACAGGGAGAGTCTAGTTTTGCTCAAGGAAGCAGATGAGGAAATCTTGGGTCATGCCATTGTATCTTGGGAGTCTATTGCCTAGACGTGGAGGGATTTGGAGAGGAAGTACAAGCAGAGAGAACTAGTGTTGCAGAAATTGAAGATAATAGGCATGTTGAATTATTTTATTTTATTCTAAAATTGTTAGAACAATCTTTTTGTGTAAAATAAATAACTTGAAACAAATTAAACAAATAAAAATAAATTACTTACAGAATTTATTTTACCGAAATGAATAAGTACAAAAAGAGATCAAGTCGAGTGTGTGACACTCTATCTTTAAGACAAATTCGCCCCGCTTCGGTACTTATGGATTAATGGAGTCTATCTTCCGGGATACAATAGTCTACACAGATTGTAGTAGCACTCCAAACAATCTGTACGGCGAACTAGAACATGTGTTCTATACTCTCAGAATTTTCTCTAAAACTAGTATGAAGAATATATGCGTGCAAGAGAGCAAAATTGAAAGAAACAAGAAAATTTCGGAATTAAACAATTGCTGGAAAGGTCCTGGTATTTATAGGGCCGAACAGATATGATTTTGAACTGAACAAGTGCAAAATCAAACTGGATAGATATCGTTCAAATTTAAATAGGTATGAAACAGATTTGAATGTCTGGGAACAGATTAAAATTGTCCGGAACTTGAACTGTTTGAACCTGCTGAAAATTGGACTGGAGAAGGACTCTATTTGGACAAAAAAAATTGGCATAAAATTTAAATTAATTTCGTTAAGAAATTCAAATAATTTTCTCGTAAGAATTTGAAAAAATTCAAATAAATTTTATCTAAAAAGTTAATATTAGAACCAACCGGACCCACATCTGCGCACAGCACGGCTGGTGACAGCCCGTATATGTGGTGGTTTGAACCAAGGTTCACTTTATCCATAACTCGTCCCTTTACAAACTTGGGGTGCCCCTTGAGACCCAACCCAAGTGTTGCCACCTAGAACTTATATATACACATAAGTTCTCTTCAGTTTCCAATGTGGGACTACCATTACAAAGCAGCCCACATTTTATTCTTTAATAGTCTATTCCACGAACCTAAAAACGACGTTAAGTTCCCATTCACTCGTAAATGATTTTGACGAACTGTTTGCACCGTGTGACTTTTCCCGCAGTAAGAAACACGTCATCGCTTTGGATCAACCCCAAAAGACGTGTGGATTCCACTCAAATTTGGGTTTAAAGTTGGCCCCAATTAAGCCTATAAAAAACCATAATTCCAACAAAATTTTTCCTCTTTATTCTATATCTTTTCAACTTGGGCACATGGGATTTTTTTGGTGTTAAATGACTAGAAAGAACTCAACGCTTTAGAATGTCTCTTCAAAAACTTCTTCAATACAGCTGCCATTTAAGTAGCTTAATATTTGGCATTGCTATCCCTCAAATTTTGACAGGAGTCTTATCCCTACTCTCTCTTGACGGAGTCCACAAATACTATTTTTTTTTTGGCCTTCTTTGTGAAGAAAATAGAGAAGAAAAAAAAAAAAAAAAAACATTTTCTCATTGATGCAAAGTTGCCAAATTTTGTGATTTTTGGTTGTTGTAATTCTGTAATTTCCTACCCATTTAGAGTAAAGTTTTTTTTTTTTTTTTTAATTTTTTTTTTCTCACTTCAGTGTTATACTTGGTGATTTGATTTTAGGAGATCTGATGTGGTTTTTACTGTTTTGTTTTTTTTTTTGGGTTGGGACAGGAAGAAGCACTAGAAAATGATGAAGGATCCAAGACAAAGCAGAAAGAAGACGAGAGAACAGAACTATTTTAATATGTTCCTTTTTTTATTCTTCTTTTAATTAATTATTTGGAAACTTTTGCCTTTGTTTGATGCTCTGCATTAAAGCATCTTTTGTTGATCTTCTAACATGTTTTTTCATTGGGCAAATTACCTACCTACATCGGACACGGGTCACTGTGTGGCCCTTGTATTTTTTTTGCTGCGCCTAAAATGACACAATTTCAGCCCCTTTATTATTATTATTTTTTTTCTTTTTCATGTTCTCAACAGCGTAATAAATTACACTTAGCTCTAAATCTTAAATTCTAAAATAAAATAAAAATAAATACATTTTAAGAATTAAACCGTAAACTCTAAAATAAAAAAATAATTTTTTAATATTAAACTTTAAACTTTAAATCTCTAAACCCTAAAATAAAAAAATAAATTAAATAAATTTTAAGAATTAAACCCTAAACCCTAAAATAAAAAATAAAAAATTTAAGAATTAAACCTTAAACCCTAAAATGAATTTTAAGAATTAAATCATAAATCATAAATCCTAAATCTTAAAATAAAAAAAAAAATTAAGAATTAAACCCTAAATCCTAAAATAAAAATAAAAAATTAAGAATTAAGCCCTAAACCCTAAAATAAAAATAAATAAATTTTAAGAATTAAATCATAAACCTTAAACCCTAAAATTAAAAAAAGTGTAATTTATCAAGCCAAAACACAAAGTGAGAGCATGAAAAAGAAAAAAGAAAAAAGGAGGCTAAAACTGTGCTATTTTAGGCACAGCAGTGGGGTCACATCAATGACCCCGCTTCCACCTACATCTCCTTTGGGGTTTAGTTAGGCTAAGTTTGGGAAGTCTCAAAAAAGTCAAAAAGTCAAAAAATTATTTAAAAAGTTAAAAATTTATCACTATTCACCAAAAGTCAACAATTACGGCTGCACAACTCACAATACTAATTTTCTCTTACACATTAATTTATACAAGTTTTTAATACACATTTTTTCATAAAAAGTCAAAAAGTTAACCGAAACATTCATATTTTCAATATCAACTTTTTAGTCTAAAAAGACAAATGTATACTTATTTAGGACACCCCAAACAACTCCTTAAATTATAAATTCTCCCAAGATTTCAAAAATTACATCCAATTCTCAGAAGTTTATATTAGCATAACAATTTAACTCATGTTGTGAACTAAACGTTAAGAATGATTACAAAAGCATGTTGATACCACCAAAATATATATTGATGGACGATATTGCCCTTGGTATCTTTCCAAAGCACCAAACAACCTGCTTTAACCTGAAATCCCTTTAATAAGTCAACAAAATTTACAAAAGAATCACGTTAGATGAAAAAAAAAAAAAAAGTTTTTGGAATCATATTTGGTTTGTTGTTTAGAAAAAACTTTCAATTTTTTTTTTAATGAAAAAATGAACACTAATTTGATAAAAATAAATATGAAATTTAATTTGTAAAAATTAAATCTAACCAATCAAAAGATAAAATTATATAAAAAATGATAATTATATTTTATTTTTTAACCAAATTAAATTTTAATTTTTAAAAAAAAATTCTAAAAATAAACCAAGCATAACCGAAGAATATTTTGATAAGCCATTTATTGCGTTTGTAACTTATTTAATTATTTATTTTATGATATTTTCACCATCTGATAAGCATTTTTCCATTTTAATTTTGCGTTTCATAACTTATTCAATTAATTAATTTTGTATTCACAACTTATTCAGTTAATTTATTATTTTTTGAGTTTTTTTTTTTTGGGTGAATAGTTATTTTTTGGGTAATAAATTAGTACCGTGGAATCCTCCTCAACATGGAAGGAATGAAAAAAGAGCACTCAAGTAGTTTGAAATTGAAATATTAGCTTAGAAAAATTCAATACATGATCTTATTTTTTTGTATTCAATGAATTTTAAAAAAAAAATTTACACAAATTTTATACGTTTTAAATATATCTAAATTAAATTGATCTAATTTAGATATAATGGTGGAAATAAAAATGAAAAATTATATTTATATATAAAAATTTATACAAAAAATATCATAAAAATGTTGTGATAGTGATATTGTTGTAAATATATAAATCATGTGTTAGCAGATATTTAATTATAATGTGTTATTGGTTTGATTTGTTTTCTTTTCCTCAAAGTTAATCCTTTTTCTTGGTGACCAAGGATCTTTCAAGTCTTCTTCTCAAGTCTTCCAAGGAAATTGTCTACTATTTTCCTTTCCTATTCTTATCCACCAAGTCTTCTAAGTCTTTGCCTAGTCAAGTCTTCTTCTAAGTCTTCTAAGAATCAAGTCTTATCCTCTAAACTACTTCCAAGGAGCCTCCAAGCAATTTCCAAGAATCCTCCTCCAAGAAACTTGTCCACCAAGCTTTCATCTCCTATAAATTTATCTAACTTCTTATCTTGGAGGAGAGAAGAAGTTTTTGTTGCTTTGTTATGCTTTGTATGAGATTATCAGGCAAATAAAAAAAGGGTGAAGCTTTGGGTTCAACCAATTGTACAGTATTGATTAACCATACGACTTAGTCGGGCTGTTGTATCTTGGGGGGACAAGTGAAGGTTTTTTTTTGCTGCACCGGTGTGAGGCTTTGCCTAACCGCAGAGGGCTTGAATCTCCTTAAAAAGAGCGAAATTTCCGCGCCTCAGCCCTTACAATAATTATTATAATTTTTATTATTTGTATTTTCTGGTGTTTTATTTGTAATTATCACCAACATTATGTTTATAGATGTTTTGCTTTAAAGTGAAAGGTTACCATTAAACTATATTATTGTTTTTGAAAATTCTATATAAAATTTATGTTTATATATCATCACTCAATAACAATATGTTCAAATATAATTTAATGATAGAAAGTTGTAAAATGTAGTCATGATGATAGGAAAAAGAAATGGTAAGAAAAATGATAAGATGGTTACTTAGAAATTTTAAGGCATGACATCAGTAATTTAGAGAGTAATTTGTAATGAGATTACAAATCTCGGGAAGAGGAATGCAATTTTTTAAATGTGAGGGGATCTTTATTAAATAGAAACTCTAGGGGGTGTCCGTGTAATTTTCGTAAAGACATTTTAGTTAATTTACTATCTCTATTGATAGCGTTAATTATGGTAGAACAAGATGTAATTTTTGAAATTTCAGAAAAAAGTTTATAATTTAGCTAGATCTGTGTAGGTAATTTGTGCATCTAAATCTGGTGTTAATTTAGCTAAGGTGTCGTTTGGGAAGTGGGTTGACTTTTTAGTTTTTTTTGCTATTTTAGCCTAGGTTAAAAAGCTTTGTGAACGACTTTTTGGTTTTTTAATTTTTTTGACTTTTTTTGTGAAAGAAGAGTGTAATGATTATGAATTAGATGTGATGTTTTATTTTTTGTGACTAAAATAATCTATTTTGTCTTTTGTGACTAAATAATCAAACAAAGCCCCAAATAACTCTTCCCAAACGGAGCTTTAGCTAAATCTGGCGTTAATTAGGTAATTTTCTCACTGGCCTTTTTGGTCATAGCCTTCATGAATTTGATTGCTTTTGCTGAGGTGACAGTGGGTTGGTCTGGAAAGTGGGGTGGCATCTTGATTTTTTTAGTCTAGGGTTAAATAATTTAGGATGAATTTTTTGATTTTTTTAATTTTTGTGAGAAAAAGAATGTAATGATTATGAGTTAAATGTAATATTTTATTTTATTAAATTAAAAAATTTATTTTATTTTTTTGTGATTATTTTAATAAAAAAAAAACCTAAACCTAACTCCTCAAACAAGCCCAGTGGGGTGAAATATTGAGTCAGTGGAGTGACATGCTGTGATATAGCATTGGCTTGGGAAGTTGGGTCAGGATGAGTTAAGGATAAAATAGTTATAAAAAAGATAAAATATATATTTTTAATTTTATGCTAAAAACTATTATGTTTAAATTATATATATATATATATATATTTTATAAAAGTCAAAAAAATTAAAAAAATTATTCCATATGAGTTTTTTTTTTTAGATTAAAATAGTCAAAAAAATTTTAAAAATCATTTCACATTCCAAATGAAACCTTGATTTTATCAATTTACTAACATCCTATGTATATATATATATAAAAAAAAAAGAAAGATAGAATTTGACAAAAAGTTCCAATTTTTATTTTTATTTTTTATTTTTGTTACAGAAAAATCTTCCTTACTCTCTCGCAGGTCCAAGGCAGCGCCCCTTTGTAGAAATCACCAAGGTGTCCTGTTAGTCGTTCTGAGCGAGAAAACTATAACCTGAGAATTTGCCCCGACCTCCCAAGAAAAAAAAATATTTATACAAAATCTGAATGTAGAATGATTTAAAACATGTCCTTTCAATATCATTTTGATAATAAGGCCAAGTTTGGAATGATTGAAAAAAGACAAAAAATTAAAAAATCACTATCCTATTTAAGTCACACCATCTTATTTAAGTCGCATCACCTCTCTAATATATCACTTCAAACCCAACCCAAACCCAACCCATATTTCATAAAAAGTCAAAAAGTACACTTATTTAGTCTTCCCAAACTAGGCCTAAATTTTGGTGGGTCCATTGGGAACAGTTCGGTTCAGTTCGGCCCATTGGGTCCATTTAGGTTACTTTCGATAATCAGAACCGTTTATATTTTAAAATTTATTGAGTACATTATTCTTGTAAAAAATCATGTCGATCGGATAACAAATAATATATATTTGGATCACTTTTGTTTGAAAAAAAAGTGACGGTCAGAAAATTAACGATTAATAAAAAAGTGATTCGGCTACATAGTATCCATTATTCGATCGACATGATTTTTTATAATAATAATGTAATTAACAAATTCTAAAATATAAACGATTTGAATTGACTTTTCATTTTAGTAATTATTTTAGCCCCAATTGGCTTTGCCAACATATTAAAATAAATTTTAGTTACATAATGTATTTTTTTAATTCTAATTTAGGCCTATTTTGATAATTATAAAAAAAATAAATTATTAACTTATTTAAGTTACATATATATTTTTTTTCTTTATACATTTTCTTAAAAAAAATAAATAAGGAAAAAAAAAACACTTTTTAAAATAGTCCCCTGTGGTCTTAACATTTTTGTTACGTTAATTCAGTTATTGAAGTGACGGGTCAGTTGGGTTGGATGACAAAGACAAGACAAGCCACCGAAAAAAGGTGCAATTGTGGTCTGGAGCACCACCCTGCCATCAGATTATGACCTAATATTTTAAGAATATTAATGTCTCGGGGAGTAATTATTTTAATTAAAAAATTACTATAAATCATCACCTTGCTCGGTTTAGGGTTTTTCAAAACACTTTTTTAAAAATTTTATCCTTATTTTTCGTGTTTTTTTATTTTTACTAAATTTTTTTAATATTTTAAACAATTTTTTTATTTTTTAGACACACCTAGAGTTGCAAATGAACAGACCCGTTCGTGAACAAGCTCGAGCTCAGCTCGGTAAGAACTCGTTCGAGCTCGGCTCGGTAAGAGCTCGTTCGAACTCTTCATAATCATTTTACTTTTTCTCTTACAAATATCATATCTAATTATAAAAAAATTCAATAATCTTTTCATACACAAAAATTTTAACCTACCAAATAGTTAAAAACTAAAATAATTTATTAAAATAGCCAATTTAAAAATTTTATCCACTCACATAGTATTTAAACTATTTATTTTATGTGGTGAGATTACGAGTTTAAATTTTATGAGGTGAGATTTGATACCGACTATATTTCTATAAGGGTTGTACTGCCTGCTTGTTGGACCCGATGGTAGTTCGGCTTGCAGACATTTATTATTGGATTATGATTATTTAATTTGATATAATTATCCAGTTATTAGCCCCGGTTTAGTTTTTTTATTGGGCTAAATAATCACATATAAATAGAAAAATTTTAAAAAGTTAAAAAGTCAAAAAATTAAAAAAATTAACAAAAAAATTTGTAATTCACAGGGCAAAAAGCTAAAAAAGCCTAAGGTTTCGTTTGGGAAGCCATGGTTTGGGTTTTTTTGGCTATTTTAGTCACAAAAAATAAAATAGGCTATTTTAGTCATAACAAACAAAACATCACATCAAACTCATAATCATTACATTCTCTTCTCACAAAAAAACTCAAAAAAGCCAAAAAGTCATTCCCAAACCAAGCTTTTAAGTCCAGGCTAAAATAGCCAAAAAAACCAAAAAGCCAAAAAGTCAACCCACTTCCCAAACGGAGGCTAAATAAGAAAACCAAACAATTAAAAAAGTTAAAAAATCAACTAAAAAATCATTACCAAACGAATCCTTAAATTCTTACGAATTGCGAGGAAAAACAACCTAGTCTTAAAAAAAAAAAAAAAAACTACATGCCTTTAAATAATTTTTCTAATTTTTCAGGTTACGATAAATGATTTCTTAAGAGTTCGTTTGAAAATAGATTATTTTAATTAATTTTTAATTTTATACAAAAAGAAAAATAAAATAATAGAGAGTGATATGATTAAATATTTTAACCTTTTGATTATTTTAATCAAAAAATCAAACCCCAAACAAGCCTAACATGTTGTGATTTTTCATCAAAACATCATAAAAATAATATCACGTATCACTTTGAGAGTACCTAATAAATTACCCTTTTTGTTGATGGGAATGGAAAGAGAATTACTATTTATATATTTATATAGAAAAAAAAGAATAATTTTAGGTATCATGAAAAGTTTTTATAAAAATTCTATACCTTTGAATTAATTTTTAATATTTTATTGTTGTTATGCAATCACTATTGAATTCATTTCTTAAATTTTTTTATAATATTTATTTTATGATACGTAATATTATTTTAATAAAAATTATATGTATTTTATACTCCAATTATATATATATCAGAACTCCAATGGAATTTCTCCTACTCTTTTATCAGATTTTTTGAAGGTTCCCCCCCCCTTTTTTTTTTTTTTTTTTTTTTTTTTTTTTTGAAGGTTCCTCTCCCCCCCCCACCTTTTTTTTTTTAACGTTCAAAAAAAATTGGCTCATATTAACTGGACGGTCTAGATTTGTCGTTTATCTAATGTTGTATTTATTTACTTTTAAAGACATTTGCATGATCTTCCTAGATATTATTCAATATATTCTCTTTTTCATGTACCCCACACTACTACACATCTCTTTTCCTTCCTTTCTCCATGTCCATCTTCTCCAAAACTCTTTCTAATGTTGTATTTAATTGTCTTTATCAACCTTTCTCCATGTCCATCTTCTCCAAAACTCTTTCTTCCTCTCCAACCCTTCTTCATTTCTATCTTCCCACAATACTCTTCTGATCAAATCATGCGTTTGGATACCGAGATACCCAGCAAGAAAACAAAGTGCAAGCAAGAAAATGATGATCAACCCACAACAGGGTTGGATCTTCTTCCCCGCGAGATTGCTTTCGACATACTTTCAAGGCTACCCATAAGCTCTCTCCTCCAATTAAGATTTTCGTGTCGATCATGGCAGATCTTATCACAAGACCCACATCTTCCTCAACTCCAATTTTCTCGGACAGCTAAGAAAAACCCATGTCTAACTGTGAGTTCAGAAACCAGCTTCACTTTGTGGAATTTTCTGATCAAGATCAGGAAAATGGGATTGTGAGGAAAATCCAAACACCCTTTTGTTCTGTGATGCCAGAGTTCAATGTAATAGCTTCATGTAATGGGTTGTTATGCTTATCCAAAAATAGAACAAATCTTAATAAAAACACAGGGCCACAGCAGTGACCCTGTGTTTTTTTTGCTGTGCCTAAAATGACACAATTTCAGCCCCTTTATTTTTTTATTTTTATTTTTTCTTTTTCATGTTCTCACCAGCATAATAAATTACACTTTGCTCTAAATCTTAAATCTTAAAATAAAATAAAAATAAAAAAATTTTAAGAATTAAACCGTAAATCCTAAAATAAAAAAATAAATTTTTAGTATTAAACTCTAAACTTTAAACCTCTAAACCCTAAAATAAAAAATAAAAAAATTAAGAATTAAACCCTAAACCCTAAAATAAATTTTAAGAATTAAATCATAAATCATAAATCTTAAATCCTAAAATAAAAATAAAAATAAAAATTTAAGAATTAAACCCTAAATCCTAAAATAAAATAAAATAAAAATTAAGAATTAAACCCTAAACCCTAAAATAAAAATAAATAAATTTTAAGAATTAAATCATAAACCCTAAACCCTAAAATTAAAAAAAGTGTAATTTATCAAGCCAAAACACATAGTGAGAACATGAAAAAGAAAAAAGAAAAAATGAGGCTAAAACTGTGCTGTTTTAGGCACAGCAGGGAACACGGTAGTGGGGTCACAGCAGTGACCCCGCTTCCACCTACATCTGCTTTGAGGTTTAGTTAAATTATAAATTCTCTCAAGATTTCAAAAATTACATCCAATTCTCAGAAGTTTATATTAGCATAATAATTTAACTCCTGTTGTGAACTAAACGTTAAGAATGATTACAAAAGCATGCTGATACCACCAAAATATATATTGATGGACGATATTGCCCTTGGTTTCTTTCCAAAGCACCAAACAACCTGATTTAACCGGAAATCCCTTTAATAAGTCAACAAAATTTACAAAAGAATCACGTTCGATGAAAAAAAAAAAAAAAGTTTTAGGAATCATATTTGGTTTGTTGTTTAGAAAAAAACTTTCAATTTTTTTTTAATGAAAAAATAAACACTAATTTGATAAAAATAAATATGAAATTTAATTTGTAAAAATTATATCTAACGAATCAAAAGATAAAATTATATAAAAATGATAATTATATTTTATTTTTTAACCAAATTAAATTTTAATTTTTTAAAAAAATTTCTAAAAATAAACCAAACATAACCTAAAAATATTTTGATAAGCCATTTATTGTGTTGGTAACTTATTTAATTATTTATTTTATGATATTTTCACCATCTGATAAGCATTTTTTCCATTTTAATTTTGCATTTCATAACTTATTCAATTAATTAATTTTGTATTCACAACTTATTCAGTTAATTTATTATTTTTTGAGTTTTTTTTGGGTGAATAGTTATTTTTTGGGTAATAAATTAGTACCGTCGAATCCTCCTCAACATGGAAGGAATGAAAAAAAAGTAGTTTGAAATTGAAATATTAGCTTAGAAAATTTCAATACATGATCTTTTTTATTTTTGTATTCAATGAATTTTTTTAAAAAAAATTTACACAAATTTTATACGTTTTAAATATATCTAAATTAAATTGATCTAATTTAGATATAATTGTGGAAATAAAAATGAAAAATTATATTTATATATAAAAATTTATACAAAAAATATCATAAAAATGTTGTGATAGTGATATTGTTGTAAATATATAAATCATGTGTTAGCAAATATTTTAATATTATAATGTGTTATTGTTTTATTTGTTTTCTTTTCCTCAAAGTTAATCCTTTTCTTGGTGACCAAGGATCCTTCGAGTCTTCTTCTCAAGTCTTCCAAGGAAATTGCCCACTAATTTCCTTTCTTATTCTTATCCACCAAGTCTTTCAAGTCTTTGCCTAGTCAAATCTTCTTCTAAGTCTTCCAAGAGTCAAGTCTTATCCTCCAAGCTACTTCTAAGGAGCCTCCAAGCAACTTCTAAGAATTCTTCTCCAAGAAACTTGTCCACCAAGCTTTCATCTCCTATAAATTGATCTAACTTATTATCTTGGAGGAGAGAAGAAGTTTTTGTTGCTTTGTTATGCTTTGTGTGAGATTATCACGCAAATAAAAAAAAAATGTGAAGCTTTGGGTTCAACCAATTGTACAGTATTGGTTAACCACACGATTTAATCGTGTTAGAAAAAATAGTATCAAACTATAACGAAAATATAATGTAAAATTATATAAATGCTTTTTGGGCAAAACCAAAAACTCAATTGTTAGAAAAATAGTACCAAACTATCTGGAAAATATAATTTAAAAATATGTAAACAATTTTTGGGCAAAATCAAAACTGAAATAAATTGACAAAGTAACGTAACAAAACTTACAGTACATAAAAAGATAAAACTTGATTGAGTCGAGTTTGTAACACAATTTCCTTAAGATAGATTTGTCCTCCCATCGGTGCTTAGGATTCAATGAACGTCTATCTCTCAGGATACAACGATCAATAACTTGCACTAGCAGTACTACTATTGCAAGCCTAACGAACTTTGCTGTGCATGTACTCTCTTTATAGGAAAATTAGACTCATGAAATATGAAGAAGAAATACAAAGTCAAGAAGAATGGCAATTCCCCATCCAAAATGAAGTGAGGGAGATGGAATATAAAGACTTCTATGTGACTCCTCAGAAAGGTTGTGATCCTTCAAAAGGATACACACTTTCATCTCAAGAGACACAACCATTGGAGTAAATTTAAATTCAAATTTTCCAACAATCCCCCACATGAATGAAATTTACGGAAAGAACATGCAACAACATGCAGACAAAGAGAGAGTACATTATGGAAATATCCTGCATCAGGATAGGTAGCTTTCAGCTTTGAATCTTCCCTAGTGAAAGTCTATCGGACTTACTAGCTAGTCTATTTCTAGACACAGTTTAGTTCTCATGGTTGTGCCCGTTTTGGCCTTGGGCAAGTCCTGGTGTTTCATAAGTGCTTTAGAAAATTTAGCCTTATCAATTCTCATAGAAGCGGCCCCTTCACACTCATATAAGTGATCCTTATTTCGAGTCTCTTTAATACTCCTCTTAAAAGATACCCCTCTAGGGTTTTCAAGATATAAGTGATCATTAAAAGCATAGCTTATCCTAAGTTCCCTGCATACAACACATGTTCCCAAGCAAGTTATCCTAAGTTCCACTAATTTCATGGCAACATATGTGTGACAACCCTCACCTCTGATTAATGTTAAATTGTGACTGAGCATGATAAGTAACTGATAAGAACGAAATTCTGAACTGATTGTATGAGTGTATTGTTTCGAATGCATTTCTATCTGTTTGATTTTTGAATGAATCTGTTCATGTTTTAACTTTGAACTGCGAATTGAAGGTCTTATCGGCGACCAAACCACAAATTGATTAGTGTTTTATGCTAATTAGAATTTATGTGATTTTATGGTAGGTTTAATTGAAATTTGATTTGGAGCGATTAAATTAGATTAAATAATGTTAAATTATTGAATCAAAGTTAATTACACTTTTGCCATACTAGTGGGCCACTTTGTTGATACATGTTTGGAGCTTAATTCATTTTTGTCACACCATTTCTTTATCTACTTGGAGACCCAAACCGTGAGAGAGAAGAGGGTAAGAGAAGATTTGAGTTCAACAAGAATTTGACTTGGAGAATTAGGTGAAATTAAAGAGGACTTGCAAAATTGGGCTTCCATACCTTGAAATTCAAGACCTAGGTAGGATACTCATCATTTGGGTTACATATTTAAGTTGTTACTTGCATGGTCTATGGTAAAATTGGTGATTAGAGTCTAGAATTGGCTCAAAGTGTTGTATTGAGTAGCTATGATTGCATGCATATTCATGTCATTGAGTTTTGAGGTATTTTCTATGAAAATTTCTACATGCATGTTCATGTTTTTTTTATAGTCCATGACTTCACCATGATTTTGAGCTCAATCTTACATTTAGTCATGTTTTAGGGCATTGGAATTCATGTGAACTCATGCATGTTAAGTTCTTGCATCATTCTTGAAGTTCTTTGAAATTGTGTTCAATTGGCTTACTTTTGGGCTTGATTTCATAAATTGATCTTTGAAACATGTTTTACTATGAGTCTTCAATTGTTTTCCATGAAATTAGCCCAAAAGAATCGAGTTTGAAGCTTTAGGAGTTGAATTTCGTGCTTGAGGATTAATCTGGAAATTTCAGATTTTGGATCCACGCTCGAGCGGAGGACTTCACGCTCGAGCGTACACTCTGAGTACATGCACTTCCGCTCGAGCGTAGAAAGTCACGCTTGAGTGTGAAATGCATATGCCCAGAAGTTCATATGTTTTGCAGTCCGCTCGAGCGATAGAATTCACGCTCGAGCGAGGATTTGAGTCTCACGCTCGAGCGGAGGTCGAGCGTCCGTCGAGCATGAAAATCGTGCATTCATTACTTTTCATGAGTTTGCAGTCCGCTCGAGCGGGGAAAGCCACGCTCGAGCGGAGCTTCATTGTCTGCATGTCCGCTCGAGCGTAGAAAGCAACACTCGAGCGTGGACCCCTGTTTCAGCAAATTTTAAAAAATGTTTTAAAGTACATTTTTGCGTCATCATTTCATCCTAGGCATTCCTAGGCCTAGTTTAAGGCATCTTAATGAGGATAATGTTATAGAAACACACCAAGTCTAGATAAGGGGCTAAGTTATTGATTCCCTAGTGCATAACTTAGTGTGTGTTTGTTTTGTAACTGTATAGGGTTGGCATCCGAGGACGTTCATTAGCCTATCTGTAGCCCAGTGCTCTGTAAGTAATAATGTTGTAAAGACATGTTCAATTATGATTATTTTCTGAATGATCAACCGTACTGCTTACTGAAATGCTATTGTTCAATGAATAAATGTTTGTCCTATTTGTAAACTGTACTCATGGCATCCATAGCAACCTACTGTTACTGTTACTGTTACTGCTACTATTACAGAGATCTCTGCCAGTTCCCATATTGGAACTACTACTGTTTATCGTTATGATGGCCATCAACTGACTGTTCGGTCTGTTAAGACCAACTGTACTGTTTTGCTATTGGATGTACCACATATGATTGCCTTGGTTTCTAAGACCGATATGACTGTTTAATTACTGAAAGGACATTCATTCTTAACCTCTTTACACAGCTGTTATTCACTGGGCTTTAGCTCACTGTTTATATTTATATGTAGGTGTCCAGGCACCAGACCGGAGCTAGGAGCGTCAGGTTAAGGTCCCGTTTTGTGAAGCCAACCTTTGTGCCTCACTTTGAGGTTCCATGTCTGTTAAAGCTAGGGCTGCTCTGGGGTGTCTCAGTTCCACCCTTCTGTCTCCGTTTTGTAACAAATGTTATAGACTTGACTGTACAATTATAGTTAGGGATTTAATCCCTGACATGGATGTTTGTGTATTTGTTGCATATATATATATATGTTTTGGTTGTTAATGTGGCATGTTTATAAAAAGCCTTTTTGCATTCAGACTGTTATAACTCATTGGACATCTTTTATTTACTGTTTTGGCTTCCGCTAGCCCCTTTACTCTATATTTTTGTCGTTACTATTAAGCAGACCTTCGGTAATCACGGATTACTGGCCGGTTGCGATGCTAAACCCATAGGGGCAGGTTTGGGTCGTGACAATATGACACCGTAAGACTCATTGCAAATTAATTAGAATTACTACAAATTAATATGCACATATAAATGACATCAAATTACATTCAAAAAACCCAAGTATATAACATATACTATATATTTTCTCAAGTTTCAAGAATTCACAAACCAAAAATCATACCAGATTTTAGTAATTAAAATCATATCTTTGAGAAATTTCCATTTGCATGGTCTATGGTAAAATTGGTGATTAAAGTCAAGAATTGGTTGAAAATGTTGATTTGAGGCTTAAATCATGCATGCATGTTCATATCTTAGCATTTTGAAGTGTCTTCATGGAAGTTCTTGCATGCAAGCCCATATTCTAGCCTTAGTTCATGAATTCATCATGATTTTGAGCTCAATCT